>JADNYV010000017.1:0-424691 GCA_015501055.1 Mucidula mucida
TCTTGCATGCGTACTACTGACAGTTAGCAATATTGCTCGGGAATAGGTGTCTCCGTTCCACAGTACGTTTTGTGGTACTGTAGATATAGTTATTAGCCTGTACAGAAGTGAAAACCGTCGACGAACCTTCCAATCCTCCTTTTGGCACCAGCACTGCAATATCCTGGTCAAACTATAAGTCTATGAAGATCTCGATGTAGGGTGAATTCCATACGTGTCATCTTGCACTTGCTGCATAGGAATGAAGGCTTCTTTTCACCACACTGCGCTCTGCACCACTTGAGCCTGTTATAGTACCTCTGCATCACTTTTTCCATCTGATCCCCTTTATCATCGTGTGATTCTTCGCCCTCATCATCACGATTATCCGCACGCTCTTCATTCCACGTCGCATTTTGGTTTTCTGCTCTTCGGTGATGCCTGTCCAGCTAGCCTCGATTTTGCAGCCCCAGAGTTCGTTGAACCATATAGACTTGGTGATCGCCGCCCCTGTTCACGCACCCATTCATGCGACCCACCCCAGGCCGAGCCAAGATCAGACGTGCTTGAAGGGAGCCACTTCCTAACGTGATACTTGTCATCTTCCACCATGATGTAGCGTACGCCATGCTGCGCTTCTTTGCCCGCTGTTACAAATCCCATCTACAAAGTCACCAACCGTTCGGGCATAAAGCAAAGAACGAACCTCGATATTGTACCCCTTCCGATGAAGATACACATTTAGGAGATGTTCTCTTCCCGTGTCTACTAGGAGATCAAAGTCTTTGGTTCCCTGGGGGTCAGTAGGCGTTCCAGAAGGTCCGCCTGCCAGCACGATGGAACAGAGTCGCTATTCCGCATGGTCCAGTGATACGGGGCGACTTGTGATGTTGACCCTCTTCATCAATGCCGGACTTTATGATTTTAGGATAATCCTCAGGCGTCGACGCTGGGAGAGGCTCCGTATCGAGAAATCTGACCTACGACGTGTTGGTATATTATATATTGAGGAGGTAAGTTTTTTTACCACTCCATACATGGTAATGAAAAAGAAAAAGACGCGTCTTATCAAGGATAAGGCGTCCAGGAATTGATGGTAAGGCGCTTTGCCTGAACGTGGGAACTATTTGGCTCCCAATTTGGAGCGTTTTGTTCTGTTTGTTTCCTCTTTTGTTCAAATGGATACATCTCTCGCGTATCAGGGGTACTCTCTGCACGCTATAAAAGGTCGACCGACTCTGGCGATTTCTCTACTTGTCACCGCCCAGATTTCCCAAGTACGTTTTGTGTCTTTGTTGGTCTTCGCGTCTTGACTGCCTTACGGTATGCCGCCTCGCCTTCCGAAGAATTACAAGGCGGATCCCGCACTCTCCGACCATTTTGATTTCCCCGTCTTCACCAAAACCACCTCCAAAGGGACTGCCCGTCATTGCGCACTTGTGCGAGTGCCATCCAAACTGGCCATTTCCACCTTTGTTGACAGTCTCTCCCATCCTGATGGACCTCAGCATTGTGTGTGATTCTACCTTGGATGCCTTAACATGTTCACGGACACAGATGTTGTTTTCCAGGAGCTGCGTCTCGCCAGCCCCGAGATCTTCACCGCCATGCTGCGCTTCCTCACAGACAAGCGTAGCTCTCAAGTAATGTCAGCTTTGGAGACTAAACTTGCTCGATGCAGCTGTCCAAAGGACGACGGTACCTGGGATCACAGTCTAAGCCACTCAGATGCTTCTTTACGCCGCCTCATCAGTCGCATGTCTTCCCTTCTGATCAAAGCCCTCCTGCCCTTTGCAATTGAAGGGGTCACTTGGCCATCCCTAGAGCGTATCCTGAAGGATGCAAAGAAAGCAGCGAAACGCGGGGAGCGCACACCATGACCACTCAAGTCCGACGACCTTCTTCCGAATCCTCCGCAGGACATGCTTGATATGTTATGGCAACACTACAATACGTACAAGGACGGCCAGCTGTTACTCGTCATCCAACTCCTCCTCGGTGCCACCGGAACAACTCTCACTTCTCTCCTCCACGCCGTGCCCTGTTGGCCAGAACAACTTGTGTCACATATCAACCGACTACTCAAGGACGCCTATTCAGATGCCCGTGTTCATATGGACTTTCGTACTCTCACTAGCATCTTATACTATGCGGTAGAGCGCTTCTTTCAGAACAATCCTTTGCTGGGGTTTGCCTGGGCTCCGCATGCGCCCGACACGGTTCGGCTTATGACCAAGGCATTGCAGCATGAACGCGATCCAATGATAATACGCACTCTCGTCAGAGTTGGCAAGGTTCTGTTTCCGAATCAACCCTCGCCTCATCTCTGATATGCCCTCCTATTCACCGTTGATTATGAAAGAGTTCTTCGACGACGTAGGCCCAGACCTTCATGTTCTCGCTTACGACAAGACTCAACGGTTTGCCCAGTCCGATGTCTGTCAGGCTCCTGACTGTATGGAGACCTTCTCCACCCAGAATCGCAAACTCAAGACGTGTTCTGGGTGCAAGACTGTTTCCTACTGCTCTCGAGAATGCCAAGTCGCAGCATGGAAGCACGCACACGTGCCCCACAAACCGTTCTGTCCTGTCCTTGCAGCGTACAACGTCAAAATTGGCATAGATTGGCGCAAGCTCTCGACTATTCTCGGGGCTTGGCAGGTAATCAGGAAGCAGTCTTTAGATGCAGGAATAACACCTTCGGAGGCCAAGAAACTACTCCGCTTCGATTACAAACTAATCAATTGGAAGAACTGTCGGAAGTTGGGAGAGGTGGATCCTGTTGAATTTCGGACAAGGATGAGCATGGATTCTATGTACTTGAATTGATGTGGTGACTCGTTATGTTGGCAGGCGACATTAAGCTTTCTTTTTTCTAGCATGAACGAATGAAAATCATACTTAGATGAATCAGTGTATCCTGACATTCTCCAACCGAGTCCCCACTTCAATTCAAGGGTACTTCCGGCAGGCTGTCGTGCGACTTTTCTTGACCATGGCTTCTTGGACGCCGAAGCATCGACAAGCAATGTTGAAAAGGAGTCAATTGACGACTACTCACTCTCATTTCGCCGTCGCGCCTCCTCAGTGGGAGGCCTATGTGCTAAGCGGTTTTCCTTGAGCATCTGATTTCTGGTACGGCTCTTTCCAATTCCTGAGTGTGGCGCAAGATGCTCTGACTCAAGCCGCCTTAGACGGAAATAGATATACATCGGCGGCCTGTCCCAGGAATGCAGCGAAGTCTAGTGTTCCATCAGGAGGGATGCTTTGGGTCATAAGGCTTGGCTACATCCCCATTGGGGTGAGTCATTCGAATTGTGGCGATGGCGAATGCTGCATTCCAGTCCAATAACCATGTGATTCACGCTGAATGCAATGAGGGGCTAATACTTCGTGATCTGGCAAAAACAATTGCAGTCGGAGTCGCTGTCAGCATTACAGCGTCTATTCGACAAGATCCAGAAACCTACTCGAGAGCTGTGTTTTCTCTAAATGGAACAACAAAAGAAGGTCATTCCAAGAACAAGGCGCCCGGATGGGGGCTGGACAGGTGCTGATAAGCGCTAAGGGAAGCACGTATGGGAACGAGGACCCACAATCGTCCAAATCAGGGAGTGGTCATCTACGCGTGCAGCACGCATTTCTTGGTCGATTGGGGTGCTTGAAGTGGCATCCGAAGCTATTGCGTACCCGAAAACGTCCCAACAGAGGAGACATCGCGTCGAATGCACATTCGCGAGACGAAAAGTACAAGGAAAAGGGACGATCCTGTTCTGATCTCCGCAAAACAATAGCGTTGAATCATGCGCTGATGGCTGCATCGCTAAGCTGTCTGCGCGGGCCGGGCCGTCTGGCCTATAAAAGAGGGAGCCTCAGTTCCATTTCCTCAATCTGGCTCTCTCTTTTACCACCACCACCATCATGAGCCTTAGACGTCGAGCACCTTTGCCTCGTCGTCGTTGCGGTCGCTTTATCGTGCAATGGTACTGTCCTATCCTGCCTCATCGCAGGGCTCCTCATTGACATGGCTTTGTAGATCGCAACTCATCCCCCCCTGGTCATCAAGACCTGACATGTCACACACACGTCGTCTGACCTGGCTAGACTACCACGTCGCCACGGTCGCGATTCATTGCACGCACGATCGGCTGCACACTGCGCCACATAACAGATCGTCGAAGCCTTGCTGGGGAGGGCCCCAATCAAGTATGATCCTTCTCTTTGTGTCGACGGCACTGATGGCGACGTAGATTTTTTTTTTCTTTTTCTTCTTTTTTGTAAGTCGCCGCCCGACTTGTCTTTCTTGTGGCTAACATCGGTTGTTAGTTTTCCTCTCTCTCCTCTTTGAATACGACCACCATACCCATTCAGCCTTCTCCTCAGCTGGAGTGACTCTCACCGCTCGATGTGCGCATGCGTGGCTGTCCGACAAGCACTCACAGCAAGAGGCCAACCCAAACGGGTCAGAAATGGCGCTGTGCAGTCGTCAGACAGCCGGCGCGTCCTCATCGGGTACGAAAGCTCGTCGACTCGCTGTGGTTGTTCGGTGGCGTAATCCGTGAGCGCCCCAATGCGAGTGCTCCGTAGCCATGGGTCCCTGGTTCTCCGAGGCGTAAGCCGTGAGCGCTACCAAGTCTCCGCTGCCTCGGACCAACGACGACTGCTATACACCCTTGGAAACGACTACGACTACTTACTATGCTGCCACCACACCAATAGTATGATCCGCCACTATGCTATGCTTACCCAAACAACGACTGCTCTTATCCTCGAGGATCTTCATCCCTCAAGTCCGACTCTTGGGGGCTCTGAAATGCTAGACGATGTGCATCTTCGCCGAATAGAAGTGCTGCGTCGTCGCCCGAGTGAAAACTCTACTGTCGCTTCTTCTCCTCCTCTCTCGAACTCAACACTTACCTATTTCTCAGATCGACCAAATATGCTCCGATTGTTTTTGTTGAGCGCTTCATCCCCCTCGGCGGGCTCTGAAAAGTTAGACGATGCGCATCTTTTACAAAGTGACTCGTCGTTGCCCGAACGAAGATTGGTCTTGTACGTCGAGTCTTTTTTATCCTATGCCTTTAATTGACATGTTCTCTAGGCCGACCAAATATGCTCCGAGTAACATCGTTGAGTGCTTCATCCCCCGAGTCCGATCCCCGGGGGGCTCTGAAAAGTTAGACGATGTGCATCTTCCAAAGAAGTGCTGCGTCGTTGCGGGGAAGGACGTGTGAAAGGTAATTGTTACTGTGTTCTGGTCTGAATGTCCATACTGACTCTTCCCCAGGTAGACCCAAGTTTCTCTTCGAGCTCCTGTCTATATCTTAGTCAGTAACCGACGACCTCCCCGCGCCCAGCGTACGACCTCGTGACCGTGTAATCTTCCTCAAAACTCTGGATGCCGCCACAGTATGAAATCTGATGACCGTCTGCCCCGTCTGCGGCGTACGAAGAAATCTGGTCTGCCAAACGCTTTATCGCCTCTTAGCTCCGACGACAATTTGCTGCTCGACCTTCAAACTCATGTTTACTAAGTTTGTGGATTAGTTACTTACTTGAATCTTTCTTTTTCTTTCTCGTTGTTGGCATGAAAACGCCTTTGTCACGTATTACTTATGTTCCAAATATATTGTGTGTTCTCTTTGAACGTCGCAGAATACTTGATCGTCACTGAAGTATCCTGCACTCACAGTGTTCTCGTACAAGCAGCCGCGACTTCGATTGTTACTAGATGGACTGCAGTCAGGAAGGTCATGCAGGCATTGAAAACGCCAGAAAAACACTGACTGGGATGAATGTTGATTGTCTTCCCGGCACTACAGACAGACTAGTACATCGTAGAGTAGCCCGATGGTCAGGCCAGACGCCGCCAGACGGGGGAGGAGGTGCCTGTCTCAGCGCTGATCGATGTCTTGTTGCGGGCGTAAATAAATCTCTATTGCCATGGATTAGAGTTATTTTTTGATTGCTTCCGCTTCGCCACGTTGAAAGGCTGTTGCAGAAAGAGAACAATTGAAGAAAAGAAGAAGGTTCTGGTCCTCAGAAGTTCGACAAGATTGAATAGCAAAGAACAAGATGTATGTTGCGGCGACATGACACCGTGAAGGGAGAGAAGTGAGCTCAAAACGTTTCAACATATGGACGTGGCAGTGCAAAAAGGGTCTCCACTCCGTTCTGGAACGATCATCATCATCTTTGACGACACTTGACAAGCGCTGGTTGCTTACCCTTTTGCCATTCCACACGGACTTTCTACTTGCCATTAATTAGCTTTCCAATTCTTAGATGACCGAGGAAAGATGTTGAATCTTGCGCCGCTAAATACACGGCGAGCAATGCTGCCAAGGCAGACGGTAAGAATACCCTACTGTTGTGAAAATGGCAAAACTGATTGAGTGAGAAGGAAACCGGAACAGGAACTAGTACCGGCACTGGCACTGGCACTGGTACAGGCGGTGGAGGTGGTGGTGGCGGAACAGGGACCAGTGGAGGAACAGATGGTGGCGGTTCGCAAACTGGAGGAACAGACCAACAAGCAAGGTATGTCATTTCATTACTGCGCTTCTCAATGCCAATCATGAACGACTCTCTTTAGCTCTGCTCCACCGAATTCCGAGCCTTCTTCTTCGCCGGGCTCGGGCTCGAGCCAGCCGCCCGTATCGCAACCTTCCAGTCAGCCTCCGTCTTCCTCGCCATCCTCTACGCCCAGCTCCACTCCACCTTCATCCTCTCCCTCCTCGAGTCCCCCTTCATCTACTCCTTCTTCTTCCCCCTCGAGTTCCCCCTCATCCCTTCCACCACATCAACGACAACCTCCAGTCAAACGAGCACTATCACCTCACTTGCCGATTCGTCAAATTCGAGTGCTCCGCCGACATCTTCAGGCTCGACCACGCTTACGACAGTGACTACTGAGGTCAACGGTCAACTAACAACTTTCACGTCTGCGATTCCCACCGGTCTATCCACTCAGTTTGCAAGCAACACCGACACCGCCTCGAGAACGGCCTTGATCGCCGGAGTCACGACAGCAGCAGTTGTTCTGCTCGCGCTTGCTCTTGGTGTTATCTTCGTTATCAAACGCGCCCGGAAAAGACGTGTCGGTTGGGTGGAAGCTATTCGACGTACTCGCAGAGAAGGTATGGGTGCTGGCGCCATGGGTTTACTCGATGGCGAATTCGACGATGACCGTCCCCCATATCGTGATCAGATGCGCTCGGTCCCGTCCACGTCCAATGTCAATTTAATGGCGGTGGGTAGCCACAGTAGGCATCCCTCATCGCCGTCCCCGCCAATCACTCCTGCTCCCGCTCCCGGCCCGTACCAGCACCACTACCACTACGTCCATGGCCGAGAAAACTCCAGCCCCGCGCCATCTGTTTTCCGTGCATCGGACTCGGGGAGCATATTCCACGAGGAAGTTTGGCCGCCTCCAAATAGAAGTTTAGTTAATGTCGACGATGGCTCCTCACCAGTACCGTCACCGACCAGGCAGACGGCAAATTATTCCCCTTCAAAGCTGGCAGCTGCATCACCGACAATGTCTACCCATCTTCGCGATTCAGATCCATTTAGATCGGTGTATTCGCCTCCACCAGAGGCCGGCAGTTCCGTGTCCTTGAATCATCCACGGACGCCTTCCGTCGTCACCATGCTCCCCCCAGGCGCTGCCGCACCCGCTGTGCCCAGTCCGCTTACTGTTGTCAATAATCCGTAATCGCTTTTGGACCACTACACTTTCCTTATCCTCGTTCCGTACATTGGCTTTACTTATTACATACCTCGTCTCTAGTTCGACGGACTTTTGGTACTATCGCATTGGGACCAAGCTCACAATTATTGAAAGCTCTTGCTATGTCAAAGGCTGATTCGTTTAGAAGCGTGCTTTCATTATCCCGCACTTCTCAAAACTTCCTCCAAGCAAATACTAACTGAGACACCTCCGAGTCACACTAGTGAACAGAAGGTCCCAACGAATATGGCAAGTCAGTTCAGACCCTCCTGGAGAGACATATTGCATCTTACGGTGATGACAACGATTCATAGGAAAACACACAATACATATATTCGTTCTACGGTACATGACAAGAGGCATTTGCCTTGAGGAACAAAAAAGTAAGAGTTCAGCCTGTGAAACGTTGATGAGAAATCGCAGGAGTCAGGTTAATAGAAGCGTTAGTCAAGCGAAGAGTCATCTAGAATCAGAGGCACCAGGTGGAGAGGGAATGTAGAGTCCTAGTGGCCATCCAGATTGTTCAAGCATTTGGCACGACCAACAGTCCGAGGTCGGTCAAGGCGCAGTAAGAATATCAGCAGACCAAGAAGAGGGACTGAGAGTAAAAACTTGGGTCCACCTGGGGAAGAGTCAGTATGGACATTCAGACCAGAACACAGTAACAATTACCTTTCACACATCCTTCCCCGCAACGACGCAGCACTTCTTTGGAAGATGCACATCGTCTAACTTTTCAGAGCCCCCCGGGGATCGGACTCGGGGGGATGAAGCACTCAACGATGTTACTCGGAGCATATTTGGTCGGCCTAGAGAACATGTCATTAAAGGCATAGATATAAAAAAGACTCGACGTACAAGACCAATCTTCGTTCGGGCAACGACGAGTCACTTTGTAAAAGATGCGCATCGTCTAACTTTTCAGAGCCCGCCGAGGGGGATGAAGCGCTCAACAAAAACAATCGGAGCATATTTGGTCGATCTGAGAAATAGGTAAGTGTTGAGTTCGAGAGGACGGAGGAGAAGAAGCGCACAGTAAGAGTTTTCACTCGGGCGACGACGCAGCACTTCTATTCGGGCGAAGATGCACATCGTCTAGCATTTCAGAGCCCCCAAGAGTCGGACTTGAGGGATGAAGATCCTCGAGGATAAGAGCAGTCGTTGTTTGGGTAAGCATAGCATAGTGGCGGATCATACTATTGGTGTGGTGGCAGCATAGTAAGTAGTCGTAGTCGTTTCCAAGGGTGTATAGCAGTCGTCGTTGGTCCGAGGCAGCGGAGACTTGGTAGCGCTCACGGCTTACGCCTCGGAGAACCAGGGACCCATGGCTACGGAGCACTCGCATTGGGGCGCTCACGGATTACGCCACCGAACAACCACAGCGAGTCGACGAGCTTTCGTACCCGATGAGGACGCGCCGGCTGTCTGACGACTGCACAGCGCCATTTCTGACCCGTTTGGGTTGGCCTCTTGCTGTGAGTGCTTGTCGGACAGCCACGCATGCGCACATCGAGCGGTGAGAGTCACTCTAGCTGAGGAGAAGGCTGAATGGGTATGGTGGTCGTATTCAAGAGGAGAGAGAGGAAAACTAGACAACCGATGTTAGCCACAAGAAAGACAAGTCGGGCGGCGACTTACAAGAAAGAAGGAAAAAGAAGAAACATATAAAGAATATCTACGTCGCCATCAGTGCCGTCGACCAAAAGAGAAGGGATCATACTTGATTGGGGACCCTCCCCAGCAAGGCTTCGACGATCTGTTATGTGGCGCAGTCGTGCAGCCGATCGTGCGTGCAATGAATCGCGACCGTGGCGACGTGGTAGTCTAGCCAGGTCAGACGACGTGTGTGTGACATGTCAGGTCTTGATGACCAGGGGGGGATGAGTTGCGATCTACAAAGCCATGTCAATGAGGAGCCCTGCGATGAGGCAGATAGGACAGTACCATTGCACGATAAAGCGACCGCAACGACGACGAGGCAAAGGTGCTCGACGTCTAAGGCTCATGATGGTGGTGGTGGTAAAAGAGAGAGCCAGATTGATGGAAATGGAACTGAGGCTCCCTCTTTTATAGGCCAGACGGCCCGGCCCGCGCAAACAGCTTAGCGGTGCAGCCATCAGCGCATGATTCAACGCCATTGTGTTGCGGAGATCAGAACAGGATCGTCCCTTTTCCTTGTACTTTTCGTCTTCGCGAATGTGCATTCGACGCGTTCTTTCCCTCTATTAAGATGCCTTCGGGTACGCAATAGCTCATGAATGCCACTTCAAGCACCCAAATCGACAGAGAAATGCGTGCTGGACGCGTAGATGACCGCTCCCCGATTTGCACGATTGTGGGTCCTCGCTCCCATATGTGGCTTCGCTTAGCGCTTATCAGCAGATACACAGGTTCGCGGAGGGCCTTGTACATTCTTGGAATGCTGTCCTTTTGTTCTCTCATTTCAAGAACAAGGATTAAGAATGGACATCGTCAGAAGATAGTGCTGGCACCAGAATGGACTTTCTGATCGCCGTTGGACTTGTATCTCTTGGCCGGCCTGTTTGACGCGCCTTCCCAGTCAAGAATCCTCCGGAATCTGATTCTCTAGTAAGGAGTGCATCGTAGTAAACAAGAGTCACTTTGATACAAAGGCAATGCTGACTAGTTAGGTAGCGTTAGCGAGACTGTATTCAGACTCAGCGTCTTCATCGGGCCAGGTATAATAGTCTTGTAGTGAGTCCTAGGCAGCCGTCCTTCAGATTAACGCGGCCCATGAGGGAACAGTGAGGGACGAAACCACATTTTTCTTGACTAGCAACGCACTCGGAACGGCTGGTGCCGATGTCCATGTTGTGGCGGAGGACGGCGGACAGTCGTCGTCGTCGAGCATCGTGAGTGGTCGTGAGTGTAAGGAGGAAAGGCGCGCAATGTGTCATCAGCTGAATCTGCCAGGCGTTGTCGCGTCGCCATTCGCGCCCGCTCGATATCGCCGCTTCCAGTACCTTAGCCGCTTGTACACTCACATAGGTCCAGGTAGCAAATAAGCAACGCGATGGGTCGGTCAGGCCTCGAAAATGCTAATCAGGGAGGAAATCGAACAAACCGAAGTGGGTATGTCAAATTCAGATGCTACTTGGATAATACAGACTAAGTACTGGCTGTAGATTCGAAAAACCATTCATGAAGATATATAGAAAAGTGTATATAGCGTACAATTCATTTACAGCTCAAGTCTAAACTCGTAATTGGTTGGTATGTCTTCTAAATCCTTCGTAATAACAAAACGACCGCCTAGAAGCATGAGAAGGGTCGCTTTGACCATCTGCGTGGGAGCGCTTATCGTAGTGATTTTACTTCGCCGCCACATGGGAAATCGACCTCTCGCAATGTTACTTTGATAACCTCTGAGCTGTCTGATGCCCAAGCGGAAACAAGTATCGACACATAGATTCTCAATGGTTCCGTCGTTCTTTTTAACCTCGTACCAGAGGTCTGCCCAAGTGAGGCTATCGCCGAATGCTTTGAAACTCGTGGGGGGATTGTGGGTTACTGACTTCGAGTCGTCATCGAAATCGGCGTCCGAGGGAATGTCCACTTCAAAGAGATACTTCTTGACAAATAGTTCGAGTTCGTCATCGTTCGCGGGAGGTCGACCGTAGATGCCTTTGAATAAGTCAAGAATGTTGATGTTCTTGAGCTCTATGACGACGCGGAGGGTAGGTAAGAAGAGATCGCAGAAACGATCATTACACCGCTCGTCATAAAGTTGTAGTTCGTCAAGGACCGCTTGGAGTGGAATGCGGCCGACCAATGCCCCGCCAATAGTGAGCATGGAGACGACGGCGGTCTGCAGCGTTGCCTCTTTGAAATCTTTCAGTGCCCGGATATTGCGAACGCGCATGAAATTGATCACGCTAGATTTCAGCCATTCGGTGCCGGCGTAGCCCTGCATGGTAAAGTCATAGCGAGCATATGTTTCTAGGATAGGAATGACCTGGCGGATCGTGAGGAGTGATCCACTTTAGAGAAACAATATACGCACCAGATTTCTAGCATGAAGATTGGGAAGACGGAGGTAAACATCATTCGAGGGCAGAAGTTCCTCGTCCAGATTGTTGTTGGCCAGTGTTAACAGGCCGGCCTCGTATAACAGTTTGAAAATAGCAACCTCGCTGTCCAGCGGAGACAGATTCAATCGCGCTACTACAACATCATTGGACTCGGGAAGCGTCAGTACATCAGTGTACTGAAGTAGCACGTTGGGGCATGGACAATCCCATACTTCAGTTCGTTGCTCGGAGATATGCTCACTCAGCGGTGGCAACCTCTCGAGGAGAAACTTGGGAGGGCTCTGAGATATGGCGATGCCAAACAGTTGCAACTCCTTGAGTGAAAAGCAGTCCACGGGAAAATTGTTCACGGCACCGATAATTGACTGTTCGGGCTGACGCCTCTGGCGGAAAACGCAACGGAGAATCTTGTACATCAGACCCCATTCAACATAGTGCGGATTGCCAGGTTCACGTCCAGCTGGGCGATCAGATTGTCCAGCGATCCAGAACTCCGCCTCTTCCACTCTTTCGGCGAGAAGCTCCGGTGGAATATCGGCATATAGGAACTCCATACTTTCGCGTAGTTCGATTTCTGTGGCGTACATCAAGGGAGAGATGCTTTCGTGGGATGCGCCATCGTACAACCTGAACCGGCTCGCCAAGGCTAAACGTGCTGCATGAGACCGCCCGAAACAGACCATCCGTTTGATGATGCCGTTGTCTTTTGCCTTGGAGATGGGGTCAAAGAAGTAAGTGCATAACAGTTCGATAACTGCATGCTCGTCGAAGCGGTCCTGGTTGCAGCGGGAGTTAAGGAACGCGGCGTTAATGGCATGATCGTAGTTCTTCAGGATTAAGAAAATCTCATCCTCGACACCAGAATGCTCGAATGCGATCTAAGATGAAAGTAAATACCCAGGCAAGATCAAGCCAAAGAGAATACAAACCATAAAATCGCGGATAACGTTATGAAGAAGGCGGCCTTCCCTGTATATTGATTGCCAGGCAAAGCGCAGCCGAGAGTGATATTTGTCGCAGAAAACTGTGAGCGTTTCGATGACGAGCTCTGTCAATTCATTTAGCAAGTCGGACGGCCCACGCAAATGTGATGCCAGGGTAGCTAAGTCCATCTCGAGAATGAGATACTGAGAGTGCAGTACATCTGGTGATTTGCTGATGATCATATCTCCGAACATCTCGTCATGCGCCTTGGCTGCGTTCGTATCGTTGAATACTGCGATCATCGATGACGCATAATTCAACCAGTCAGCGTCGAAATGGGTGATTACCATTCGATCCTGAGATAATGAACGTAAAACCGGATTCTCCATGGCTTGTAGCAGCGGAGAACGATCAACGATGAAGCTGCGCAAGGGAACCACGAAGGGTTGATTCAAAAACTCGGCCGTGGGTTTCATCTATGTCCGACATATATCAGTGAACAGGTATAGAGTACAACATGGAACTCACCGATTTCTTTGCCCAATCAGCATCATCCGGATGTCCAACACTCAAAATTCTCCAATCTGGCCCTTCCCGTTGAATGCGTAAGGATCCCGAACCGCGTTTATGATTCGCCCCATCTTCATCACTTGTACTCAAGCCCCTTTTGCGGGCAAGAGGCTTAGAAGCACTCGACGGGCCATTGACAGAGGTAGGATCCGCCACGGTACCAGAGTCGGCTACTTGGATCATCGTTGAAGAAGAAGCCTCCAACGGTAACTAGTGAACGTTCCAGTTAGTAGGCAATCATGGAGTTGGAGATCAACCTTACCAAAGGAATCGGTGCCCATCTGCAAAATGATATGCAGTGTGTTTCCGACGGTCGTTCAAGGAATTTTAGCAGGTCTTTATTACTCCTCAGGGGGACCTTGCTAATCTCTACATCGGGGCCTTCTGTGTGTCCATATATATGAGGACTATGCGCTAGCTTCCAGTCGATGCTGTGTTCGGCTTTTGAGAGGGTCAAACCAACGAAGTCGATCAACTGCGAGAAGGTCATTGGCCGGGCGAAGGTTGCTGTCGGCGTTGTGTGGACTCCGATGGCATGATCTTCCAGACGATGAAGGTACACACGGACTCTCAAACGAGTCGGGGTAGACACGGAGGAAGGGGAGGATATTGGAGATAATGGTATTATTCGGGATTTGCAAAACGATATAGCGGGTATTCCCAGTGGTCGAGTGAGAAACTCTTGCAGGTGCCGAGTCTCTGGGAGGAAGACCTGACCGATTTCACCGTTAGGACATTGTACGCGTCCATATATAACAGGACTGTCGACTAGATTCCAGTCCAGGCAATGCTTCTGCTGTGTTGAGAGCGCTGTATTAACTAGCGAAGCCAAATCCGAGAAGGTCGTTGGCTGTTTAGAACTCGAGACTGTGACTTTCTGGGTTCCGATAAGACGATCCGGGAGAGGATGAAGGTAGATGTCAACGGTGTAAGTCGTAGTGGTGGTCATGATGAGAGAGAGAGGCGACAGCCCATTGTTGGACAATGGACAGATAAGGCTTTCAGTTCGACACGTGGGGTCATTGGCAATTGCTAGCTGTCACATGACCGACTTCATTGTTCATTGTTGCAGGAGTCACAGTCACCGCCATCACGGCTTGCCTCTAACCATCACATTCGCCCTTCGCCTCTCTCCACAATGGCTGATATCTATCCCACTTCGGTTTATTCCAAGTCTTACCAAGACTTGGCGCGTGATGAATTCGCGATTTCAGAGCCACAGCTCGATTTTAAAGTGTCGGTCTTGGACGAGGACGGCTATTTTGGGGCTGACTACGGTATGCTCTATTGCTCCTTACATCGCGCAATATCTCTAAGCGCCGCATGTAGACGATTATGTTGACTGCTCGACTTACCTGCACCCTTCTCCTCCAGCCTCGGCCTGGTCGAGTAGCTCGTCTTCTGACTCTGCATCCCGCCAGGGGTCCATGGAGCCCGATGATACAACTAACGAGTTCTCTTTGATTCAATCTGGCATTCTGAAGAACGGAGTGACGGCCACATCGGTGAGTACCACGATGGCACATTCGATGCGTGTCCTGACAAGTTCCTTAGCACGTTCCGCGGACCCAGGACAACCTCCACAACCTTCTCGCCGACGAAGGAGGCCTATGGGTTGACAAAACCCAGTATATCATCGCTATGTACAAACGCCCTTCCCCTTATCGCCAACACACCATTCCTCTCCTCAACCGACCGTCCGGATTTGGCAAGCATGCCTTTGTCGACATGCTCTCGATGTATGTTGACGTCAATCACTGGCACTTCGAGGGGGGAAAAGGGTATGACCGGTTCTTTCGTCCGACCGCTATACGAGCGGATGATGGAGGCTTCGACAATGAAGTTTCCCAGTGTCTCTTTCTAGGGTTCGATCTCGATGCCGTCGTTGCCAGTTGTGGACCGGCTACATTCAAATCCTCCTTAGCCGACTACATTGATCATATCCTGCTTGCTTTCATCGAAAAGTATTGCACGGAGCTTGGGATTTATATGGCCAATGGGATCCCGGAAAACCTCTATGAGAACGGAAAGTTAAACTTGCTGTCTGTTGCTGTAAGTCTTCCTTCAATGGGTGTATATTCCTCTACTAAACCCCATTGCTCTACAGCACCTCATTTGGGCCCAGGGATGGAGCATTTACCTTTGCGTCTGCAACTACGACGCGCCTGCGAGGCACTCTGGTTGCGACCCAGAAGTTCTTAGGGCCCTTAGGCTGATGCTGATATCTCCGTTGTCGGGAGGAATCAGCGATGGGATGATCTTGGGCACGAGCATAGTAGATGAATGCCAGCCCGATGGACTGGAGCAAGAGCCTCATTGTCGCCAGGCTCAAGGCATTTGGGAGCGTTTGGCCATCGATATGACGTATCATCCATCCATGGCTGCTGCATTCGGGTTCACGGAGGACGAGATACATAATCTCTGTAAGGCCGCGGGGGTATCCGACGTTGCACACAAAATAATGCAAGACCTGCCCTCGCGCCGCTTTTGTCACGAAGGACCAGATGTGTATAGTTCGAGAGAAGTGTTGGAGGCAATCAGGAGTGCTACGCTCTGACTCAATATGTTGTGTATCTACCATCGCTATCGTCTGATAGTTTCATTGTTCTATGGCTACTCGTATAATATGCGAGTAACTCTTCGATTCAGGTCGAGTATTTTTGTTTTGTCGCGATCGTACTTGCAGTAGGGCATCAGGTATTCGGTCCGATCCGTGATCCCTTCTCTCAACACTACGCACCGGTTTGCATTCTTCGCCTCGCAGTGACCATCGCCACATCACAGTAAGGGCAACTGCGTCACACTGGACTTTACACCAAAATGAGCATGGCGGAGGCGTCTTTCAAGGACATTCCTGAGTTGTTTGAGGTCGAATTGGGCGAATCGTTAACAGCAAGAACAGAGAGTCTTTGTGCGTCGCATTTGTGTTATCTCTTCCGCAATGTTAACTGTTTTCGTAGCAACATTCCGCGAGCTGGGCCCGCCGGACTTGTGTCATGTCGTAAAGAGCACCGGCAAGACTGGGACTAGGGATGTGAGTGCCAGGACCGCCTCATTTCTGTGCATTGCTTACGATGACGGCGCCCTAGTATGGTTCATACCACTACGTGTCCGGTGTCGACGCCTCCTCATCTGCCTCCCTTGCTGCATACATCAACTCACTCACATACGCCATCGAAGATCCTGGTACATGGTTCGCGAAAGGCAGCGCATGGAAAGTTCGCAACGGGTGTTATTGGTGCGCTTACTGTCTCCCTCTATGCCAGCCGAGTCTGATACGACTCCGCGCCTTAGCTGCTTCAATGCCTTTTCGCGCGTCGACATCCGCGTCGACGTCAAAATCCCTGGCGGTGTCAATGCATATGTTATTGACCTTCGAGGCGAGAGGTGCGCCTATTCTTCCGTCAATCCATTGCTTCTCATCATTATCGTTGCAGACATGAAGCTACGGCAGAAATATGGCAGGAGACCTACGTGTCCGCTTTACTGCGAGCCATATTATATTCGGACGACCCGACATACCAGCTTGACGCCTATAGAAAGTTGGATCCAATCACTAGCCTAGAAGCAGAGATAAGGTTCTTGCAGGCTGCAGAGGCCGTGTTCATGAAGGGTGAGTCTTCTCCTCCATCATCATCTTCGTGCTGATATACACACCATAACATATAGGCTGGCAAGTAGGCTCTGACCCAGAAATTCAGGTTGCCACCGTAGTCTCAAATCACCTCACAGCGGGAATAATGAAGTACTTTGGCGACAGCGGACGTTACCAGCCTGTGGCGAACCTCTTTGAGAAGCTTAGCGCCCGAGAACCGGAAGTCGCCTCTCTTTTAGCGAGAAGCTATATTGGCATGAGTACGCGTCCCAGTACTAAAGTCTACCCTATCTGACATGCGTACAGACGAAGAAGTGAAAGCTGTTCAAATAATGGCAGGCGCGATGAAGCAAACCCCCCAATCCTACACTCTCCTACATGTCCAATGCGATTTCCTTCGCTCCAAAGGTAAACACGAGTGGGCCCTCCATCTCGCTCGTCAGGCCGTCAATTGCGCACCCAGCGAATTCGTTACTTGGGAGAAACTCACCCTTCTCTACATTGAACTGGGAAACTATCCTTCTGCTCTTCTAACCTTGAATTCGTGCCCCATGTTCACATTCAACGGACGCGACGCGCATCATCCAATCACACCCGCTAGAATTCATCTACCATTCCAAAAGCCTATTGGAGATATCTTACCTGAAAGAACAAAAACGGAGGACGATGAAGCCGACCCCGCGCTATTGAGACTGCCGAGTCCTGGTCTACGGGGGACCTGGAAGAGGGCGTACGGGCTCTTGACCAAGCTAGTCAGTCGGGTCGGTTGGGATGACCTCTTGAGGATCAGGAGTGAAGTTTTCGTTATGGAGGAAGAGTACAGGATGCAGAAAGCTCACGGGGACATCCAGAAGGTAGTCAGCGAGTCTAAAGGGGAAGATCACGTCAATGGCGACAATGCCTCGACAAGAGGAATGAAGAGTGGCAGCAAAGAGGATGCGCTTGACGTCGTCGTTCCCATTATCAGAGTCTCATCCGAATCTGACCGTGACGCGGAGGAGGCGGATGGGGATGCACCCACGGCGGCTGTGGATGGAGATGTCAAAACAAACGGGACTGGTTTCCACGAAAGCGTTAGCGGTGTCGATAGGCCCGAACCTGCACAAGCCGCCCCAGAAGATGATCTTCAAAACAGGCCACAAACACCCGTCATCGAATCGTCTGCCTCTACTGCTGCGACAACGTCGTTCAGCAACAAGCGGCTCTGCGAGCGGTGGTTGGACAATCTCTTCATGGTGTTATATGAAGATTTACGCGTATGGACGATCTTCCGAGCTGAGGTGGCGCATTTCAAGACTCAGCATGTGGCTTATCGCAAGACGTCATACGAATGGGAGATTCTTGCGGATTTGGGTATGCGACTTCATCATAAAGAAGAGTCAAAGGAGGCATATCAAAGATGTTTGGATTCATCAAGGTATCCATTTACCAGTCTTTGAATCTAGGACAGTTCCTGACCTCTGTTCTACAGATTTAGTGCTAAACCTTGGGCTCAACTGATGGACATGTATGCTGAGGAAGGTGATATCCAGAGGAGCATACAGACTGCCATTAGGGTGGCTGCGTACCAGTGGGCGGATTACGGCGAGATGACGGTGCGTCTTCATACAACTGCCTTAACTATGCTTGCATGCTGAAGAATTCGATAGTATCCTACACAGATAGCGCGCGCATTTTTCAAGCTTGGGCAAATCCACGGTCACGCCAAAATATCGTTTACGCTCATCAGCATGGGCCTGCCGGAGAGTATACTGAAGATTATGGATAGCTATTTACAATATGGGAAGACCTTCAAGGTCGAGGGCTACGACTTTTAGGGCTCGCTCGGATTTCCTGCTATGTTTTCGTCGTCTTTACTTGTGTTTTGTTTCTTTTCTTTAGCCTAAATATTTGTTTAACACGATTTGTCGTTTGATATTGCTGCCTAGATTTTGGAACAATCTGTATGCGTGCAGGGGGGCCTTCTCAAATGCGTATCTAGCGTCCGCATTGAAGACTGCGTGGGAAGAACTGCTCGATTGTTGAAAGGATTAGATTACGTCAGTAACACGCTCTTGTTCAACCAAGACCACATCAAGGCGGTAATTACACTACCTACGGACGCGCCAAATAGGGATCTGGAGCTCTGCCACGCCATTTGAGTGATCTTCCAGCTGACCTCGACATATTTTCTTTCATTCATAACTTGTACCATGCGTATCGGTGAACACGACGACGACGTCCCGGTGCTGCTAGTGCACCATGGCGCGCGAGATATCCTCATGCGCAGGAGAACTGTATATGATGTGCGTTTTTGGCGTTTCCTTTTCATGTACGACCTCAGCTAATCCTAATTCTGGTCTAGGACATGATCGGCGCGCTGCGCAACAAGTTACGATTAGACAACGATGTCGCTGTATCCCTAAGAGTTAAGCTGGACGAGAAGGATGCCGAGATTGACGAAGATGCGTGGAGCGTGGTTGTGCCGTATTTGGACCAAGTGAACGTCAACGTTGCACCGAGTGGTGTGTGCTTATTCCGTTATCAATCAGGTTATATTCTCAAGTACGCTCTCAAGTGGGAGATGAGACGGGAAAAGGGAAAGAGCACAAGCGGACGCCTTCCATCCATTCTGCGGAGGATCTCTTTGGTGGTAATGCAGTTGCAGGGGGAAGTGGGTCACAGAGTTCTGAATGGGATCATGTTGACGGTGCGTACATCTTTTGCCAGATTAATGGATAAAATAAACGCCATATAGATGTTCCTGCACCAGCCCCAAAAATCGAAAAACCTGACCAGATTAAACGAGAGCCTGATCTCGAAGATGAAGACGAAGGATCGCCTCCACCGCGAAAGCGCGCGCCAGTTAAGCCCATTGCACCCGGTACATGCGTCTTCTCACTTGATGACGATTATATTATCTCACTCACATTCGAGAATCGGACCCTGAAGTTGAAGAACCGCCTTCGCCTGCTGCTCCCAAGGTACCCAAATTCAAGCCAGCGCCGCCAGCTCCTTCTCCCGTGAAACATATACTGTCTTCCCCGGTCAAGTCTGCTGCACGACTCAGCGCAAGGCTCGCTATGACGGATCCAAATGAGCGCTTCAAGATTACCGTACGCGGTCCGGAGGCTGATCAACGCGCTGCGCTGTTGACGCGAGGACGCTATCCCGTACGTAAGGTTTTGTACGCTGTCTGCAAGGTCTTTGGAATTGATCCGGATGGGTACGTGTTCCTCTACTTGTATTACGCGTCGTGTTCAAGTGACTGATGTTAGTGCTCGACTATCACTCCTTGTACGCGTCGATGATGATGGCTTTGAGAAATTTCCATGCGATGTGGATGAAACGATGGCGCATGAGGGTGTCGAGCCTGACGCGGAGCTGATTCTGGAGTTGGACGAGGATGAGGACAATGGAGAAGAAGAAGATGACAATGAGGAGTAGAAAAGTTTGAGGTTTGGAGGAATGGCCTTCTGAGGGTCTCTGAATCCTTGCGTTTGATATTGGAGGGAAGACACGAGTAACATCGAGCCTTCTTGCGTGTCTGTACATTCTGTATTACTACTTGTTAACTAGGAACTAATTCATGTTTGACCGTTCTCAGCGTGCGAAACAGGCAGGACGATCACCGTAACTGTGCCTCTCAGCTTTGTTGACTGTTCTGAAACGGTCTGAGACTGATTGGTCGAGTGTACGTTTCAGACGCTACAGAATGTCAGTAGACGACAAGAACGGCATTTGCAAGCGGTTCGTTGGAGTCCATATTCATTCTGGGATTTAGTTCCGAGAACTGAGAATTGAAGTCGTGTGCCTCAAATCATTTCAGGCTAAGCTGTTGCTGTTGTGTTACGCTTATGAGCTCCAGTGATTATCGGCATCTTTTCGAAACCGCAGCGAGGTTTGATCATCAGATTCATCACTAGTGCGGCCTAGCTAAGAGTAAGAAACATCTACGTGCTCTTGTCTCAGGGTGTTCCGGGGAAGCACCTCTCCAACGCTCAATCACCAAAGTGGGCCAGTATGTAAGTCGAAACGATGTTTCTTGGACAAGATATCGCGCCGTTGAATATATTTGGACATCAAGAAGAGTTAATTGATCAACAAGCCTATATTGAGATTTTAGTGTGTAGACCTTGGCAATGCACATGAGAAACAGAATATGGCGGAGGAGCCACGAAGACGCGATCGTGGCTGAAGCACTGCTTTTGTAGATCGGAATGCGGACCGAAGATATCCGGTTTACATTTAGCCCCTGAGAATGAATACGCAGAATGCACTTTCGAGGGGGATTGTTAGCCAGTTGTCAAGGAGTTATCCTATGAAGGGTTTGGGGTTTGGGGCTCGACTCCTTACAGCTTCCAAGAAAGGCGCATTTGGGAATTGTGGAGAGTTGTAAAAACTTGTAGAAGGCCTAGATATGTCAAGAATAGCAGAGATGTGGCAAGCTCCGGCGACCAATGTTGAGCTCGGTTCCGACTGCTGGTACTCTGGAGTGAGCTAGGAGTGGCTCAGGAGATATCCGCGAGGGTCCAGGCGGCACGGAGGCGGTATTTGGCCACGATGGAGTGATCATGATCGCGAGTTGAGAAAAGGTGATCCTTGTCTGGAATGAAAAGAGAACAGCAAGTGTATCAGGGATGTCCTGGATCAGAATCCGAGAGAATACGCCCGGAGGAGACTCCACTATGACGAAAAATGATAGGCATGATATGTAAGTCATAGGATTGCTCTGCCATATACCTCCATCTTGTCCACCCGCATACCAGCAGATAGGCAATGATTAAACTGTGGCCCGCGACAACGACGATGGTCAATATGGATTCCCAAATGACGCCCAGGGCCGGCAATGACCGTAATCCATTCGACATGCCGTCGCCAGCCGCTGCTTCTGTCCATCAACCACATCCACTCCTCACCCCGACTCGCCTGTCCGTCTCGAATCCATTCGACTTGACCCCAGGCAGCTCCCAGCCGCCGACTGTCCATTCGTCTTTTGCTGCTGCTTTGCCCACTACCAGTCTCTCTCTTCATGCGCCCGACTTTAACATGCATGCTCCGCCTAGATCGAAACCACAGTCGCTCTCGCCCCCTCCACCGCTGACCAACTCGCGTGGCCAGATACATGTCAAGCTCATCCAGGCCCGTTCTCTCAATGTGCACGGCTCCGCAGCGAGGCCCTATGTTGTCGTGCAGTTTGAGCAGAACGAGTTTGTCAGTCGCGATCCCACCGATGAAGCCGACAAGGAGGTCAAGGGCGTCCCATCCAAGACTAGCTCTAGTACCGCCGTCAACGCTCTTGCCCGTGCCGCTGGCCACCCGCCGTCGCCATCATCTAGCGTCTCATCAAAGTCATCATCTTCCACCGGCGCTAGCAACGGCGGCTTGTTTGGTCGTGTCAGCGCTACCAATCCAGTCTGGAAGCATGAGGTCTCATTGTGCGTTGCTTATCACAGTCCTCTTGTGTTTTGTCTCATTTTTTTGTAGCGATGTAACATCGGAATCCTCCCTCATCACTTTCAACGTCTACGATCGCACCGTTCAGGATCTTGGTTTCCTCGGCTCGGTCCAAATCAAGCCCGTCCTCATCCATGACCAATCTGTTGACCAGTGGTACAAACTGCTTCCGTTTGAGAACGAGGTTGTCTCTGGCGAGATACGTGTTCAAATCACATTTGAAGCCTACAAGGTACTTTTCCCCGGTCTTCCTCTTGCGGCGATTTCTGATGTGTATACAGGTCAAACGCGCACTCACCCCGCGAGACTTCGAATTTCTCAAGCTCATTGGTCGAGGCACATTTGGCAAGGTTTTCCAGGTCCGCAAACGCGATACCAAGCGTATATACGCTATGAAGGTCTTGTCCAAGAAAGAGATCGTTGCAAAAAAGGAGGTTGCGCATACTATTGGCGAACGCAAGATCCTTCAGCGATCTCTTGAGTGCCCTTTCCTCGTTGGACTCAAGTTCAGCTTTCAAACCGACCAGGATTTATACCTGGTTACTGATTTCAAGAGCGGCGGGGAGCTCTTCTGGCATTTACAACGGGAAACACGGTTCACTTTGGAACGTGCTCGTTTTTACATCGCCGAACTTGTGCTCGCTCTGGAGCATCTGCACAAGTACGGTATCGTCTATCGCGATCTCAAACCGGAAAACATCCTCCTTGATGCTACCGGACACGTTGCTCTCTGTGATTTCGGTTTATCCAAAGCGGATTTGGGAGCCGACCAGCTGACAACGACATTTTGTGGAACGACTGAATACCTTGCTCCTGAAATATTACTGGATGAACAGGGCTATTCAAAGATTGTGGATTTCTGGAGCTTGGGTGTCTTGCTGTTTGAGATGTGCTGCGGGTGGAGTCCTTTCTATGCCGAGGAGACCCAGCAGATGTACAAGAACATCTGTTTTGGGAAGATCCGGTTCCCCAAAGGCGTTATCAACGAGGAAGGCAAACAGTTCGTCAAGGGTGTGAGTGCTAATCAGACTCCTTATCATCTACCATTACAAACAACTAAGCATTCATATAGTTGCTAAATCGTAACCCGAAGCACCGACTTGGGGCTACGCGAGATGCCGAAGAGCTGAAAGAGCATCCCTTTTTCGCATCGATTGACTTCAAGGCACTTTCTTTGAAGCAAGTGACGCCGCCCTTCAAGCCTGTCGTCGAGAGCGATGAGAGCACGGCCAACTTTGACCCGGAATTCACGGGGGCGGATCTGTCGGAGTTTTCTTCTAGATTTATGGACGAAGATGACCCAAGCGAGGACTGGGTGATGGGCAGCCTCGGCTCTTCCGGTTTTCACACGCCGAATGGACCGCTGGGCAGCGAGAAGGGGAGCAGAAGTAATAGCTCAAGCAGCCTCGGGAGTTTATATGGCGGATTTGGAGGCTTATCGATGTCTAGTCGGAGCAGCAAGGGTGTGGATATCAAGGGAGGGAAGAAGCCATCCAGGGGGTCGAAGGGCAAGGGCTCGACGGGACGCGGTAGTCCGCTCACGAGCAGTGTGCAGGATAACTTCAAGGGATTCTCGTTCTCGGGGGAGAGTGTGATGGATGATTTGGAGATCCGGCTCAGGGCCAACGGACATGGTGGGAACAAGAGTGACGAGGAAGGTGCAGAGCCCACGACTGAGGATGAGTATGAGGACTTTTCAAGGAGTGCAGGACGTTATGCTCGCGGTAGAAGAAAAGGACTAGGTTTCACGGAGGTCGAATGAGGAGGCTAATGGCCTGGCGGGGGCGTAATACTTATTATGTTGGAGGCGATACCTGAGAGGTTCCAATTGACATTTGTATGTTTTATATCTTCTCTTCTCACCCATTTTTTATCATGGCAAAATTTCGTCGCTTTAGACTAGTTTGTAGTAATAGCCAATTGCATTGCTTTGTTATAGTTTTCAAAAATTTCACGTTTGGTTCTGCGCAATAGATGATAACGTGAAACTATACATTAGACTAGTTCAAAGACTTGTATCTAGTATACAACAAGGACTTGGCCTTCTATACACTACATTTCGTTCCGGATGCCGTGGATGTGTATCCTGTGTAGAGGTCAATCGACCTGATGTGCGAAATCGAGTCTGCAGTTGGCGGTCCAGCAGACCAGTACGGGTCTCCACTACTCCACGCGTTGAAGATGAAGTGGGTGGCCGCGGTGGGGACCTGTCAAGCGTTGGGTCAGCCTCACACGTCAATCCGAGCACCGGCCGTGATCAACTTACGTTCTCCGTAAGCTGGTTCACCTGCGTGCCATCGACGTAGAATGTAGTAGAGGAGGATGTCCACTAGAGGAATAGTCAGCCCTCATGAGACGCACGAGGAGCCGAGCAACGTACGTCGATGCGATATTCGTGGAAATCAGCTGTTGGGTCGAAATTGAATGCGATGTTCTCCGAGGTGGAGTCTTCGCCATCGACAAGGGCCTGAAAGCGCGTAGTGCATGAGGACAGGATTGCTTCTGATAGCATATGTAAAAATTATACCTGATTGGTTGTCCAGAATCCCGCGGGGACGGTGGCGCTGGCTTGTAGACTAGTCGTCGTCAGAAGCTCGATGTCCGATTCCTGTGTGTCTCCCTCTAGAAGACACTCGTAAATTCATTGAATGGAGAGGTGACCTAGGACGTACGGTAGTAGAAGATGCCCTCGCAGACGCCCTTTGTCGTGCTGGATTTGAGGACGACGCGAACAGACGCGTATTTGAACGTATCCGATGAGACGATCTCGGAGCTAATTACGGCGCCTGAGGTGTAAGCGGAGACCTTCATCTCGAGCGCGCCATCCCCGAGCTTGACGTTATTGGGAGTGAAGGTGTGTTCTGTGGGCGTGCTACCAACGGGGCCGTAATTGCTGATTTCGAAGCCGTATTGACTGTTGAACGATTGATGAGCTACAGTGCGATTATATTATATTGATTTGCGACGTACGAAAGGAATGAAGCCGCGTCTTGTCCTGAGGAAACGGAGCTGAAGTCGATGAAGTTCCTGTCTGTGAAACCTCCTGATACACCGGACGTGGTATATGTGTCACATGAGTCTTGACGCGAAGCCAAGTTTTCGCGTGCGAACGATGATGGCGCGAGGAGGGAAAGTCCCACGGCGAAGAAGATGAGTTTTACAGACATGACTGAGCAACACTTGAGAGGAAAGCGACGAAGCGAATGTCGAAACACCGTTTAGGCGAGCTCTTATATATTTTTGGACTGTAACAGCAATGTGAATTTCAGACACATGTGGATGAGCAGAGGACGCATGCGAGTCGGGGTTCGAGCATGTTACAGATTTCAACTAGAACCAGATGCCATAAGCTCCAGGTACTTCGGTGAGCTCGAGAGCGTCAAGTGATTTGAGAGATGTATAGTTTTCGATTGAAGTTCCTGGACGAATCGAAGCTCCTGGACGAATTGAAGCTCCTGTGGACCTTCGGGACCATCAACACCCGTGAAATGGAGTGAATCAGCTCCGCGAATGCGTGGTCGCGGGGCATGTCCTGGTACATCGAGGATTATTTTGTGGTCCTTGTGTGTTGTACTACGCCACATTTCGTTTGGTGTTGTCGTTGTGAGTATTACGCGGTGCACAAGGACGTCAAATCGCCGAGTATGTGGCATTTGGTTTGCCATGAAGTGCGATGCGAAGATATACTCAAGCAGTACCTGTAGACGTGCAAGTCTTTCATTGGCGCTGGAAAGACCACTTCTCGTAAAATATAACCTTTGGAAGAAGGCTGTTTTACAGCTGAGGAAAGACCTGAAGTCGCAGTAGATACAAGTCCCGACAGGTATGTTGAAATGGAGCGATGTTGATGGCAACAGTGTTCGTTTCGGGCGTAAGTTACAGGTGTCTCGGGATCGCGCGCAACCGGGAGGCCTCAAGTCCAGGAACCACTGGCATCAGGAGTACTTCAAGTAAGCAGTATGCCTGCAGAAGTTATATTTATGGGGTACTGGAAGCCGCGACCAAGAAGATCAAGACTGAGAGGGTTCCAGGGACTTGCCGAAGCCGTGCATCCGTCGACCTAAGAATTTAAAAATTGCCGACAGTTGTGGGTCGCCATGTAACCTCGATGTGCAAATACTTCGTGGCGTTGCAAATTCAAATTTAAAGTTTGGGCTCTATGGGGTTTGCAGAGTTTTCCAGGTATCGCGTCGTTCCTCAGGCAGAGCGAGTGCCCGACGAGTGGACAAAGATAGGCCATGACAGTGATGTACTTCATCGATGTCCAAGTTCCTTTGACAGATCAGTCATAGAGGTTACCTCGGTAAGTACACACAGGCCACAGATATCCGGTGCGAAGACAGATTACAAGAATACCAGATGTCATAGACCGAACTCTTGTAGTCTTGATAGGTGCCAAGTGGCAAGGAACGAGAGCTCATTCAGCCACTTGTAGTTTTTTGTAGGACGTTTGGCACTCACGCCCAGGTAAGAATTCATAAGATGAGGTGACATTTATATGAGCGCAGATAACGGAAACCTTTAAATAGAGATTCCGTTCGAGAACGAGACCGATCCAGATTGTGCAAATAGGAAATTTCCTTATCACGCCCAATGTCGGCGCCCCCGCGAGCCGTCGGTCGCGCCACCCTTGTCGTGAAAGGCGGAAAGGAAAAAACCTCAAAGAAATGAGGTGAGGCGAGTCGGACTATTTCGGGGGTCGGATAAAACGGAGTAAACGTGGCAATATATAACAGGCAGGTCTCACCCGATAGCATGGTGCTCCCCCAATCAGCCGTTGGCTTATCAGATAACCCCACATCCCGCGATCCAGAAGACAGGAGTCTTTCGAAAAACCGTCGGCAACGAGCAGCGACGAGCACGGCTTGTCCTCTTACGTCCATCTCGTTCATTAATCCAAGCGCTCCCTGTGGGTCGTTGGCCCTTGCACACTTCACGTCATGTTCGCCCTTCGCCGCGGTCTTGCCCTCGTTCTGGGCCAGGACAACACTTTGCAAGGCCTTCACGCCGAACTCGAGGCCTCATCAGTTCCAGTAACTTACGCGCAGTGTCGAGCATGTCCGGATCCTTGCGACGAAGGTAACTTGGTTTTTTGCACTTGATACAGTTATCTGATAACGCGCTGTCATCGTCAGGACACGAGGCATATCCTAAGTTTGATGTCGATATGGAGAGTCATATGTTGGGTACAGTAAGGCCGTACCGCCGTCAAGTCCGTTCAACGTCCTTTACTTTACGACGTGTCTCTTATTCATGCGTGTAGATTGTTATATCGACTGGCCAGAGCGACTGGGACCGCGAAATAACGCATACACACGGGTCTCTCGCCGCCTACCTTTCACAAGTTGAACACAAGGGTACTACCAAAGAACGGCGGCCAAGCGTTGTTTCTCTACCTCGCTCTCCTCCATTAGACTCTATTCTGTTACGCCAAAAGGAACTCGGGACTATCGTCAACGCGAACCCTCCGCCTCCAACGGCTCCTGGTGTGTTTAACGCCGAAGACGCGAAGAAGATATCTATTCTCAATGGAAGCCATTCTACACTATGTGAAGACCCCGAGCGAGAAACCATCCTCATCTTTCCCGATTACAAGATGGTCACGGAGGTACCGCGATCTCTTGAAGGCGCGCAGAATCTATGGAACACTGCTATAGACCCTCAGCTCGGACTTGGAGGCGATCTCCTGCAAAAAAGCCCTTTAATTCGTGGGTAATACCGTACTCTTGTGTTATCCTATTATGTGCGCAGTCTCTGAGCTTTCACCTTTGTTGTCATGACTAACATGCATGTCCAGGCTCTCATAAAAAGCGTGACAAGCGTTGCTCAATAGCAGCGATCAAACTGGAGCACGGTTCGTCATTTCGTTCATTCATGACAACGTTATAACGCCATTTCTACAGCATTTTCGCAAAGCTTAGAAAGCAAAGGGTGGACAGTAGACACCCAGCTGGAACATCCGATCGATGATCCGCTTGAGGACTTTGGGGGCACTGAGGAGGAGCAAGAGGCGAACGTGGTACGGCAGTTGCAGGACCTCCAGGGAACACGGTCGGCACTCATCGTCCGCAATTCGCACATTGGCGGGCACCGGTACGCGGGTAATTGTATCGTGGGTAGTCCCTTTCCCGTCTAATGCCGCTGGCTTATGAATGATACCCACAGATTTACACCCCACAGGGCGCGGGAGTCTGGTATGGTCGCGTATCGACACACGAGGTTGAGGCGATCGTGAACAACACGATTGAAGAGGGTATGGTCCTTCCGAAGCTACTTCGCGGCGGTGTCAATATCTCACGGCCCGGCTGCAGTAGTTTGCACGATTGGTGACCGTGTGTTTACCTATTTATTGAAGCTGTGGTTCTTCTTGATCCGGAGAGCACACTCACGATGTCTGCTTTCGTTGTGCATATTTAGTTCATATCTTGGGGTTTTTATAGACTACGTCTACCATATTATTGCCATCTTGCGGTTATATATCGCTATTAATCAAGTATTTTAATGTACACGATGATAATTTATTCTCAATAATCATAAAGTATGAATTAACCGTCACTTGGGCTTTGATGAGATGTAGCTATTAAGGATAGTTTGTTAATCCCTCCTTCGACAGCCTGTGTGACGGTGGCGAGCTGGGAACCCATCCGCCATTTCCCATGAATGGCCTAGAAGTGTCGTTATATATCGCTGCCACCGGCAGACTAGACATCGCAGAAGAGTCCACCGAGGATTGTGCTCGAGGGCGATGTGAAGAACTAGCCATATGTCTGGCGGTGTCACTGTGGGTGCGTGAATGGCCATGTGGCACATGGAAGGACTCTCTTGCGAGCGTAGGATGTGGTGTAGGGGGTAGTGCTTGAGGAGACGCGACGAATGATGTGGTAGACTCGGAAGCCACACTCGAATGGCCTAGTAAGGGTCGATAGCTGGAATCCGAAGATGCAGACTGATTTCGAGCATGAGATGGACGGCCGTATAAGCCTGATCTGTGAGGCGATTGTGAATCCCAAGAACCAAAGGAATGAGTTGGAAGAAGATAGCCTGAAACTTCGTCGTCCATTGAGTCTATAGACTGGCAACTCTCGTATTTCTGAGGCCCAAGTTCCGATGCCCTGCGTTTATTGTTACGGCGCATTGCCGGAGACTGCACTTTCCTCTGTTGGATAGTCCGCCAAGGATTTCGCCGACCGGCGAAGAGGAAGACGACCCCATCCCGACAGTAGGAAGGAAAGTGGCGAACAGTGATGACTAGCTGCCATCGATTTGCCCAGAGAGTTTGAGTACTTGAAATAGCGGCTCGATGGCGATAGTCACTGCTAGAAGCTGACACGAAGCTGAAGCGGCGGGCAATTCCTGTCAAGCAGACTACATACTGTCCGAAACCAATAGCATCATACGACGAAGGGGGTGGCTCCTCCCACGTTCCGTGAAGTTTGACTAGCAGGGCGTGGTAAAATCTATTCATATCAAGTGCCCAAAGACGCAGGCTTCCGGCCCAAGTCAGGTAAGAGATCACCACGCCCAAGAAAACACGAACCACGGGTGGGAATATGTAATGACGACCCTTATAAATCTGATAAGACGTCGTCGAATCCTCTAGCGAAATGGCGCCTTACCATTGAGATAACCAAAAGGACCGAACGGCGAACCAACACGTCTGCATGCAAACGAGGTTTCTCCATTTCACAACCTTCTTCATATGCCTTCGGTACTCTTTGCAGATCTCACGATAATGTCTCAACGCGTAGACAAGGTAAAAAATGGCCACCACGGATGAGCCATACCGACCAGTTTAAAGCGAGCTTCGACGTCTGCAGCTGGAAGAAGACCCACGCAAGGAAAGTCGGAGCCGAGCATACATTGCGGTTTATGACATTTCCGAAGTAGATGAGGCAGTCGAGAACGATCCACAATAGACCATGAGGAGAATAAGACTCGCTATGATGATCCGGGAGCGGGTCATGCGTTCGTACAGGGTACTCTCCTTGCCCATGAAGTGGCGTGCCGTCGTCCACAAAAAGTAGAGCGTCAAAGGCGATATTGTGATGGAAAGCGCAAAATGGGCGTCCGCGATAGAGGCTTGTTTCTCCACATGCTAATGAAGGTGACGAGGAGAATGCTGTAAACCTGTAATAGCACTACTCCGACCGCCTGTATGACATCTTCGCTTGAATACTTGATCAATATGGCTAAGTAGAATGTGAGTGAAGTTCGCGACAACGATTCAACGGCATACCGAGGCAAATATTCGCGATGAAGGCTCGATTGATTATTGGGCTAGTAGGCGACAAGGGGAGGATCTGAACGCACTGGACAGTCTGAATCTGGATCGCGGTCGCTTTGTGCCACGCAGTCCAAATACTTCGTAAGAGCAGGCAAAGACGTGTTTTGAGCTGCCATGATGTTCCTTAACGAGATGGTAGTTCTCAAGATTTATGTGTTGTACGCTTGAACCGAGACATATATGTCTAGGATGAGGGCACTGCATGACTTGGATGGCCGAGACATGCTCAGGAGTTGAAGTACGCTGAAGTTTACGATCAGTAGTGCGCAGTATCAAAATATTATGATACCAGTCTTTAGAGCATGTTCCCATAAGCGATGAGGCAGCATTCCAAATCTAAAAACGATACGCATCTCTAAAGACGCCAGAACGGAGCGTCGAGCCGGAGCCCATCCATCAGGGAGAAGAAGTGCTGTACTATTCCAAGTATCGCCCGTTTTGAAAGCCAACGTCAACGTGTAGAGACGTAACGGAAGCATTTCCTTAAAAGTCGCAGTACATCATTGATCGAGGAGGCTTCGGTCTTGGCGTCGCGTCATGTAGACATCAACTTTACGGTGGGGAAACTGCTCAGTAGAAGACGATAGTCCAAAGGAGAAGCGATCCCATCATAATCGAGGCGAATTCTGCAAATCTTTGTTATCACTCGTAGGCAACGATGCATGTTCTGAAGATTATCACCACCAACTGATAGAGGAAACGCTGGGTTGGATCAGTTTAGGTCAGGCAGGCCATGGTGCAGTCTTTGAGAGTTTTTCGTTCCTTGACGTGGATGAGAATTTTGATGATATACATGCCCCACAGGCTTGATAAAGAACAGAGAGCCAAGAAAGTGAGTGTATAGAGTTCTCACCTGTTGTAGGCGTTGGTTGGCCAATGGCGGCGTTCAGAACAAATATGATGTGACACTGCTGTGACGCTGACAGCCTCTTGGTAACGTTCTATCAAGTAGTCTCAAGTCCTTATTGCAGCGCAAACAACCTCTCGGCTTCATCCCTGTATGAATCGCAGTAGATGTCGTCTGGCTGATCGAAACTTTCGTTGAGACTGTCTAGTCCCTCCGCACCGCAGCATTGTGTGCGCTACTAGCTCGGATGCCTTGACATGTTCACCGAGTCAGTTCCTCTTTTCGACGAGCTCCGCCACGCCAGCCCGGATGATCTCGTCGTTCTCGCGCAAAGCCTCGCATTATGTCGTTTCCCTCAGGATGACCATTGGATCCATTCTAGCGCCGAACAGTCATCCCTCCGCGATTCAGTCGATTCCTCATGCTCGTTGTTCAGGAAGGCCCTCATACTATTTGCACATCCGTATGTGGCGTGGCCGACCCTTGATTACATTTTCAAGGAAGGGAAGAAGGCAGTAAAACGTGGAGAGCGCGCTCCCTGGCCGCAGAAGAATGAGGATGCCCTACCGAATCATCCACAGGTCGTTCTTGAGACAATGTGGAGATTTTATCACGCATATAGGACGCCGTTAATCCTGTGCTTTGTGCAGCTTCTCATTGGGGCAGCTGGCACGACCCTCACATCATTTCTATACACATTGCCTTCCTGGCATGAACAGATTGTTTTTCACAATAATCGTCTACTTTAGAAAGCGACGTGGGACCGTGGGGAGAGATGGAATTTCAGGCCCTCACAACGATCATGGTCTATGCGGTGGATCGTTATTATCAGAACGATGGCGCGCTGGTACAAATTTGGACGACGCAGGCCCACAGTATGCTTCTATTGCTTACCAAGGCTTTACAGAGGGAGCGAGCCCCGCATCAAATTAGCTTTCTCCTCGTTTCGGACGGATACATCCTTCTTCTCTTCACCCACCAGAGTAATCCCACAGTCTTGTGCATTATCTCCTCTACTCGCCGTTGATTGTCAAACCATTTCGGGACCAGGCGTTCGGAGGAATGAATTACCTTGCTCTTGCCTGGGACAAAACTCGAAGACTCGCCCAATCAGATCGCTGTCAAGCTCCAGGGTGTACCGAAACCCACGCTACGCGGAACCGCAAACTTCAAATCTGCAGCGGTTGTGGAATTACAATGTCAACAAACTGCCTGGAAACACTCGCATATCCCGCACAAACCTTTTTGCTCTGTTCTCGCCGCGTATAGCAAATAAATTGGCGTATATTGGCGCAAGCTCCCTCCGATTCCAGGAGAATCAAAGGTTCTTCGCCAGAAGTCGGTTGCTGCGGGAATAATACTTTCCGAAGCAAAGAGGCTGCTCCGCTTTGACTTTGAGATGGGAACTTGGCAGAATTTGTGCAAGTTTGAAGAGGTGGATCCCGCCTTCTGGCGCATGCAAATGCAAATGCAACGAGCATATTTGGACTAGCCGAGGATTCATTTTTGGAGTGTAAGATTTGAATATTAGAAAAGTTAGTGCATACGGTACCTTCTTAGCAATCGTTAATCGACGTCATTTTCTCAGTAGAGTTTGCCTTCAAGTGGCGTCAGTTAAATTGCCGAAATTCATTGGAAATTCACATGCCCACAGGTACACCGCCAGTTTCCGAAACTTTGTGTTGGTCTCCACCATCCCACGACTTCACGCAATGCAGGCCTCAACTCACGCCACGGCGTGGTCATATATCTTGATTTTGATCCTCGAAGCTGTACACCTGTGGACTCCACGGTCCTTCCACAAACGTCTCGTGGTATCTTTTGTGCGAAAAAATCCTCCAGATATGATGGTTCGCTGCCGGTGATAAGGCTCCTCGTGCTACTGTCCGTCATATGAATCAGTTCAAGATTATCGAGCTAGAGATACCGCGAACAGTCAATATTTGCTGCTCACCTTCTGATGAAGCGCGATGTATCTAGTCATTTGGCAAAGAGCGGCTCGTGTCGCTTCGTCATTCTCTCAACTTTCTCATGGGATTTATCGCGGTTATTGGCTCGTCCCGGAGCTTAATAGACGTTCTTTAAGCCGTTAGATCCAGTTCTGTCTTCCCGGGGACTGTTGGCAACCTGAAACTATGCACATCGGACGAGTTTCCGACTCTCCTCATTCTAGTCGTGGTATGTCCGTCTTTACCATGTCCTGGCATTGACTGTAACTTTCTCACCGTAGAGACGACCTCAGTCCAGGATGTCCGATCAATCGTTATCCGGTATACCATCGTCTTCAATGGCATGCATTTCGTCGCATTCGCTGTACTCTGTGCGATCTTGATCACGGCGTTATTCTCAAAACACGTCCGTCGTACTTCCACCTGGCATCTCTTCATCATGAGTTGGATGCTGCACTGCGTTACATTCTTTCTGATTTTGGGCAAACAATATGGAACGCCTGAGCCGTCATTTGGTATATGCCTGACACAAGCTGCTGTACGTCCTTGCGTTTCTGTTGAATCTCTATGATACTTATCTCGAGGTCGCTCTAGCTCCTGTATGCCACGCCTGTTTTGTCAGCGAATATCACAGTTGTTTTATGTGTACTGAAGTACACAACAGTAACGCTGTTATCAGCGCGAACCTCGCGATACATGTACGTAGTCTGAGCTGCTTCACTTATTTTATTTTCTTCTTATTCGTGAGTATCAGGTTTTCCTGTCGGTATCAGCCATTACACGCGGGAATGACCCGAAGCTCGGGAGATACCCTGTCCTGACAGTAAGCTGATACCTATCTGTGCAGTGTTTTCGAGGCTCTAAATGTTCCAGCTAATGGTTGTTCCGCCCTTTCTCTATGTTGCTATGATTGTTGTTGTGGCAATTGTATGTCGCCGTTGATGTCTGGCGTTCCGTTATTCTCATTAACATACTCTGCATAGCTTGGTCTTCGTGAGAGAGCCTTGGTCCAGAGAGATGGAACCGGCATGTTCTGTAATCTCTCTAATCGAATTGGGTATGGCTTACAGCATCTCCTGCGAACTTCCTCGACATCTAACTACATCGGTTCTAGGCTCGTCGTGACGTCCTGCTTCGTTGTGCTTGCGTCGTTGCATTCATTGTTTTTGAAAGTGAGCCGGCTGTATAACATAGCGTCAGCTAACATCTGGCAGCCTGGACTCTCATCATTCTATACAAGAACCGACGGATGATTCATCGCATTAACCGTCATTCGGAAGACCGTGCATTTGTGTCGGTCGCTCTTCGTATCGGCGCTTTCAGTCTACTCCCGATTTTCGCTCTTGGGTAACTTCTTTATCAATTCAATTCCAATACGTTCTCAGCGTTGCTGTTAGAATTGTCTTTGTGCTCTCAATCATTGCTCCGGACGCATGGACACCCGTATCTGGCTCGAAAATCAATCTTGTAACCGCTTCATGTAAGTGAAAGCTCCGGTATCAGTCCCTCTCGTATCCTCATGAATTTCAGTGCCTCTGGCGGCTGGCGTTGCTTTCGGAACGCAGAAGGTACGACCACTATAATTCCTTTCTACGTCGCCCGTATCATGGGTACTCGCTAGGATATCATCAAGACCTGGATGTTCTGGAGGCCTCGTCGCGGGCATAGCCATGAGAGCTCTCTCAATATTCAAATACAGTCTCATCGAATGAATGATCTTGATGGTTCTCGCTGGACTAATTTAGTAGAAGATCCGAGTCTCGATTCTGAGCCCTCTGTGCGGATTAGCTGGGACAGCCATGACGCTGACATGCAAGGTTCGCAGAAGTAACATTGTAGTCACGGTGTAAGATAGTGTACAGTATTGCACGAGGGTTTGCTGCTTCCTGCGTTGCGTTCAGAAAAGCGGTGTAATAGTCACAGGTAAACTCCGGTCGCATTCAGGAATGTATACTGAAGACTACTATGTCACCACGGTCGCGATTATTTGTACACACGATCGGCTGCACAACTGCGCCACATAACGGATCGTTGAAGCCTTGCTGGGGAGGGTCCCCATTCAAGTACGTTGCCTATTTTTAAGTGTCGTCGAAGGCGTTGAAGGCGATCTAGAATCCGATTTCCTTTGTTTTACCTTGTAGTATCTGCCCGACTTGCCTTGCTTGTGGCTAAGAGAGTCGATCTTTGGTCGAGTTCTAGTTTGCTCTCTCCTCTAGGACCACAACCATCATACTCATTCAGCCTTCTCTTCAGCTAAAGTGACACTCACCGCTCGATGTGCGCACGCTAAAGCGGCACGACAAGCACTCACAGCAAGGGGCCAGCATAACCGGGCCAGAAATGGACCGTGCAGTCATCGGACGGGAGCGTCCTCATCGGGTGCGAATGATCGTTCGGTGGCGCCCTCCGTAGCCATAGGTCCTTTTCGTCATGTTTTCCAAGCTAAAAAACTATACGTGTTCTTTCATACGAAGTGTCGGTGGCTGAGCTCAGGACAGGAACTTCAAGAAGGCCTCATTTTCCCGTCTTGCTCGGGCCGTAACGTCGATTCGCGCACATGTGTGTACTGTACGTATCTATCTAGTATCAGACGTCTACTAGCACTGCGGATTCGTCCTAGCTCGACCCATGTGCTTCTTGCTTTCACCTACCACATGCCCTTATTGATAGGTTCAGCATGCACTTACGCTCTTAAACGTCTTCCTTCCTATCGTCCAACGATCTGATGGGCGGATGCATATAAAGCCCACATGGTGCTGTTCTTCGACGTTAATAGGAACCAAAAGGTTATAAATGATACTAGAGGGTGGTCTGAGAATGCGACGACCCGATTCTTGAACCATGTTCTTCCTCTGCGCTGTCTTGCTTTCGTTGACATCGTTCTGTAGTGTGGCGCAGGCCTGGGGCACCGTTGGGCACGATACGGTTGCTCTTATCGCTACAAGTTATTTGTCTGATTTGGCCGTGGATTACTTTGCGGACATCTTGGACGGGGACGAGCTTGTGGACATCGCTACATGGGCCGATTCGTACCGTTACACTGCTGCAGGGGCATGGAGTGCAGGTATGCACTACATCGACGCAGAGGACAACCCACCCGACACCTGCCATGTTACGTATCCTGCTGATTGTGGCACATTCTGTATCGTTGAGGCCATTGCGAACTATGTAAGGCCCTCTGAATATGAGTTCAGATGCACGCATTGACTCGGCACTTGTCTCTAGACGTTATCGTCATGGACGGAAGGTACTCAACGGCGCATCGGCACGACGCGTTAGCGTTCTTGGTCCACTTCCTTGGCGACATCACCCAACCGTTACATGTCGATTCTCTTGACGGCACGGGTGGAAACTCCATTGACGTCTCCTACGGTAGCACTGACACCAATCTGCATGCCGCCTGGGATAGTTCGTGTACGTCGTTGACCTCCTCTTTATACGCTTTTTCGTATTGGTCCTCATCTTACGTCCATAGTCGTCAACGAGGTCGCCGGTGGGTCCACAGTAACCGCCGCACGCTCATGGTCATCAACGCTCATCAGTGCGTATTTTGGTCTATTATTGTTCCTAACTCTCTCTGATTAGTTTAGCTGCAATCAACTCTGGTACTTACGCTTCCCAGAAAGCCAGCTGGATCACCTGCATGGATGTTGCTTCCGCGGCGGCATGTGCACTAGAATGGGCGTCTGATTCTAATGCCTACGTTTGTGAGGTCGTGGTTCCTGACGGCGCCGATGCTATCGAAGGTGACGATCTCAGCACGGGTTCATATCACACCAACGCCGTTGCTACCGTTAAGCTCCAGATTGCTAAGGGTGAGACAACTGTTCATTTTTGAAGAGTGCCTAACGTGTTGTGTAGGCGGGTATCGATTGGCAAACTGGCTCAACGCAATAGCCGAAGCCGATTCGTAGGAACCTTGCGAGAATCTCCTGTAGCTTTGGTCACAACGTTTACGGAATCACCTGTTGAGCATTTAACAAGAAAATTGCCAAGACAAGAGTGGCCAGAGAAAGTAGAGTAGACTGACTCAATATCCAGTCTAGATCATCGTGACAGATACGGCGTGAAGGCAGAACTTGCATCAAGCAAGAACTCGCCGACGAACGAACGGATCCATTCTTCATGAGGCCAAGTTCAGACTTGTTCAAACAATACGACGATACACATCGAAGTGTACAAGACGAAATGCCATCTGAGTTTCAAACGGTGCCGTAGTTGTACCCCCAAAAGTGGTCCTCGCCCGGCTCTTGGAGGGTCAATGCTTTGGGCTCAAGCTGTGGCTGCTCGCTGAACGCGTATATATGTGCTTCTGTCGATGGATAGATCAAGAGAGGTGTTTGAGCGTGTTTGACGCCCTATTTGGGAGTCGGGACCGTCGACGATGGACCTGCCCATCAGACTTACATCATTGTTCGTGCTTGAATCGGCTCAATAATGCTGGCAGACTTTACTTTCAACGTCCAAGAGTGATTGCAGACAGCAGTATGTCGTCGGCTTCCGCCGCGTCCCTCACATCGTCTGCACGTAGTCGCGATCTTGGAAACATATGTGATCTGAAACTTGACTTCGCGAAAGACTACTTGCTGTAGTAGATACGACGAATATACTGATTTTTTGGCTACACAGGGTTATTTAGCCAGTCCGTTGGTCCATGACGCCCTAGTACACGTCTGTTAATCATGGGCGACATACTTCAAAGCTCACTTTGGCTAGTAGTGTCATTCAAATGCGAGCTGCTCGCTTAGCCAAGCGATCCGCTGCTTCGTTATTCTCTCGAGGTATACACCAAAACCCCACCTTCTTCCCTTCACCTTCCAGTTTGGAGATGGCTCGATCCAACCTCACGAAAAGGTCAAGATTCCTCGGTCTCTTTCCGTGCTTAGTGCGCCATCCCTTTGCCTGAAACACATATCACAGTCTATTCGGTATGATAAAGGGAGCAACTCACCTTCCATTCGTCCAGCCAATATAACATGCCACTGACGACATACTCTGAATCCGTTGCAATCACATAACTCGGGGATAACTCTAGGTACGCCCTCGCCCGCGCCTCTTCCGCGGTGTGCATCATAAACAGCTTTCGCAAATGCTGATGCCTCCCTGCACGAATCTCCTCACTATCATCCTGCTCGACCAGCTTCTCCAGTCCGTACAACGCTGCCAGGAGCTCTGCACGTTGACTTGTACGTATAGCGTTCGGATCCATCGTATCGTCGACGGTAATACTCCACGAATACTCCTTGCCCTCTCCCATGAACAGGCCGATTCCCGCCTTTGCGTCTTCACGACCATTGTTCGAGCACGCGCCGTCGGTAAAGACCAGTTTGTAGTGATGGCAGGGGAACGTCTGGTTGTCGGTCCAGGATTTATGAGGACAGCAGGCGACGAAGTAGCGCGTGCAGATGGGACAGTGCGGGACGAGATAGTAGGGGTCACAGTCCGTTAGTTTGGGGCAAAAGACCATCTTGCGCCCACAGATACCCTCACGAGAGACATGGTTGCTCATCGTCATGAATCGACGAGGATGTTTACCTAAACGTCCTTTAAATACCTGTTGACCCTGGACGAGGGAGTGGAGACGACACGCAGGAAATGCATGGTCAAAGACTTAAGGTCGCTTGAGTGGACACTGAAAGTAAACTGGTTAATAAAGATAGGCAGGTATAAGATGGATGGGAGATATCATAAACATTAAATATTATCCGCGATTGAACCAAAGGAGTGTAATTATCCATCGTTACTATTGACGGAGTCAGGCTTCTGGGGTGGTGTTGGGGCATTGTCAACAGCCTTGCCCTTCCCTTTACCCTTGCTGCGCTTGGGAGTAAATCGGGACCAGGCCTTGTCCTAGAAGAAGATGAGATGTCGTCGATATCTGAGAGGACGCCAAGAACATACCTTGCTGTTTCCATTGCCCATCTCTGCCCCATCCGGCCTCTCCATCTCAAAAAAGTCATCCACGTCCCGCGCCTCCTCGTCCTCGCCTGTCAGCTCTGCTCCGGCGGCCTCAGGATCTGTAAACGGATTCTCGTCCGCGTTGCCCCCAAGGAATGGGTTTTGGTTTTTCTCTTTACGTTGTTTGCGGGTGGATAGCCGCTTGCGGAGGGAAACCTGTCGTTTCGCCAACCCTGGTGGCATCCACCCACGTTTCCGCAGCGCCTCTGCCTCCTGCTCCGCACGGACCTCGGGAGGCGGTGTGGGCGCTCGTGGTGGAGGCGCGGCGCCGAAGAAATAAGAGAGTAGACCACCGCCGCTTGAGCTCGCCGGCTAAGATGGTGGACGGGTTCGTTTAGCGCGCGGCATCCCTCAGAAGAATCCGTATCGCACCTTCTTCTGGGTATTAGCTGGCTGCGGGTCTTGTGAGTCTACATCGCCGTCCATGTCTCGCAGTTGAGTGGTGCTTTCATTGGGAAGGGAAGGGTTGGGCGCGGTGACGACTTTGACACGGGTTATGAACCTGCTCAGCCATCCGCTTGTTTTTTTGTCTTCCGTTTTCTCCATCGGGTGGAAGAAACCACTGCCTGCGACGCGGCTCCCGACGGTGCGGAGGCTCAAACCATCGCCCTCCTCTCGCCTGTCAGCACCGTCACGGATCTCCATGACCGTGACGATACCATCTTGGAGGCGCTGGTCGAAGAATGCCCGTACGAGCACGCTTTGGAGGGAGCCATCGTTTCTAAAGGGACGGATTTTACACCAGGTCCCAGAGGAGGGGGGATGCTCCACGAAGACTCGAAGCATCATGGGACGAAGATTGAGAGTGTGGCATTCAAGAGCGCGCGATAAGGTCTCGTAGGATAGACTTGAGACCTCTTCTGGTCCCAACGAAAAAGATCGCGACCAGCCATGGCGCCTAAAAGACAGGCGTGAGTTGCAAGACTAGTAGAAATGCTTTAGCCACCTACATTCCTATGCAATTGAGATGACCATCAGTGTGACCATCATGTCTGCCAACTATCGTCTCGCGAGACCTGTTGCTAAAGCGAGAAACGCTGTGAGGAGGTTCACCTTCAGACATGATGCCAGGAGAACGACGGGCGGGGGATTAAACCTGAATGGTAGGAAGAAAAGAGTTTATATCAGGGCCGCTTGATATGCATTTGTTGTGTTGGTTACATCATATTTCGAATGGGATTTTTGAAGAGCTTCTATGTTGTCGTCGCCACGGGAACATGATTATCGAGGAGGTGCATGTGGGCCAAAGCTGTATGTACGAACGTAAGAATGAAGACGCCGGTTCGGGACGCGTCGAGGCCACAGAGGACTTTTGCGAACTGCTTGGTACTTGCGTAGACTAAGATTTGGAAACCCTCAGGATACATGTCAAGATCCGTGGCCTCCATCCAATCTAACAAACATCGATATCACGAGGTTAGCGACGGGTAGGGCAGGCAACAGAGTCGATTCTTCAGACTCTCTTAGTCTTAGTACGTCAGATGGATAGTGATGAAGCGTTGAGTGAACATGATAGTAGTTGTGACAAACGGCGTCTCGGTGTCTTGATCTTGTACCACCATCTCCTCCTTCTTGCCCTCGCCCATTACCTCTAATTCACTCGATGTACGCGTAATGTCTTCCACCAAAACCGTCACGGCTGAAGATCTCTTACCATTCGCGCTTGATTCCGCTAAGACCTACCAAGACGCGCTTACCGACCATGCAGAGAAGATTACTCAGGAGTTGAAGGAACTCGATAAACTCCTCGTGAGTGGACCTCGCCTATAGTCTAACAACGTTCTGACTCTTTTCGAGGGTCTCGTAGGTCATGATGACGAAGATAACGACTACATACAGCTGTCTGTCACGTTGTCGGACGCGAAGAAACTTACTGGACTCTTGACGCCGGCTGAACTCAACCACAATGTGCATATTACTCTATTTCTCGACTTTTTGTCTCACAAAACGTAGGATTCTCCTTTTGCCGCCGAAGCTGCGCGTAGGAAGCGTTACCTCCATCTCACAACACCCCGGCCTCGTAAGTGCTTTTTCGCTCATCATTGCTCGGATACTGATATACACGTTCTGCAAGTAAAACCGAAAGACCTCGATTTGATGGATGCTGCCGTCAAACAACAAAACGAACGCCTCCGAGCGTTACAGATTAGAGAGCGGTGAGTAAATACTGCAATGATCTCAGTAAACATACCTCAATGAACGTAGCGGCACCTCTAACATCAACTCCGCTACCAATACTGAAGGTCTTGACTGGAGTATTATTGCCGAAAAGGTTCGCTGTCCCAGTTCTGCCATGTTCTCGTTTATTCACGCATTCGCAGCTGTCGGACGCGCAAGCACACAAATGGACTGCCGAAGAATGTCGCTTTAAATGGATGAACGATCGTCACCCTAAAGTCAACCACAAGGAATGGAATAATGAAGAAATCGACAAATTGAAGAGGATCTTAGCCGAGAATAAGGATGGTCCAAGAGACTGGGTGGAGATAGCTGAAGAACTCGGGGTACGCGATTTTTGATATGTTTGCTCCAGCTAATTCATATTCAGACTAATCGTGTTCCCCTCGATTGCATGCGAAAGTCACTTCAAATCCAAGGGAGACCCACCTATAAATTTGATCAGGAAGCTGAAGACCGACTCTTGAAGGCTATTGATATATATGGTACGAGCAATTGGAGTCTCGGTAAGATGTTTTATTCTTTTCTGGACCGTAGTACTCAATGCCTTCAGTGGCTCGATATGTCTCTGAGGACGTGACTAGTGTCCAATGTGAGACTCGTTATATCCGGCATGTTTCTGGTAAGATACAGAAAGGCATGTGGTCCGAAGAAGAAGATCGCCGTCTCGACGATGCCATTGCTGGATGGGGACACTCTTGGGTAGATGTCGCGGCGTCTATGTACGGGAGGGCGAATGACCAATGTCGTGATCGGTACTTGGAGCGCAAGAAGAACTCTGAACCGTGGTCGAAGGAGGAGGATGAGACGCTGCTTAACGCGTTCGATAAACTGGGCCCCAAGTGGGCTACGATTGCGAATCTCATTGGCAATGGTCGTGCAGATAATGATGTGAGTCTGCTGATGACTGGCTGCATCGGACACTTTCTAACAGCTTATCTAGTGTCGCTTCAGGCTCAAGAGGCTGAGAAACCTGAAATTCACGCCTCCGCAAATTACTCAACCTTTGCCTGAAGTAGACGTCGCAGATCCCACACCCGAAGCAAGTGCTGACGATGATGGAGAGCACAGTGCGAGTGATCTTCAAGGGGCCAAGGCGCCTCGAAAAGGATGGCTTGTCTATCCAACTGGACCTCCCCCTCCCCCGGCCTCTGCTCCTTTCTTACCGCCCATGCCTTATGGGTATGAAGGTTCTCTAGTTCCTTTCGCTTTCGCAGCGCCTTACCCGTCTGGAAGTGCTAGTCCTCTTGCGGGAACTCCTATCTCTTCAGCTTCATCGTCCCATGTGCCGCCTCCCCCATCACACACTGAAGGTCATGCGCTGCCATATCCGTACGGACCTCCTGCTTTCTTCATTTCTTATCCATATTACAATCCAAGAGCTGAAGGTCCCGTAGCTCCCTACACGTTCACTGCACCCTATCCTTATCAAGGAGTGACTCCAATTATGCCATCCTCTTCATCCGCAGTGCCTCAGACCGCAACTCCATTGCCATCATCAGCTTCCTCAGGTCAACCCCAATCAAATACTACACACTCTTTCGCACCCTACCCCTCCAACCATCCACGCGTTGAACCTCTGACTCCCTTCACTTTAACACCAGAACCTCCGATTTTCCCTCCGCCTACCACCAGCGTGTTAGCGCTCAACGACGCCGTTCGCGGCAAACCAAAGGCCACTAAGAAGAAGCGGAAAGAGCCGCCAACCCCAGTAGAGTCGGACAGTGGGACTCCTGCAGCCGCGCTTCCACGACCTAAACCGCGGCGCACAACGAAGAAACAGAATCAGGCGGAAGAGCATGCGGCGATGGATGTGGATGAACCACCACCACCACCGCGACCCAAGCCGAGACGCGTAACCAAGAAGCAAAGTCTAACGTCCTCTGCGCCAGCGCAGGATGATACGGTCGCCGAACCAACCGAGGCGCCTGCAGTAATGACGGAGAAAGCACTAGGAGAGACGAGTTCGTCCAATGGCCTAGAGACTGATACTGGGACAACCACAATTTCTGGTGCACCAACAAAGGCACCCAGGCGTAGAAAGACCGTTTCTTGTGCGCCGCGGAGGACGAGTAGCCGCGCGGCTTCAAAGAAAGCTGCTGCTGCTCTTGCTGAGATTGTGGAAAAGGACGAGGTAGCGATGAACGAAGCACCGGGCCCAAGTCCTCGAGAAGAGAACAACGATCATGATATGGATGTAGACAAGTGACCAGCTTGGATATTACTTTGTTTCGCGCGCATATATATCATTATTGTCAGACTCTTACAGCACAAAGTCTGACTCTCATTGACCAAAAGTTTAGCAGCAGTAAGTACTAAACATACACATTATACTTTCCACCTTTTTCTAGGGTGGACATTACTCTCCCAGTTGACAGTGTGCCCAAGCAACTCGGCATCCTCCTGCCCCGAATTGTCCTCAGTCGTGAGCATGAGATTACGCAGCGACTCTTGCACGAGGCCAGCTGTTTTGAGTTTCTTCTCCAAGGAAGGCAGCGCCGCCTTCTTCGGCGGCGATATTGGTGTCTGGTGGTACGTATGCTTGGGCGGCAGGGCGGGAAACGTCTCTGGGAGATTGCGGAGTGTAAAGGGTGTGGTGTTGGCCTGCGAACTTTCGTCGTCCGAGGAGAGCAGTTCTGGGGACGGTGAGCGCGAGGGCGGCGCGATGAGCTTGGGAGCGTCATAGGTATTTCTGCCTGTAATGGACGGTTCAACGGATGGCTCGTGCATCGGCACAATAGACGTACGTCGTCGGCGTTTGGGACGCAGTTTCGCGGTGGGCAAGTCAAAGTCATTGCACGCTAGGACGAGATCGGTGGTGATGGCGCCGGCGCGGTTGGCCAGGTTGGCATATTCGTGTGCGCGTCCGTAGAGGCGTTCAATCACTGTTCGCAATGTAATGTGTTGGACGAAAGCTATCTTAATTGATTGAAGGAGATCACTGACAGAACACGACTTCGCGTTCTAGTCGTTCCAGAGCGGCGGGTTCAGCAGAGTGGAAGCCCGCGTCTTTGAGCTCCATGGATATGAACCGCTGTGTCGCCTTTGACGCAGCGAGAGGCGAGACTGCAGCGGGGACGGGCGAGGGCGGCGCTGGGGGCGGTGGAGGGGGCTGCTGTTGGCCGAGAATGTAGGACGAGTGGTAATACGCCTGCCCGAGCGCCGCGGGGTTGTTGAGATATGGATTGGCGCTCAGCGACGCCGCGTACGAGGCGTCCGTCGAGTAGGACATGGTCGTCGTGGATTGAATCCCGTTTTGGTTTTACTCGGGATACGAACTAGCTTGACTTGTTACTTTAACAAACTATGGCCGCACCTCCCATCGAAACTGCTGCAAAGCTCGCATCGAAAATAGACCGCCCTGCCGCCGTCGTGCAGACCGAGTCGTTCCGCCAGTCAAGACCGCAGATTGTCGGGCCAGAGATACCGGAATCACCTTATCCTATACACTTGTGTGGCCCAGTGCAGCACGGATTCGGGCGCGGAGGAAAGGATCTAGGATGCCCAACTGGTACTAATCGCAATCTATGAATTCCTAAATACTAACACGTCTATAGCAAATCTCCCTGATGAATCGATAGCGCCAATAAGCTCAGTTTGTAAACCTGGTGTCTACTATGGATATGCCCAAGTTCGCCCGAAAGATACACAGAACGGTTTCTCTGAGGACGACCTCAAGGTGTACCCCATGGCGATGAGCTTGGGCTGGAATCCGTTCTATAAAAATGAACGTCTGACGGCGGTAGGCCTTGTTCTTCATTCAAAGCTTTCAGTGGTGCTCATTCATTCAGGAAATACACATCATACACGAGTTCGAGACCGACTTTTATGGTCTTGAGCTGCGGGCCATCGTATTAGGATACATTCGTCCCGAGTTGGACTACACATCCAGAGGTACGAGCGGACTTGATGAGTTATTCAGCTCTGACGACCAGACGTAGAGGCGTTGATAGCAGACATTGACACTGATAAGCGTGTGGCGTTACATTCGCTTTTGCGTCCCGCATACAAGTCGTTTGAACGCGATCCTCACTTTGCCGTGCCAAAGGAATAATGGCATTATAGTACTAGTAGACTATAGAGGACGCGTTAGCCTCATAAAGCAACATATAGAGATCAAAGACATACCTAAATTCTACGCGCCTTCTTGGCCCTCGTTCCTCCAATCTTAATTGGCGTCTTGTCCGTCACCGTACTGAGCAAATGCCGTATTGTCTCTCCCTCTGGCGCTGCGAGTGTCTGAATAAATGTTACCCGCCCATGCCCAAACCCTGAGAGATAGAGATCGACAAGAAACTTTTCCGACTCCTCGTTGTGGTACTTTGCAGAAACGACCGCAATAATCTTGACCGCGGCAGCGTACGCAGCCTCTGGCGTCGAACCACGCGTCCCGCGGAAACCACACTCTCCGCCAGAAGACCAAGCGATGGGCATGCCCCGCTCGTCGGTGAACGTGATGATGGTGTTGTTGTTGGACGACCTGCAGTATATGCGGTAATGCGGAAGCTTCGAACGGTCGTTTTCCTGGATAAGAGGGTTTTTCTTGGTCCTGGTGGGGGGCGTCACCGCGACCTCTGGGGAAGGAACCGTCTGGGAGTCGGATGGCGCGGCGGTAGGCGGGGCACCAGACGTCGGGGCTATGGGAAATTTGGAACCGCCAGCTGTTGGAGGGCCGTCTGCCTCTGCGACGTCTTGGAAGGGGCTCAGTGCACTCAAGACGTTCTTTCTCTGCATGTCGGTGAAAAGGCCCTTTTTTGCTGACGGCGGGGCTTTGTCGTCGGCCTGGACGCGTGTCGTCGTCGACAAAAGGCGCGCCAGACGCGGCCCTCGACGAGCAGCCACTGATCGTAGTGCGAGCATGAGAATGGTCGGATTAGGTAAGCTACATTTTCCTGTTTCCTCCCTCGACGATGGCGGTCAGTTTGCTCCTGCCTTCAAGCCATTGTTTCCCGCTCAACTAGCTCTCTTTTAGCTCTCAACCACCCTTTATAACGTCTTCTTCAAGCGTAACAGTACGTCCGCCCGTTTCCTGCCAGCTCACAATCACCAATCGCTTTCGCAGGCGTCTACGTCGGCACCGTCTTTGTCGGTGCATTTGCCTTTGGCATTGGTTACGACGTGGGAGTCACAAAGTTCTTCGACAACTGGAACAAAGGAGTGCGTTGCTCTTCCTTGTTGGCACGCGTTCCGTGTACTCATGTGTATCCCAACAGAAACAGTGGAAGGACATCCGCCACAAATATGTAACAGAAGAGTAGAGCTTTTGTAAATCCCACTTTGGCGCTTCTGAATCTAGAGAGTATACCATCTCGGAAGAATACGGACCTCCTCGATGACCTCTGTCAAACGAACACTATCTCATTGGCCAGCCCGACCTACACCGACAGGGCTTCCCTGCAGACTATACCGTCCGAGATCATTGCTCTGGGCCTTCTCTCTTGGTTTCACAGGATTCAACATTCGTTGGGGGGAGAAATCAGCTATATTCGTTGTGTCTACTACATGCGGTGGTCTACTTTTGGATGGCGCAGTTCATTGCTGTATCATCAATCGCCACATCGCAGCGGCAGGAACAGCCAGCGGGGTCGTAAATTTAGCCATCAAATCAGTGGTTGGTCTAATGTGACGCGACGAGGCCCGACGGAAAGAATTGAACAGTAACCACCTCTCTCCTATGCGACGAGGTCCTTTGAGATAAGAAGATGCACATTGTTCAACTTTCCAGAGCTTCTCGAGGTCTCGAGGAGATGAAGCGCTCAACGACATGAGTCGGAGCATGGTTGGTAGGGCTGGGCGATATGTTCACAAATCGAATGTTAGGACTCTGGATGAAGCCAATGGTCGAGCTAAGAACAAAGGTAAGTGTCAATTCCAGCTCCAAGAGATGCTGGAGCGTACAAGATCAAGTTTTCGTTCGGGCAACGACGAGGCGCATCAAGATAACAGAATGCATATCATCTAGTAGAGGAATGAAGATCCTCGATGGGGTTGGTTAATGGTTTGCATGTAGCATGCTTGTTCTAGTGCTGGTGGTTGTTGACATAACATGTTAGTCGTTGTCATTGTGAATGTCGCATGACAGTTAAATCGACATTGATGCAGCGGAGCAACGGATCGTGCTCACGACTTACGCATCGCAGAACCAGGGACCCATGGCGACGGAGCGCTCGCATTGGGGCGCTCACGGATTACGCCACCGAACAACAACAGCGAGTCGACGAGCTTTCGTACCCGATGAGGATGCACCAGCTATCCGACGACTACACAGCGCCATTTCTGACCCGTTTGGGTTGGCCTCTTGCTGTGAGTACTTGTCGGACAGCCTTAGCATGCACACATCGAGCGGTGAGAGTCACTCTAGCTGGAGAGAAGGCTGTATGGGTGTGGTGGTATTGCTGTAACTCTGGAAGAAAAGGAACGTAAACTAATGAATCGATGTAAACAAAGAGACAAAGACGAGTGGCGCAAAATACTCACAAAAGAAAAAAAAAAAGGTTAAACATAGAAAGAAAGTCTGGATCGCCGTCAGCGACCTCAACCGTAGCATGAAACAGGCAACATACTAGAATGGGTCTGTCCCCAGCGAGGCTTCGACGATCTTTTATTATGTGGCGCAATTGGGCAGCCGATCGTGCGTGCAATGGATCGCGACCGTGGCGACCGTTGGTCTTGCCAGGTCAGACAACGTCTGTATGACATGTCAGGTCGTTATGACCGGGGGGTGGATGATTTGCGATCTATGAGGACAACGTCAACGGCGAGTGGCGCAATGAAGAGGCATAGGATAGTACCATTGCACGATGAAGCGACCGCAACGACGACGAGGCAAAGGTGCCCGACGTCGAAGGCTCATCATAATGGTGGTGGTGGTAGAGGAGAGAGCCGGATTGAAGGAAGGGAAATTGAGGCTCCGTCTTTTATAGCCAGATCTCCCCGGGCCGGCGCAAACAGCACACAATAGCTTAGCCGAGGGCATCAGGCGCATGATTGAGCTGTTATTGTCACCAAAAAGTCAGCGGAGATCAGTATAGAATTGCGGCTCTTTCCCTCTCCCCAATGCGAGATCGACGTTTTCTTCCTCTGTAGTAGTGTTCCTCGTCGCGGACTGTCTCTATTCAGCCACTTCAACGAGCAAGATTGACCCATAAATGCGTCTAGAACTCAGAGTCGACGGTTTCCGATTTGGGAAGTTGTGGGTCCTCACTCCCATGTGTATCCTCGCTTATCAGCAGCTGTCCAGGTTCCACGCGGCGCCTTGTACTAGGAAATACATTCTTTTGTCCATTCCATTCTGAGAATAAGGGATAACTTTTCTCAGAATTCTTGGGAAAGCGCTAGCACGGAGATCCGAGATTCGAGTTCGTAACGCGTTCATCCGGTCTCCTGTGCATAATTTCATTGGTGGAAATATTCAAGCGATAAAAGTCGACAGAGAACCAGATACAATCTGAACACACGAAACTACGCCACATCGATAGAAGTTTCTCGATGAGGACAATCCATTCGTGCCCTAGTTCTCCCACGCTGATTGCAAACTTCTGCCGCAGTTCGTCTACTGTCATGACAAGGGCTTGCGCCTATCGCAATACGGAAGCTTCAGGAGGTGATTCGACTCGGAGACGTCCAAAAGTGCAGGTAGTCGGAGAGATTTCTGTATATAACTTAACCTCAAGCGGCGCATCCTGTTTCCCGCCAATTTGATCTTAATTTTAGGGAATCAGATCAATCACTGTAGCCTCCCTACGCTTCTCGTCCCTCAACCCTCCGATGGATGCGGCATTGACCAAAGTGGTGCTCTCTTTTTCGCTAAAGGCGGGCCTTCCACAGAAAAATGTTCGCACCGCTGCCAATGTGAGGTAGAATATGTCCTTCCACCCCCACTTTCCCGCAAACACGCGCTCATACGCCATCTGTGCATCAGACCACGCCACGCATTCGACGCCGCGTCCGACATGGATATGGCCGAACACGTGCAGTCGGGGCCGGATGCGCCACAGTGCCTGTAGCAACGCCGGGCATCCAGCGCCCCCAGAATCAAGGTGGTGGACGGGTGGCCCATGGGTGATGAGAATGTCCGTGCGAGGTGGGATATGCGACCAGTCGGCTTTGCCCCGCGGGTACTGGAACACGCCAGAGCCGTGTCGTGGCGTACACGGGCTCCCATACACAGTAATTTGGTGTTCGCGCACGTTCAACGTGACGGAAGAATTTTCCAAGTAGATTAGATCCGAGTAGCATGAGAGGATGGCATCGCGCTTGGTAGTAGGCGTGGCAAGGATGGTGTCATGGTTTCCTGCGATGAAGACCTTTAGCGGATGAGACTGAGCACTGAGCCAGTCGAGAACGGATCGGAGTTCGTGTTCTGTACCAGAATTGGTGAGATCTCCGGCGTGGATAAGGATGTCTCCAGGAGGAAGGGTAGGAAGAGATTCATGAGTGTTGTGAGTGTCCGAAATGCAGACGACACGTATCCTGCCAAGGCGTGTCTTCTAGTGGTGAAAGATTTGTAGAACAGGATGAGTACGCCCGTCGTGTGACGAACAATAAAGGTGAATGCAAAAACTGTTGCCACAATGTAGGAGGCTTTCGGTCGAAGAGTGCGTCGAGCGACATCGTAGTCTGCGTAAAGTATAAATGAAAGTTCACAGGCTCGGACCTCCTTCTAATTTCGGCAGACATATTGCCATAAAAAGCAAGTACTTGAACGTGACCAGGTGGTGTCCCATATCTGCTCCCTTTCACCATCCTTTCACAAGTATTTTCATTGTTTCTCTCACCATGTCAGCGACATAGATAGTCGATCGCCTCCTCGGCTTCTGCCCTACACTCCAGTCATACGACACTGCTGAACTCATCGCGCAATGCCGGGATTGTGGTTGCTTTGCGGTGGCCTGTTGCCAGCACGGCTCCCTCAAATCGAGCGAATTACACTGTCATCATCGCAGATTAGTGTTCACGGACGGGGCCTGTTCGAGCAACGGTCAACTCTGCGCGACGTCTGGTATCGGAATAGTCAGACAGAGACCGCTGGAGTATCCCTATCACCGAGGCATTGGACGGCAACGCGCCACGTACAAGTCAGCGAGCGGAGCTGTTGGCTGCTATCTCGGGCGTGGATATATCTTCGAGCAATTCGATAGGGACTGCGACATGCAGCGCGAGGGTACTCCGGAGGTTATTCTCGCGACGGATTCTACGTACGTAGTCAAAGGGATAACGGAATGGATGAAGACGTGGGAGGTACGCGTTCCGTTCTTGCGCTACTGATTCGGTGATAACAGAAGAATGGGTGGCGCACGAGCCAGGGGAAACCGCCGGCGAACTTGGATCTCTTCCACAGACTGGAATCCTCCATTCTGAAGTTGGAGTCTGAGGACGTGATTTTTGGGTTTTAGGGGATTCCACGTGAACTGAACGAGGCGGACGCGCTGGCAAAGCAAGCTGCTCGTGCGCGCTGAGATTCGTTCCTTTTACTGCTGTATGGTAAGTCTCCGAATTCTTTGTGCTCCCCTCAAAGGTTAAGTGTTGCATTTTCTTACTATAATCAGATTATCAACGTAACAGACTCTGTATTCACTCGAATATGCCAATTCGACCAATGCTTGATGAAAGAATCTCCTCTTGGACAAACACATACCTTGTCGTTGCTTTTGACCTTCGTTTACTCCGGAATGGCCTCTGCGACGCGAACGACGCGTCTCCTGACGCGCGATGTACGTATCCCTGACCGCAACATGACGCGACTAGAGATCCACGCGTTCGTCTGATAGTTGAACAGTTCTAGTGTCGGACAAGAGTGCTTCAAGCAATCGCTCATACGAAGTGGCTATGTTTGTAGTTGCGGAGGTGTTCACAATGATCTCTCTTGTATTCTTTCACTATTATGAACCCCGGAAAGGCAGATCCCTTGCGTCTGGTATTGCAGCGAGCGTAGAGCTATGCCAATCATAGATGTAATTTCCTTGGGCCACCCAAGGGCCACATATGAAATCTTGTAAGGACTCGGTCCTGTTGAATGGAGTCTGGCGGTTCTCATCTGAAAACAGGAGACAAATGATACCACATCAGCCTTCCATGTAGGAGGCTCCATAAGAGAAGGGAGCCGGGCCGATGATGTATGCGGTGTTTGTAGGTGGGGGACAAATAGTACACATCTACTTACTTAATTGCTTGACTTTTGACCATTTCCTGCATTTTCTAGGTCAAGACTAGTCCCTTGTCCGACCATGGCAAGTGCTGCCGTTTTATCACCGTCGCGGTCGCCATCTCCGCCATTTTCGGCAGACCATTCTCGTAGGCAGAGTTCAGCCTATTCATCCTCGGTGGGATCCTTCAGGACAGCACCACTGGGCACACAGTCCCCGATGTCTACATCGTCGTCAAGGTCATCGCTGCACACAGTAGGACTCGAATCGCCAACAGTAAACCCGATTCATACCATGGGGACACATCATACATCCCATTCAGAAATCCACATCCTCAAAGTCACAGCGGACTCTGTTCAGGTCGAAACTGGACCAGTACCGGACTCGGTGTTGAAGAAGATGTCGCAAACGGTCTCCAATGTTGTTACGCGAGGGGTGGACGCCGTTCGCAACGATGAACACATCGGGCCGCCTCCGCCTTCTCCCCCAGCCAGCGTTGAGCGTGAAGATACCATAGAAGATGATACCAAACCCGATACCACAATGCTCGGCGGGCAGGATGTCTTCCAAGAGCCAGAGCCGCTTAATAGCAGCGGATTATCCCCAGAGTCCCTCCGCGACCGTCAAATCTCGGTCTCGTCATCGGCTTCGACAGCGCAGACCGCTACAACACGGGCATCCACGAGCATTCCTTCCCAGCGCTCATCGACCGATACCAGGCTATCTATATCCACCTTTCGCTCACAAGACACTGTCATTCCCTCCTCTGCTGAGCCCCATGATTCCTCCCATTATCTTCAGCCACCGTCAGTATCGATACACCGCCCTACAAGACGAAATACGACCGGTTCGGCTATGCAGACGCTTCCGTCCCGCTTGGGCATGCAGCAACGCTCGACTTTCCATCAGCAGTATGCTTCACAACCCCACGAGGATGTGTCGGACGTGGATGACGTTGCGAGCGACATTCAGATTCATGCAGAGAAGATACGGCGCGAACGTATGGAGAAACGGGCCAAGCAGCAGCAGGCCGAGGCAGCGCTCACCCGTACTGACACGCGAAGGGGTGAGGACACGCCTCTGGTTGGCAACCTCATCGGAGAGGATCATGTCAACTACGTGTTGATGTACAACATGTTAACGGGCATTCGTATCGGCGTGCGTAGATCTGCTTCTTGAGCAAAAATTTCAATGCTAACCTGTTTCTAGGTTTCGCGATGTCAAGCGAAAATAAAAAGGGAATTGACCGACGAGGACTTCTCGGCGCGACCACAAGTTCTCATTCGACATCGTTGGCAACGAGTTGACGCCGTCTGCCAAGTACGACTTCAAGTTCAAGGACTACGCGCCTTGGGTATTTCGCTCTCTCCGCGAAGAACACTTTCACCTCGACCCCGCCGATTACCTCCTCTCTTTGACCTCCAAATATATCCTTCCGAACTAGGTTCTCCCGGCAAGTCGGGTTCATTCTTCTACTTCTCACGGGACTACCGGTTTATTATCAAAACTATTCGCCACAGTGAACACAAATTCCTGCTCAGCGTCCTAAAAGACTACTACAACCACGTCAAGGATAACCCCACACCCTCCTTTCGCGGTTCTACGGCCTTCATCGGGTCAAACTGCCGCGGGGCGTAAAATCCACTTTGTGATTATGAACAACTTGTTCCCGCCTCACAAGGATATCCACGAGACCTTTGATCTGAAGGGTAGTACTGTCGGCAGAGAGTATCCGGAGGAGCTTGTGAAGGAGAAGCCTAATCCCGTTCTGAAGGATCTCAACTGGATACATCGGGGTCATATGCTGGAACTGGGACCGGAGAAAAGGGCGTTACTGACGGAGCAGTTAAGGCGGGACAAGGAGATGCTCAAGTCGATTCATGTGATGGATTACAGCCTGCTCGTTGGGATCCATAACATGCGGAGGGGCAATCGGGATAACTGCGGAAAAACACGCTCAAAGTCTTCGAGGTAAGCCTGCCGCCTTGACTGACATGGTTCGTGGTCTAATTCTTCAATGTAGCCGGATATCCGCATGGCCACCACCGACGACGGCCGACGTTGAGTGGGGTGTCACTGGGAAGAGTGGCAACTTTTCTCCCGAGGCGATCGCTATGCGACGGGCAATGCGGGAGTCCGACCTGAAGCGGCTGGGGAAGGGCACTATCCGATTACCAAAGGAGGATACTGGGGACCGGCAACACTTTATCTTCTACCAGGATGAAGGCGGTTTGCGGAGTACGGACGAGAACAACGAGCTGCAGGATACCATATACTATCTGGGCGTGATCGATATACTGACGCCGTACAGTGCGGCGAAGAAGGTGGAACACTTGTGGAAGGGCATGAAGGCTGATCGGCATAAGATCAGTCCTGTGCCGCCAGATGAGTATGGGGAACGGTTCTTTGCGTTTATGAAGGCGATCATGCCGGGCGGTGGGGGTGGCGAGTCGTTCAAGTGAACTCTTTTTCATCTTTTGGTTTTTTTTATTCGATCTATTGTTATTGTGTTGGACCGGCAGGATATCTCTTCTGTGTATTGCGCATCTTTCTTTTGGTCATGGACTGTAGTATCTCCACGCTCCTTTTGCTTTTTCTCATATACTCACACTCCTTTGTATCTGTCTCGTCTAACGACTTATCACACTCCTTACTTATTTACCTACCTGCATCGTGTGCTACTAACACATCCCCTCCTTTAGATTACATTCCTTTCTTCTCTTGTGCCGCGGGCAACGAGTAGTCTCGATAATCAGTAAAGACTTTACAAACCGAAACAAATTGCATAATTTGGGTATCTCACGCGGTTGTGAAATATTTGAAAAGTACGAGTTCTTCATTGGTCTCTACTCTTCTTGAAATCATCCACCCACTTCTTCTCCACATCCCCTTCGGGACAACCACAAAGGACAAGCATCCATCTTTCAACTCCAACCCGTCCTTGGTTCACCCGGCTTCGCCTTGGACGCATCACAAACATCCCTCAGCGTCATCTTCCGGCCCACTTTCAACAGGCGTTTCCGTCTGGTCATGACATACACGACGAGCTTGCCGTCGACGTATTCGCTCTTTTTGTCCCACTCTGGTGCGCTGGTTTGTGGCGGGAACATGGTCTCGAGATGCGCGGCAAAGGGGACGTCCTCTACAAACTCGGCGATGACGTCGGATGTGGCGTACTGTGGGTAGAGGAAGAAGACGGGGAACACGAGCGTTTGGGCGTCGGTGTCAAAGTGGGGTGCGTAGGGATTTTGGGATCCTTCGGGGTTGGGAATGACGAGGATATTTCGTTCCTTTTTTGAATGGTCAAGATAGCAGACAAACACACAAAATGCTTACAGAGAACGCGGAACGTAGTTTTGCTTGTTCTTCCGCTTGTTTCCTGAGGCGGTCCTGGCGCTCTTTCTCTTTCTTGTCGTGTTCTACTTTGATCTTGGTCGCCCTGCTCTGTATATCCTGAACGCTTTTGTTGCTGGGATCAAACTCTAGGCATCGACGACAACAGTCTAGAGCTTCGTCTATACGGCTGAGTTTGAGGAGCGCATTCGCCGAGCGGTAGTACGCTTTCGCGGACTTTGGATTTGAGGCAAGGACACGAGAGCAATCTCTCAATACAGAGCCGTAGTTTTCTACCAAGCAAGTATGAGCTTCGCGCCCAAGAGAAGCTAATCAGGCGCTTACGGAGTTCGAGATTACAAGCCGCTCGATTACAGAGTAGGGCTTCGAGCAGACTTGCATCCGTGGGTTTTGCATCGACACCTTGCGTGTAAAAGTTCAAGGCCTCGCGGTATCTTTTGCCTCTAAAGTAGACATTTCCCTGATCCTTGAAGTTTTCTGCGACCTCTGAATCCAGCTCACCAGTCAGCAATCACATCGTAGGGAAAATAATAATTGGGATTCTCACCCACCATCCGGTGTGCCTTCGTGCGCTAAGCTCTGCAATGCAGAGAGGGCTATGTCTTCGGTGTCATCTGTAGGCAGCGACTTCATGAAGAGTGGTACAGAGTCGAAGGCTGAGAGCTTTTCAGCGACATTGTCGATGGGTTGAGGTCCCGCCATGATGGATGGAAGAAAGATTGATCGGCTCGTAGATAAGATAAGGATGCGACGCCTGTGCCACACGAATGAGATAGTACTACACTTGTCTATTCCGCGACAGTACGGTATAATCTACACTTGATATGTTACAAAGATCCCAGGCTCTAAACCTGCTCGTGCTTCTCCCTCCACACAACGTACTCATCCCAGCTAACCGTAAACTTACTACTCTGATATCTCCGAAGTTTAACACCCCTCCTCAAATCCTCAGTAATCCGCCCATTCCACCCAGCCTTCTGGATCGCACTGTCTATCGCCTCGATCTTGTCCCACCCCTGCTCCGGCATAACCTCCGGGAGATACGTAGCCGAGAACGTCTGCTTCGAGGTCAACCGGGGCAGGTAGCCTGTCGAGGACATGGGCGACGGCGTGCCCGACGCCGACGCCGCACCCAGGCGCGACGGATGCGGGAATGAGATCTGGATCCCGTGCACACCAATCGTCCAGTCGAGATACGACGCCCCGTCCTCGAAATCGGTGAGCAGCGAGATACTTTATATAGACCAAATTGAGGCGGTCATAACAATGAATGAATAGCAACCACTTTGCTCACCCGCACTCGAGCGTGGGCAGCTCCGACTTGTCAATCTTCCTGAATCGGTGGTCGCGGAAGGCGCTGACGAGCGCATACTCGGCCAAGCCCTCGTGCAGCGACATGGGTTCAAAGTTGCCGATGCAGCCGCGCAGCCTTGGGTGGCGCCCCGGGCGGCAGGTGTTCCACGTCACAAACAAGGGGCTGCGGGAGGAACGGCGTTGCGGTTAGAATGGGCGCTCAGGCGTGAGAGGAAAGCGGAAGGGCTTCGCACTACTTGTCATCAGGGAACTCGGGCGATATGGGGCGCGCGCCGGGCGTCAGTGCACAATACAGTGCATCAAACGCATGGAAACAGTGCTCCTCAGTGCAGACGCTCTTCATTAGCGCGATGTCCGCATCGGGGTTGGGAGGTTCTAGAGACATGGTGGTCAAGCACTGACAACCCTGATCCGACATGATCGTAAAAGGAGGACTGTGAGAAAACTCGACGACCTCGCGACTCATTATCTAAGGGCGACCAGACAGACATGGATATCGTAACGTTGTCCACCTAAACAAGAAGTCGTTATATATCAAAGCTGACTAGTAGTGTAGTACAATGCATCATAGACTAGGACAAAGGCGATACCAATCACTCTAACATAACGCGAGTCTAGCTTCCTTGTAAGGTTAGAAGGCTTCTCCAGAGCTTTATATTGTTGCATCTTCAAGGCTCCCCATTTCTTCTGCCTTCTCAACCTTAAACCACTTCTCCTTCTTGACTTGCTGTCGCGCCAGCCTAAATGGCGCCGTCGACTTGTTTGGGTGTAGGAGAAAGCATTTAACAGAGTCATCGAGCTCGTCGGCACTGTCAACGTTCGCAAAGAGTAGGCGAAGGCGCGGAGCGTGAACTAGAACGATGTAAGCAACAATCGTTGCTAGATTCAACGCGTCCATGGGGCTCGTGATGTCAAGAGGTACGATATCCTTGTCAGCTACAAACGTGGCCTGCGAATGTTAAAAGAATTGGAAGGATAATGGATGTTGCGCAACACACCTCATGAACTCGATGAGAATCAGTTGCAGAGGACGCTACCTCACGTCTCTCCATCCACCCACATGAGACAATCCCCTTCGACCCACTCGTTGTTGCAAGTCCAAACACCGGTAGGTTTCCAATGTTAAACAATGATAGGAATTTAACGATTGCCATGATAGACAAACGATTCTGATTAGACGCTGCTTCCCCCGACACATCCTTGAGCTGGAGATCGCGTTGATACTCGTTTGCCATCAATGGGATATGAAGTCCTCTTTGAATGGCCTTCTTTCGCTCTGAGGGCCCTGTCCCGTTCGCATGATAGGATGATGTCTCACCAAGAGACGTGGACCTGGACAGATCTGATGCTGAAGACATCCACTCTGTTGTCGGGATCGGCATGCCATACTCCTGCTTCTCCTGATCACTGTATGAACGGCGAGGCCGAGCTTTCAAAAGGCTCCCATGTCCAGGAAGCGAATTCGAAACGGTATCTTTGTTTGCCGCAGGTTCAAAGGTGGGATTCCAGATGTTAACGCCATTAGCATCGCTATTCCGGCGAAAAACACCGGGGATAGTGAGGGAGATGATGCTGTCCGACTTGCCGGAAATGGGCTCCTGGCTCAAGTTGCATTCGTCTGGATCGGATACTGAGGACCAGCGAAGGAAGTCCTCAAATGCTCCAGGGGCGTTATTCTCTTCAGGATACAAACTTCTCCAGAAGGCACGGATATCGTAATGGAGGTCCCTGGTAGAAGTTTGGGCCGTCAGGTTGTCCTTTGAATGACTTGGATAACGAAGGATAACTTCTCGTCTAACAGAAATCAAGTTGACATTAAACTTTCAAGAAAAAGAGACACTTACTCAAACGAGACAGAATCCATGTCCTTACTCTTGCATAGATTGACTATGGTCAATGCAATTTGGTCCCACTGATGACGGAAGGTAGCTTCGTTTGATGCAGTTCGAGCCGCCTCCCTCTCGGCCGTGATGTCACTGATAGATCCAATGCAGCGGACAGCATTGATATCCCGAGCTGCAGCAACGACATGTAGAATCGCACAGAGACCGGTCCGAACAACCTTGTCAACACAGGGAGGCATGGATAAATGATTTTGAGCACGTTGCTGAGCTTCAGTAAACAACTCGTTCATCAATGATTCTATATGCGAACAGGCCATCGGTCGCTCAACCTGAAGACGTAGTTGATAAGCAAGAAATGGAGAAGAAGTCTGATGTTTACTAAAAGGCAGGTCAGGCTGACATGCAGCCACCGAAGAGCAGTGCATTCCGTGTACTGCTCGGGTAAATAGAATCTTCTCTTCCCTGTGGATCTCTGCACGGAGACGGATACGACTTTGCGTTGTACAAAGTACGCGCGAACACGTCGGTCGACAGCCTTGTCTTCTTCGGTTCCACGTTTGGCTGGGCGTTTTATGAACCTGTCGGAAACTCAGTAAATCGAGGTGCATAGATGATGAGTCCTACTCAGACGCGCTCAATTACTGTAAAATCGGGATCGAAGAATTGATTAAACAAAAAAGTGAGGAAATTATCAGTACTCACGAAGCGGTCGAGGCTACATAGTCTCCAGCCGCGCTCCCGTAGTTTCCGGTAGATTCTTGAGAGGGTCTAAGCTGCAAGTCGCCAATTTGGAGTGAACGCAAGTTACGAGTAGTGAGAAGGCACATTTGTGATGAGACGTATCAAAGGCAGAGAAGGATAGAAAGGTACCTGTCTATGGCATTGATCCATTTCAAGATATTCGCATTGCTGTCAGTGCTCTTATCAATAGTGACCGAATCCGAGTTTCCTTGAAGACAAGAATGAATATCAGCGCGCCAAGGTATCAGCTGACGTTCATGCGTCCAATAATTATTCTCCAACTGGGCATCTCTCGTGTCTGCGAGAAAAAGCGCCAGTCTTAACGCATCAACAGGTTGGCTGAGGTCAAAGCATGTTTTTTCTGAACCAAAACAAAGGTGAACACCGGGCTGTATGCAGGTGTCAGTAAAAAGGAAGGGCCTCAAAAGAAGGCAACGGGGTACTTACAAGATCGTTTCCGTCATCGACGAATTCATCGAGCCACGCTATGACAACATGCACCTCGGGGCTCGTTTTTGCGTAGGCGAGACCAACGAGAGGGCCGCCCATTCCAGTTACATGTCGATGGTACAGAGCACTGGTGAGCAGTGCAGCAATATCATCAGCTAAGCCAACGCAGACAAGGGTGCCCTCTTGGATCTCGTCATCGTCAGCGGAGACAATGAGCTGGCAATCATTCCCTTTAGTCCCTTCCTCGTCCACTTGGCTAGCGTCGTCGTCCTCATCATCGTGCTCTTCCTCGTCCTCATCCTCATCGTCCTCGTCCTCGTCCTCATCATCTTCATCCTCGTCCTCGTCCTCGGAGGACTCGCAATCGTCATCCTTTGTTGCCTCAATATTGATGTTTTCCTCCACTTCGGCCTCTTTCGATTCCGCACCGTCTAGCACTGTAGTAGTCTCCATATCGAAGTTTTCACCAAGAGGAACGTCGTTGCCACTGTCCGATTTAGTCTTATCAAGGACAGCATATTCGATCAGTGGGGAGCCATTCTGAGACTGAGGAACAAAAGAAGGCGATGCGAGACTCGAGTAATCATGCAATATCGAGGGAGGCGTAAGAGGCGAGCCAGACAGCACCGCAGGTAAACGAACAAGCAGGTCCGCAGTTCTATATGGACATAAAGCAGGATATGTATCCTTGAGTAGAGGCTTCGAGACAGCATATTGTACAGATAAGCTGTGGAAGGTCATCAATGCTCATGATGATACGTATCAAGGACAGTGCACTCACCAGAAATTACTAGTTGGGTACGTTTCCCGCAAGATGATGATGAGCATGTTCATTATCTCTGGTGTGACTATGTTGCAGGTTTGTGTGGCAGATCTCAACATTTCGGCTTGGTGAAAAATGAAACAGTCAAGTCGTCGCATTGACGCGTCAGTCGCGTACGCAGCCTGAGAAAGTATTGAATCAACATGCTCGAGGTAAGTAGAGCTAATATACCTTGCAGTCGACCAGACGCGATGCATTCAACAGGTCCAAGAAATGTTCCACAGCCAGGGGTAAAGAGTCAAAATCGTTGTCCACAACGTTATTCATGGTACCAGGAGCCATTGCGGATTCCAAGTCTAATAAAGTCATCTTTTTGCAGGCGGATAAGGGCAGTCATGCAGCCTGAATAGTCACTGAGTACTAAGACCCAACTTGTAGCTGATAAAGAGGTGGCGATCGAGAATGCTTCGCCCGCGCGTGACGATTACGGCAACGTACTGTTGATCCTGGCGCGTTCTGTAGTCGATGATGGAGATTCCCTCAAAGTGACCAGGACCAATAGCCTCTACGCGGCGATGCCAAAACATATGGTGGAAGTCCCGACGAAAAGTACTTTCATGACCGAAGCTCTGATCCTGTATCCAACATCATCCATTTATCGTTGACGCTGTAGTCCCAGTTCCACGACTACGGACAGGCACATATGTACTTAGCTATGTAAAGATAATGTAAAATAAGTAAGACAGAGACGAAAGAGAGAGCAGGTAGGGGAAAATAAACTGAAGGACTGCATGATATGTACAGAATGTGGGTGGAGTAGGATATGTGTTACATGATAAGAAAAAAAAGGAACCAAAAATGATGCAGAGTCGGTGAGCACATGCAGACATTGCTGAGAGAGAGAGAGAGAAAGAAAGAAAGAGAGAGATGCGTGCAAGGTCGTCACGAAACTAGGAAACGAGGGGAACGAGCGAAATAGTGACGGCCCGCGCCATGGAAACTAGCAACAACTCCAACTCCCGGACGCCTTTTCCGCCTTCTCGCGGGCCTCCTCTTCCTCAGCCTGAGCAGACCACGTCGGCGTCGTCGCAGAAGACAGAAACACACTGTCCCTTTTCTTCGCCTGGTTCTCCTCATCGATCTGGTCCTTCTTTCGAATAATCGCAGATATTACATTGTCAAACAAACATTGAATGCCTGAAACCCTGTCAGCCAAAGTCGCGTAGTGCGGAGATTAACCCACCGAGATCGTCTTTGGCAGAAACCTCGAATAGTTCCATGCCCTTGCTGAGTCCCCATTCTTCCTCATTGTCCGGATCGTCTTCTTCGTCGTCTTCCTCTATGCTATTACTGCTCGACTCGACAGTGTCATTCCACCCGCCGGCAGCAAAGCCGAAATGGGAGCCAAAACGGGATTGTTGAGGTCTAGTCGCGGTCGCAGTTGTGTTTGACCGAATGAGGGTGTTGGCCCTTGGCCGCGTCGTTGGCGTGGAGGTCTTACTGCGGATGAGAGCGGCGGAACGACTAGAAGGAAGGTCCAGATACGCTGGTGTCTCCGGCGGTGTGGGTGTTGTTGGAGGAGACGAACGGAGCCCAGGAAATGATGTGAAGCGCGGGCGGATATAAGACAAAGTGGATGACTGGGGTGGCGGAGGAGGCGGAGGCGGTGGCCGTGGCGGTGGGAACCAATTATGCAAGGATAGACGAGCAAAATCCGACGTGACCTGTCTGTGGCGGTACAAGTCCGCTTTAGAACCAACAATGTAGATGATCAGCTCCGGCGAGCAATTCTTCTTTAGTTCTGTGAGATCATCAGAAATGTCAGCGGCGGAATAGATTAATGAGAAATACCTTCTAGCCACCCCCGAATGTCGTTGAAGGTCGAAGCGTTGGTAATGTCGTACAAGAGAAGAGCGGCGTTGGCGCCTGGAATGGAGAGGGTAAAGAAAAGAACAGTACAAGGTCTGCTGCGTACCTCGATAGTACATGGGAGCCTGTAGCGAGGACATGAGCAGTCACGACCGGGCGCGTCGAACAACAGCAACGCACCATACTCCGGAATCGCTCCTGGCCGGCGGTGTCCCACAACTGCAGACGGACCTTTAGACCATTGACGACCACCTTTTTCGTTACAAAGAAAGCGCCGCTCGTAGAAGTCGTATTCTTGGGATCAAACTTGTTTTGGGTATATCGCTGGAGTAGACTGGTTTTCCCGACGCCTGCAAGGGTCGTGAGCGGTGGGGGTACGCGTTGTACGGCGGCATAAACAGACCAGAGTTGCCCATGATGACAATCTTGCTATCTATCCCTTGGTCATACCTGGATCTCGAGTACGGATCCATGCTGGCGTACTGGTCCATCTTTGCCATTGGGGCCTGCTCGGCGACAGACAGAGGCAGCGAGCAGAAACAAGGCAGGGATAGAAATGGGCCCAGCGGCCGCAAGGGCAGGTGAAGAAGGAAGGACAAGATGGAGAAGAAGAAAATGAAGTGGTACCGCCGCCCCTGAACAACTATGCCAACAGCCACGTGCTTCCAAATATGTACGGCTTGCTTAGCCCAACATAGCTTTAGATACTCGCATATATGCATTTCAGTCATAGTGGGTAAGAGAAACATGTCATATTAGCACTGCCCGTCTACTCCTGCGCCACCACCGGGAACTCAAATACGACATCTTTGCCCGTCAGACGGCGATACACAGACGAGAACGAGTCAAGCTTGTACTCGAGAACATTCGCATCCTTGGAGTCAAGGAACCTGTTGCCCGGATCTTCAGTTACTGAGTAGATAACACGCTCCAACACTTACACTTTAAGCAGTTTTGAGCCGTCAACAGCGACACGGGTCCTCTTGCCCACAATCTCCGTGGGGAACACAAGATCCTCGAGTATCCGCTCGTGGACATTGGTCAGCGTGCGCGAACGAGGCCGCTTCTGCTTGACGCGGGAAGTACGAGTGGGTTTGCGCAACATCCGGCGCTGCGCGACAAAGACGACGTGGCAGTCGGAGAATTTCTTCTCCAGCTCGCGAGTGAGCCTGAGCGCCACAGTCAATAAATGGAGCCACCATTAACCATCGCCGAATCACGCACCTTTGCTGCACTTTACGGAACGCCTTCAACTGGGGACAGGTACAAAGACGACAATCGCCTTCTTGCCGCCCCGGACATCGACCTCGCGCGCAGCCGAAATCTGCAGAGGCCGCAGCTCAGCCTTGAGCTCGGGCACGTTGTTTTCCAGGTCAATCAGCGCCTGGGCAACCTCAGTTTCCGTCTTATCGGGGGCCGTAGAGGGCGCGTTGGCGGTGCGCAGAATTTTGTTTGCGACGGACATCTTGAAAGGTCCTGCAGCAAATTTTCGAGTTAGTACATCCGTTCTGCATCCAGCGCATCCAGCGATTCCACCACAGATCCAACCACAGTATTGGGGGATATCCAGCAGAACATCGCAAGAAAACAGCAGCACGACACTCACCAAGCCTTGTTTTAGCGGGGAGGTTGAGGCGACGAGGATGAGCAGGACAAACGACAACAGGCACAGCACGTTCGGTAGCCGGCCCGGTAGAAGCCAAATTAGGACTAAGCCGCCGGATCCCTCCGTTTCTCCTTTAACCACCACTCTCATCGCTACAATGAGTGTACAGATGGCATGGTCTGCGGTGCACATTGTGGCGTCGTCTTCCGACGTGATTTAAAAGATACGAGGATACCTGCTCACAATCTTGCCGTCAAATTTATGAACTCTGTCATGTAAAATCTTAGTCGAATCCAAGCGGTGCAACGAATTATGTAGATTGCAGCGACGTCTTATATGCGATTAAATATCAATTAGGCCCCTACCGCCATCCACTCTCATTCGCCCACCCACTGTCGTTATTATTGAACTTTGACATATCCCTCAGAAACATGCGCGCCCGACCCTCATCATACTCCAGCGCATAATGTAGCCTCTGAAGACGATTATGCGACCCGCCCCACGGCCCGTGGAACCTATCACACAGTGTATTCCAAACCGCTCTCATGACCTCAAGGTCCTCCCCGCTCGTCCTGTTGAAAGCGACCATGATCCAATAGAGTACAGATTTGGTAGGAACAATATCATCTGGCGTGGCTATGAACGTTGCGAAGATATTCTGGAGGTTCGACAAGGACCACGGCGAATCGCTCGCGCGCGTCAGACGCGCCGAGAGCGTGTCGTCGTCCGGTGACGGGGCAGGGACGCCATGGCGCGCAAACCCAAGGAACATCGCGCGATACACCGCCATGGTCGCCGCGTACCGCACTGGCTTCAGGACACCCTCCTCATCAGGGACCAGTGGCGCGCCCACCTCGGTGTTATCCGTCAGCATCATGTCCGTAAATATTTCCAAGGCGTGGTGGAAGCTACCGTTGTACGCCATGCACTGCACCATGCACGTGAATGTAACCTCGTTGGGCCGCATGCCGGGAGGTATGATAATGGCTTCGCTCGTGGCCAGCTCACTCCTGAGCTCCTCGATGTCGGATTGACCGGCGTCGGTCCAGAGGGAGTGCCGGAGGACGCGGTAGATGGCGGTGACCATGGCCAACTGGCGATTGTGGGCATAGGCCCAAATACACGAATTGACGCCGTCGATGCCAAGCTCCATGTTCTCACGCTGCATCGTCGCGAGAACTTTGCGAACACCGGGGAGAGACTTGACTGTAGTGTGATACGAGAGGAGGCAGAGCTGAGTTATCCGATTCGGGGAAATGCCAGACGTCGTGAGAAGACGCGTCGCGTGATGGAGAGCGGGGCCATGGAGGGTTTTAGTGGCGTGGTTGAGGAGGGTCGTGTACGTGACAATGTCGGGCTTAGGCCACGGACCCTCGACCGGCAGCGGGGGGTATTCGGTAGGCGAGTAAGTGTATCCTGGAGGCTTTTCGGCGACCATGTCAGCGTAGATATCGACAGCCAGTTTGAAGTCCTGAGGACTGGGTTTACGCACACCCTTTCCCGCAATATCGATAAGAGTGTTCCACTCAAAGAGATGCAAGAACCCCCAGACCGCTGAATATAGTACATGAGTGAGAGCAGGCGCAGGAATAGGATGCGGTTCTTGGGTTTGCTGCGGCCCAAGAGACGGCAAAGGCGATGAAGGTGTTGGAATGGTATTTTCGGACTTCCCGGGAGACTCAAGATGTATGAATACGCCCCCCAGGCTTCTGTCGGGTCTTGTGTCTTGGAGATGAGAACGAGTTTTTCTTGGTAAATCACGTCGGGATCCGCATTGCGTCCCCACGAACCAACCGGTCCGCCGGTCTCGTCGGCGGGGAGGCGGCCAGCGCCCACACCTTCGCAGGACGCGTCGCTCTGAGTTTGCGACCGAGGGGGATAGTGCCATACTACGAGCGGTAGCGGTAGAGGCTTCCACGGACGAGCAGGGTACGGCGGTGGATCTCGGATGACCGGGGGAAGCGTGTCGTCGTAGACGGGCTTTTTTGGGCCTTTGAGCTGAGCCTTGAGGCTGGTTGTCTTGTCTGGAATCTCGGGAACAGGCTGCAGGCGATGACTCCGGGGCAACTTTCCGTCTGTGCGACGCACCATGCGTTTGCGGTCTCCTGCATCTTGTGGAATGACAATACGAGTCTCGGTAGGCTTTACAGACATCCCCGGCTTGAACCTCGGCGAGGAAGGGCTCGTAGAGGAATAGCATCTTCGTTGAGAGGCCACCGAAAACGCTCTCAGCATAAAGAATGTCGCCACGAAATGCAGTCATTCTGAACGCCGTCAAGACCAGACAAATGTAACAAACGCTCTGCTCACCGAGACCTGCACTCACAGGACAGCAACGCAGGCACGCCAGCCTTGAGCGCAGTTGACCGTTGGTTACGCGTCTGAAAAATATCGCGAACTTGCAGCTGACGCTCTTGTTTGGCCTTGACGGATCAGCCAAATGTTGTGGCCAATAGGCAGCCGAGCATTGTATTTGCTTTTCTCGCAATAATCAACTCAGAAATGTTATTACACAGCGATGGCATGAAACATAGCATAAAAGTACGTGTAACAGCATAGCCAGGTAACTATAAAAACAATCATGCAGCCCGGGCCTTGAGTGTTCCAAGGAACGCGGCCTTTTCTTCGAAGGTTTGGAAGGAACCATGCTGTAAAAAAAGTGGTCAGAGGAAGAAGGAGTAGATACAGATCTAAACATACACCGAATTTCGACGAAGTATCGATAAATTTGAGTTGAACCTTCTCCAAGTCCCGACGCGAAGTGTGCACCATCAGCGACTTGCGCAGGGTGATGACACGCTTCTTGGTACCAGGAATTGAGCCTTTGAGCATCAAAAAGTCGTTCTTCACAACACCATAGTGGGGGAAACCACCCATGGGCGTGATCGTCTTCTTGGTGATATCGGACTCGGTCGACGCGTTAGCATCGTCCTCGGCGCCTCCAATTCGGTAGATCTTCTTGTTGATCTCAGTACGGTGATGGTAGCCATCTGAAAACGCGTTAGATTGGGTTAGTGCAAAAAACAGGACACGTACTTTGACCGGCACGAGCAACAGAGAACATGACCTTGGACGGATGCCAAGCACCAATACAAGCGACTTTGCGGAGACCCTTGTGCGTCTTTCTCGGTAGTTTCTTGGTACCCCATCGGTGGGTGACACCCTCGAATCCGTGACCCTTGGTCACAGCAATAACATCGATACACTCATCCTGCTCAAAGACCGACGAAACCTTTATGGGCTTCTCGAACAGACCGTGCGCAAACTCGACCTTGTCCGCAATAGAGCCACCGTTAACCTGGATCTCCATGAGGTGCGCCTTCTTTTGGGTAAGGCCAGTCTTGCGGAGTTGTGTGTGGGCAAGAACACGGACGACAGTGCAGTATTTGCGGATACGTTCAAGCTCACGGGTGACTGACTTGCCACTGTCGTCAGCGTGCTTCTTGGCATAGCGGGTGAAGGCCTTCTTCTTTGAACGGTACCAGTTCTTGTAGAACCGACGCTTGACTTCGTCAGAAAGATGGGAAGCCCAGACGGTGGTGAGGGTGCGCAGGCCACGAGGGGTTTCGACATAACCAACGACACCAACGGCAATCATGGGTGGTGTCTCGATAATGGTGACGGCCTCGACGACTTCACGTTTGTGCATCTCTGCAGGCGAATCAGAACTTGTTGCGGGGCGGAATTGAAGATTGGATACGCACTGGAACCAGGACGGTCAAGATCGCGGACGACGTGGGTCATACCAGCCTTGTAACCCATCACAGCAGTCAAGTGAACAGGCTTCTTGGGGTCGTCCTAATCCACATTGAGAGAGATGTCCAATAGAGTTGATTTCTCAAACGCACCTGGGGGAACGACTTGACCTTTCCGCGGTGGCGGGCGGCCCGCTTTCTGGGGAGGAAACCAAGAGAGCCATGACGGGGCGCTTCGTACTGTGTTGTATTGAGAATCAGACCAGATATTTTTCTGCAGCGATAATACCGACCTTACGATGACTGCAAGAGCGACGTTAGCATTCAATTAGATCGCTACAGAGTGCAGTAGTACTCACCTCATCTTGAGGAGATCTTGAGGGGAGCGGGAACAGCGTCAACAACAAGATTTTGCGATCGTCTTCCGGCAGATCCCGAATTGTAACTGTCACAACTGTACAGCAGCTGCCTGAGAGATAAGATAAGATAATATCGGATCTCGGTCCGACGGAGATACTTACCGACGTCACCTGGTCCTGATGCTACGTGAGGCTGTTCGTTTCCCACTGTCAAGCCTGCGCACTGGAGGTCGTCTTATGATGCGACTCTGACTCCAATGTTGTCTTCACCTGAAGAGACACGTCTAGTTGACCAGATTTTACCCAGCGAGGGACCTGATACGCTCAGCGCAGATGCTGCGGTCGAGGCATTTCAGCCTGCCGACCTGCCGCCGGACGTATTGGCACGCGTATGGGACCTAGCGGACGAAGGACAAAAGGCTTATCTCACGCGGGACGAAGTAGCTAAAGCCGTGCGGCTCATCGGATGGGCGCAGAGAGGCTTCCCAGTGGAACAGGACTTGATCGAACAACGTACGATTCGAGAACACATGTCTATCACCATGTTCCTTACCTGCGTGCAGAAGGACCGCTAGCTGACTTTCATAACGAGGAGATACCAGTCGACTCTGGTTCTGCGTTCTTGATTCTCCCCCCCTTGTCTTCATTGAATAGAGCAAAGTATGTGTCCATATTCGAGAAAGCAGGCCCAGAGAAGGACCAGCTACAAGGTATTGATATTTCAAACTACAAGCGCAACCCAACGTAACTTGCTATAGGTCTCAAGGCATGGAAGCTCATGATGATGTCGAAACTCCCTCTCAAGACGCTCTCTCGCATTTGGTGCGACAGTCTTTTGATACACATCTTGTCTCTTATCTTCCCCTAGGGATTTGGTAGACACTCAACGACTCGGGTACTTCTCGTTGGTCGATTTCAGCATCGCAATGTATCTCATCCATGGCACGTTGGAAGGCCATTTTACCAATCTTCCCCCCTCTATACCTCCATATCTCTACGAGCAGGCTGCGGGCCGCTCAATCAGCGAGGATGGTCAGTCTAGCAGCTCTAAACCATTGGAGCCGGAACCCGACGTGCTCTCGAATGCATTTACCACCGACTTCTACTTTATTCGAGCCAGTGCAAACTTGGACTCTTGGACTCTTCCTCCTATAGTCAAGAAACACGCTGATATGTATTTCAATGTTCTTGACTCGCAAGCGAGAGGTTACATAGAGGGAGATCAGGCTGTTCCCTTTATGCTTCAATCCTCTTTGCCTTTCGAGGAGCTCGCACAGATTTGGTATGCCCGCACTATTTTGATTACCCGATTTGTTGACGTAGTTGTCTAGGGATCTCATTGATTCGACTTTGAAGGGCCACCTCAATCGGGATGATTTTGCTCTCGCTCTATTCTTGATCTACAAGACTCTTGCTGGAATCAGCATCCCTCGTCCGCTCCCCTGGAATACAAGGACGTCTGTTGTCTCTCGCAGTGATTCCGCGGCCTCGGAAATACACAGTGAGTTCTATTGCTCTATTCTCGTACCATCACTCTTAACAAAGATTCAGAGCCTGTATTGAAGCGGCGTGCATCTCAACTTCCATCTCCTCAAGAACGTCAACAACTGGAATTATCTCAAGAACTTGATGTCCTTCGCTCCCAGTTCGAATCAATGCAACAACTCCGAATGAAGGAAAAGAGCACACTACAAAGTCAACTTCACGAACTCCAGATGTCCCAGCATGAACTCGTAACGGAGAACAGCGAACTTCGTTTGTCTCTCCGGAATGCGAACCACTCCATCCGACGTTCTGTAACTATGCATTCGGACAAATCTAACTCCCTTGCCGCGGACAACGCCAACCTGCGTACGAAGCTCCGACAAGCAGATGACTTACAGACGCGCCTGAGGAATACGCACGAAATCAACAAGTTGGAGTTGACGCAGGAGAACACGCTTCTTCAGGTCAAGATGGAGAGCCTGATCACGCATCTAGAGGCACGCAATACGGACTACGACGTCCAGAGGCTAGTTATCGAAGAAATGACCGCGGAGCTGGAGCGCTTGCGTGCACAAGTGCGAGAGCTGCGCGAATCGGCAGACTTGGTGCCGTCCACGGACGGGGACGAGGAGCTCCAGAGGCAGATCAACGAGAGCATAGCGAAGGATAACCGCGATTTACGGACGCAGGTAGGACAGCTGGCTGAGTCGTTGGAGGCGCTGCAGAGGACGAACGCGGGGATGGTGCCGCGAGAAAGTCTAGAGGAGGCGGAGCGGGCGACTCGGAGGCTGAACAGCAGGGCAGGAGAGCTGGAGAGTGAGGGCGGGAACTTGCAGAGGCGGGTACGGGAGTTAGAGGAGGAGAATAGACGATTGAGGGATAGGCAGAGGAGGAGGACCACGTCGCAGGCGGCTGCACCAGTTGATGATGTTCCGCCTCCTGCGTATGAGGCGGTTGGGTCGTGATGCTCGCGATGTTGGACCACGTGCTTTTGTCATTTAAGTGTGCTCTGTGTATTTTTCCTGCTTGTATTCATAACTTTGTAACATCATGAATGTTTGACTGCTCATTTGATCATCCGCCGCGCACGGTAGAGACCCTCCTCAGCAAAACAGGCGATGAGGATATCAAAATGGCGACCAACTGAAATTAAGTCGTCAGTAACGCCACAGTTGCGAGATTCTTGTAGCATGTACTCTACTAAGTAGCAATAGAAATGCAACGCTCGACCAGTCATGAGAATGTGGATGTAAATTCGCATTGACAAATAGTAGCAGGTGGATATGATAGAATTCATAATACATGTCTAGGAGTAACAATAGCAATACAAATACTGTACAGGTCGTTTTCATCCTCCGGACGTCATAATATTCATCAGTCTTCGTTTGACTTGTGTAGTATTCTCCTCATATACCATTGGAAGGTAGGGAGCGTTATCATGGAGACAGCAGACCATGCGATGAGAATCCCGAAATGGAGTCCAACTAGAATGAATTCGTCTGTAACGCCACACTTGCGAAAGAAGATAAATACTCACGTTCATTCTTGGTTCCAAAGAGGATGGTGCGAACGGCACCGGAGACGTTGTAGAACGGCATCGCGTAGCCATAACGGTAGATGGATGGGAGGACTTCGATTGGCATGAAGCACACTGCAACGTTTGCTGCATTATACATTAGAAATCAATCACCAGAAGACAGGAAACAGTGACTTACAAATGATCCATAAGATCATGAAGAAGGGCACAAAGCGGATCGTGAGGAGGGTGATCATCGCTTCGAGAGCGAGACCAACGCTTAGCATGCCAACAAAGTTGACCATCCAGAACACAAGGAAGCCAGAGTGACCGAATCTGGAGGATATTTGATCAGATTCGTGAAAGGCAATGACAGGGTAAGAGACATACTTTCTGGAAAAGTCGACTTGGAAGGCCAAGCTGAGGAGGGAGTAGAACAAGCTGATGAAGAAATAGGCAATGAAGACCGAAAGCAGCCGTACGCGGACGAGACTGGTCGTAGTGAGCTTCTTCTCGATACCTGACGCTTCGCGCGCGGCTAAGCCGATGTTCACGACGAAGAAAGACAGAATGAGGAGGTAGATGAGGCCCACAAATGTGATGGCGGAGGCCACAGGGATGTCGAAGGGTGCTAAGTTGATGAGCGTAAATGATAATGGTTTCGATATGGCCTGGGGTGCTGACGAGGCCAAGGAGGAAAACGCCGATGCAGACATGTTTGCCACACGTTGCTCAGCGAATGCGTCGAAGATAGCCAGAAGAGTGGCTTCTGAGACGGGGCGTATAAAGCTGCGGAACGCATTCTCGCTGCGAGCTTCCACACCATAGACTGTCACGGCTGACGTAGGATCATAGCCAGCACCTGCACTTTGGAGGTTGGAAGACGCGTTGGCGTTAACTGAAAGCAAAACCATGAGTCTCAAAGTATGAGCCAACAATCAAGTTTCACAAACCAACAATGGCAACCCAAGCCTTCTGTTCCCTGATCAGCGTACCAATAGAATCTGCGTCCAGACCAGTTTGCTCATGCCAGTGAATTTTACTAGAAGGGTTTGATGCAAGTACACCCTGGGTGACTGCCATCCGACCGGCCCATTGTCGTAATTCAAGAGCCAGCCGTCCAGTTGGTGAGCTGGGACCTTCCAAAGAGCTCCCCAGTATATACTGAAGAGAGCTAGACGGCTAGAACGACCGCAAAGCAGCCTCCGATGAGGATCTTGAAGAAGAGGGCGCGTTCCCGCGCATTAGACGCGTCGGTGAACTGGGTCGTGTACAGGGGCTCTGCCGAGATCTTCTCCGTAGGAAGAGTGTGAGTGGAGGACCTGGCACTCATGATTTTCGACGGATTGGAGGTCGAGAGAACATGTTACTCCTTTATATATAACTGTCAGTTCGGTAAAAGTGGCAAAGAGTCGTTGAGGTTTGAATGAGGAGGATACATTACTTGCATGTCTCAGAAAGGCAAACCGGAAGCGTATTAACCGTTTTCGGTAAAACAGACGGCTTCGTGAGCTTTCTTCATCCGAGGTTCGACGTTTGTAACGGCACCGAGCCTCAACTTTTATAGGCTAAAAGGATTTCCCAAAACGATTGGTAGAAACGACTGATAAGAAATCGGACCTATCAGATCAAGCTTGGCTGTACTCTCGATGTATCCCAATTACATGAATCTTTCACTTCATTCATACACGGTTCCACACAACTCAAGCCACAGTAATAGGGAAGCCCATTGCTTGCTTACCCAACAAATTCGTGATGTCTTCTGCTCTTCCTGTACCCACAAAGTCCTTTTCGTCCTTTGTTGTGTCAGGATAATCTGGTGGGCGGACACCTTGGACAAAGCTTTCCCGTTGACGTTCAATGTATGCCTTATTCATCGGCGTCAAAGGGACCGCAGGAATATACATGACTTGAACAATACGAGTTAGCGTAAGACGTTAATCGCAGGAACATGGGATACGTACCGGCAGAATCTCCAGAGCCCGTATGCTCTTGCTCGACAGAGTGTATCATATCGCAGTGCCAGAAGACAGTGTCGCCAGGATTGACTTTAGGCACGGAGGTCATAGTATCATCTAGACGAAGATGCGGATGCATCTCCGGAGTCGGACGAGGTCCATGCCAGCCTCCATTAGTTGCAATAATGCCAGGGAACTCGGCGTATGAAATGTCAAAGGTCCAGTTCTTCGCATCAAGAATATCGGGCGAGTCGGTCGCCACCAGTGGCCGGAAGAAGGGCCGAAGAATCAGATATGCGTTGGACAGCAAGACGTCTGGGAAAACCTTCAGAGTTCCTTGCGTCGGTGCCGTTTCACTATCCGATACGTGAACTTGATGAAGGTAGATATGAATCGGCCTATATACCTCATTGCCAGCCATCCCTGGAAGCTCCGGAAGATGGAAGACTAAGATGAAGGTGAGAAGGTGTTTGTTTAGCTGGATTGGGTGGACAAACCTGATTGGGCCTACGATACATGGAGTGTCGGGCACTGATACGGCCGCCAAGGGCGAAAGGGTCGTGCTGACGCCAGTTACCGTTCAATATGTCCTCGAAGCATGTACGGAAAGTAGGGTCTTCCCATCGCTCGATCGAGCCGCCTATGCAAGACGTCAGATCTACGCGTCAGATGTCGGTTCTCGATCAGTTCGAAGCTACACAAACCATCAATGTGGGGAGGATGCCTGTCCCACGCTACTCCAGGGTGTCTGATACGGAAACGATCTGCGTAGCTCAGAGGAGTAGACAGGTCTACGCCTGTTAAGTCTTGTCCCGGCTTGCCATGGTATAGGTTGTTCAACCAAGATTGAACAACGAGCATGTTGGGATGGGCGCGCGCCTCGACCTGAGGCTTGGTCCAACTATAAATAGTAGTAGTTATCTCATTCTATCTGGCAGGTAGGTAACTTACTAGAGCTGGAAGAATTGCTTATCCTCATCTGGGAAGCCTGAACGAGCATGTGAACGGAACAAAGTACGTATAGACGACAGTCTTACCGTCAACGTCGGGATTGGCCTTCACGAACTCCTCAAGTGATTTCTTCCAGGAAAGCGCTTGAACGTCATCCACAACATCGTGGACGACAACACATCCTTTGCGCTTGACTTCTTCCAGCTTCTCAGCAGGTAGACTGTCAAGATCTGCAAAGTCGATTTGCGGTATGTACTGATTAATCGTAGATGAGTACGCACGAGGTCGATCAACAGCAGGAAAACGTACATTGGGACCGCCTTTCTTGATAGCTTCAGTCGCCTTGGTGAGTTCCCCAAGAATGTCGGCCCAAGAGCGTGTAGCGCGTTCTTGGAAATCGGGGTAGGAGTCCGCAATCTCCTTCTTGATTTCTCTGAAGTGGTCAGGCGCGGGGGTAGCAGACATGGCTGTTTGGGAAAAGGAATTGAAAAGGAACGGCTCGTCCTTTCGTTAAATACTCCCCGTGACTGTTGTTTATCCGTGGATTGTCCGGACCGTAAACAACATAGCTAAAGTCACGAGAATGCGACGAAATGAAATTTACGTCGTATCTCAAGAGATGCGATTCGTCGATGAAGCCCCAAGAGAACAGCAATAGTCATGCGACGATGTTGTCGGTTGGATAGGCCGAAACGGGCGCTCAGGATAGGAGAGCTGTGCTAAAGGGTGCAAATGCAGATAGGGAGAAAAACAGCAGAGATATTATCATGTTTGGAGGAGAAGGAGCAGAAAGAGATCGGTACTTTCGGACCGGCATGCCGGAACGCGTAAGTCACGCGATTGTGACCAGCCGTAACGTCAACAGTCTTCGCCTCAGCCTCGCACCACTCGAGAGTCAATTTTGCTCGTCAAAGGACATGACGCTTGAATCATCGTCGTCCATAGTGCTCGACTCGGAGCCTCCTTCTGCGCCGCCGCCGCCCAAGCCGCGAAAGACGTATGGAAAACGCAAGCAGGATGTCCCCACCGGCGACGCCGCCTCTGAAGGCGCCATGGACGCGTCACGACTGCTTCCACTTGGCCTATAACTGTGGAAAGCCGCTTGGGCGCCCTAACGGGCAGCTCCGGCCACGTCGTGCATGGCACGACGCAGGATACGTACAATGGCGATAGTAAGCCGAAGCAGTTCTCTATATGGGACAAGCTAGCAGAGATTGACAAAGACTTTGATGAGAAGGAAGAGCATGAAGGCCAACATTCCATTCACAACCCTACCGACAACCTACAATCACCGTCACTCTCTTCGCGGAGGAAATCTACAAAATCCCCTTCACCGCCCCTTCACTATCGTAAAGGGAAACAAATATCCTCCTCTCCTATATCCAAAGACGTGGTCGCCGATGATCTTTTTGCTGACGAAGAGAGACTTGTTCCATCGGCATCCTCTTCTGCCCGTCCGACTCCCCCTCCTCCAACTCAAGATACCCCGCCTACATCTGAAGATGAAAATCGACGCGCCAGACCATCCAAACCAGCGCGACGTGACGCCTCTCATCCCCCTCGACCTACTAAATCGCGCTCTGTCAAGCCCTTGGAAGAGTCACGGAAAAGAAAGAGCAAACTCAAGGTATGGTGGTTGTATCATCGTCGATATACCTTTACACACGTGTGTAGGCACCCACGAAGAAGGAGCTACAGGCGACGGCCAAAGACAGCGTCCGTATAGCGAACGAGCGGCAGATCTCCCTCCCCAGGACCCACAATAAACTGCTCAGCACGGCGGCACTATTTGAGATGCTGTGAGTGTCCTTAGCTGTTCTCGTTGGTTACCACTGAACCACATCCTTGTAGGCAAAAGTCAAAGCAAGATTCAGACCCTATCCAGGAGTTTTCATCGCCCGCCGCTCACCCGTCGGCATCCACCTCTATTCTCCGCAGGAGCCCACCGAATCGACTATCGATGAAGCGCAGGAAAACTCCGACGATGACTTGCCAGAAGTTTCCCAGTTACTGGAAGAACAAAAACTGAAGCCCTCTCTGAGAGATTACAAAATGTCTCTTCTCAGTAAACGAAGGCCTCACCTCTCCGAATCCGAATCTGATGACGACCTGGAGATCGTGGATACTCCTTCAATGAGTGGAAAATCCAAGCATAATACGTCGAGCGCGACTTTCCCCACTAAAGCCAAGGACTTGGATAAGCTTCTGATAGAACGCGCGCGCGCGGCTGCTGAAAAGGAGCGACAACGGAAAGAGGATGAATGGTTGAGCCTTGGAGGGCGAGTGAAGGAAGATCAAGGTCTGGCACAGCCTGAAGCGAGCACGAGTAAATATGTAGAGGCTGGTTTGGCACATCATCAGGCTGCCGACGAAGGAGACATGGCTGCAGAGGACGACGACGACGAAGATTACGATGATGAGGACTATTTGCCCCACCAGTATGAGGAGGAGGAAGCAGGCATATATCCTGACGGTGAGATTGGGCTTTCCGATGATGAAGCAGGGGATCAGGACCGGACGATGGTTGACGAAAATGACGACCCGGACGAGGAGGAGGAGGAAGACAACGGAGCTGTCATTAGGCCTCGTCGACGTGCTATTGTCGCCGAGGATTCTGACGTGGAAATGGACGAGAACGATACGCCAAATATCATCACGCGTCAAGAATCTTCGCCATCAGAGAGTCGATCCGAAGAGGAAGGAGACAAAGAGAACGAGGACATTGCTGAAAACAAGGAAAACGCTTGCTTTACACGTCCTGTTTTTCAACGCCACGGGGAATCTTTGCATGGCCTTGAAGGTGATTTCACTCAAAACCTACGACTGCCATTGGGTACTTTGGAAAAAGAGTCTTCCTCACCATTGTCTTTCATGGATCGACTGAAACAGGATTCGACAGGCGACCTACAGTTTACACCTCTAAAATTCGGTGGAGAGTCATCGTTCTCCCAGTCATCCCAAGAAACGCTTCATGAAACGCCAGCGTTACAGCCAGGGTTCGACGACTTGTTTTCGGCCACAACTCAGAAGCCGAAGCTACAGAGCCTCACTCGAGAAGACACTTTCACTCGCTTGTTCGGCAATGTAGGTTCTGGTCATGTCGGTTCTGCTTATAACTTACCTAAACATGACAGGTTCGCAAGCACCATGACGATGACCTAGGATTGACACAGGACGTGGCTCTCCAACCAGCATTCGAGGCTGAGGAAAGTCTGAAGCGCAAGGCCGACGACATTTTCGCGAAAGAGCAAGACTTTCTGCTCAGAGAATCGGTTGTTGAGACGCGAAAAGAGCCAGAGCTATTCGTCAATGAGAATGGGTAACGTCATTTCGTCAGCACTGAAGGTTTCATGTACTGAAAGGTTTTTCAGGTTTCTGACGCAGACACGCCCATCCGCAAACACCGAGAGCCAGTTACCTCTACCGACGCCCTCTCGCCTAAGCGAATTGTCGTTACCAACGCCTAGCCTGGGCAGTCAATTTCTGTCGCCATATCTTTCTCGACAGACACAAGAAAGAGAACCGTTGGGGACGCTGTCTTTCACGCCATCTCAGAGAGCACATAAATCACGTTTCGTACAGCGCTCGTCGACTATCAACACGGGCTACCAGTCAAGCCCGTCGCCTAGTCCTAGTCGGAAGCCCCAGTTACCACGTCCCAAAGTCAGGCTAGCAAAATCCGAATTCGTTGAAGGCGAGGCAGAGGAGAGCGACGAGGATGAAATGCGAGGGTTTGGAGTCGTGCACAAGACGGGCGACGATGAGGATCTCGACGGAGAAGACCAGGACAGGAATCTGGAATCTTTAGTGGATGATGTTCAGATGGACGACGAAACCATTGCGGCCGAAAAAGTTCTAGAGAAAGTCAGGTATGTCGTTGCAAATCGCAGAGTTGCGGGTTTGCTAATTTCGGTAGGGAACATGCGGAACATGATGACCAGGAGCTAGAAAAACTACATAAGGCTGCCGTCGAGGGAAAGCTGCGTACTCTCAAGCGAAAGAAAAAAGTTGGATTCGGGGAAGATAGTGATGATGAAGACGATTACGACGACGTGGACGTGAACAATCAAAGACTTCGTGCGAAGATGGCCAAGAAAGACCCTAAAGGCATCGCTGATTTAGGCAAGTGATATTTGACGCGTCCACCCACTTCTGCTAATTGTTTTCTAGCTGAAAATCCGGAGACTCAGCCTTTCGCTGCGGCGTACAGAGTTCCAGAAAATGATGAGGACCTGTTTCCTATCGAGGCTGCAGGGGTCGAGGAGGATGATCAAATGGACGAGCAAGAGCAAGTCAGTCGAGCTGAGGTTCTTCGGGAGATGCTTGACACCACGCATGACGAGCAGGTACGCGTTTTCTGTCCTTCCTCCCGCTCCTTTTGAATGTGTGTGCCCAGGACGAAGAGATTGTCTTCGACCCTCATGATGTTTCTCATGTCGATGCCGAGGATGATGATGATGATGATGATCAAGCGAACATGGTGGTCAAAGTGGCTGATTCAAAGCTGGCGGCAGCTGGTGCCAGTAGAAATCGCCGGGCGGTTGACGATGACCCGAACTAGAAGAGTCGCAGGTGAGAAAATGTCCTCAGCAAGTGAGATGGACACGATTACTGAAAGACATTGTAGTTTGGACAGCGTTCGACAACTAATGCCGATTACCTCAATCGGATGCAGAAGTGGGCTAAGGACGAGAAGCGTCCGGGCAGAGTAGGCGCGTCAAGTCGCTCGGTGCATAGCGCCGCAATCACGGGGCACAAGAACGTGAAGGCTGGAGCCGGTTCCGTGCGGAAAGGTGTAGCCAAGCAGACAGAGTCGATTTCGACGGGAAAGCGAAAAGCACCTGTGAAGCCCGCGCCGAGTTTACTGGTTGGCCCGAGTCTGGATAGGTCGAAGCGGTTCGCTTAGCCGCCAGAGATGGAGTATTTTCTTTTATTATGTATATATTTCTTCTTCTCGCAATGTAATCTACACAGGATCTAGTTAATGTATGATGTGCGTATGCCACGAAAGGTCAAGCTTCAGACCTTGTGAATTCTCAAAGGCGGACATCCTATTCGACAAATGACATTGACGTGGTGAAATTCAAGCAATTTTCTATAAATCTGACCATCATGGTGACAGTATCGTTCAAAGTACCCGAGACATAAACATATGTTGTGGCGCAGCTCTCACATGCCGACGATGATCCCGATCTTGAGGGGTTCGAATTGTGTCGACGTGCACAGCACTATTTCGTAATCTCACGTCTCGCTCCCCTAATATTTCAACAGTTTTTGAGGGAGGATAACAAACCTACTCACGGATTGAAAAAAATCTGATTGAGAACTGCAACCGGATGTAATGTGGCGCTGACCAAGAACTGTGATGAAGGATTTGTAACGGATGGCGCGTGATTCTGACAAGGATTTGCTGAGCAAGTTGTCGTGTGCCATCGGATGCGACCTTGTTGACATTCGCGGAGCAGACGGGCTCAAGATGAGAACCGGCCGGTAGTCGACGTGTGCCGCGATCACAAGATCGTGAAGTGCGCGGGTTGGTTCGGAAAGGCTCAGCACTCGTCAGCTTCGCCAGTCAGCGCAGAAGGCGGGAGTATTTTGTTTATTCGCAACCTAGTGGGGGAAGAAGGCAATCTGACGAGACTCAAGGACGCGGCAGTTACATCAGGTAGAACGTTGCGTCGAATTCTTCATCTGAATGTACACGTTGTAATTCATAAATACCTCCACGGATCGACCACCGGTTAGATCGGTCATCAAGTATCCTTAGTGGCGCAGTAAAAGAGCTGAGTTTAGAGGGAGGCGATGTTCGTCCGAAAGCGAAGATGGCCTCACAGGTTGAAGATCGAGTCCCTAGCGGACCACAGCACTAATGTCTCCGTGTCCACCAGCGAGTCCCAGAAGATGTAGTTATTTGAGCATCGAGAATCGACAGCGGGTCGAGGGTAAGATTGTGGAAGATTGGAGTCCCGCTGCACGTCATGACCCGCGTATGAAGCGGCTAGCATGAAGGATAAGTACAGATTGGTGTAGAGTTTCGTCCTTAGAGAGTCGTTAGAGCGTCAGGGTCGTGTTTAAGCTCGAGACCAGGTTGGAAAAGGCCTTTGGTGGCCAGACAGAAGCTCAGATGATATATGCAACCTCCTGATACTGAGGGTACGAATATACCGAGGGCTGACAGACGATTGAATGGCTGAACGCCAATGGTCTACGCCGAGCGGTGTCAGACCTGCTTACGTGACGACGAACTCGGATGAGCTGATATAACGCGGGTAATTTACGACCCCAAAAATACACCAACCTGGTTGCTGACGACCCTCTGCTCGTCGTCGCACCCGTTCCCGAGGCCAGGAGGCTTGCGCCCTCGAGCAGCCCGCCGTTCACCATGTTGGCCCTCGTGCTGGCCTCCGCGCTCACCGCCATTCTATTTGTCTATCTCTTCATGCCCGCCCTATGGCATGCTATCATGGCCATTGATGAATTCGACGCTCACGAGTCTAGTCTCACCGCCGTTGCTGCTCGTGAGCCCTGCTCCTCCCTGGGCGTCTCTCATTGCTTATATCTGCCTCCAGGTAACCCTTTCCGAGAAAGTGGACCGCCTGCCAATATGGCCAAGTTAATTTTGCTCAGGCAAAAGGTACACCAAAGCTGTTGCATCCCAAGAACTTTCCACTGACTCTTTTGCGCGCGCAGATACAGTCCACTAACAGGAGACGACGCAACTCATCCCATACGCGCCAAGCGCCGCGATCCTATAACACCCCATCCCGACCAAAACCCACCTGGATTCGCTTCCGGCGGCCTTTTGGCGCAAAACAGTACTGAACAAGGCTCGGTTCCTATTTGGTCGTCGCTATATGTCGTGCTTTCGCGCTTTGATTATATCCTGTGCACCCATCTTCGTTTGATTTATTCAACCCCCCCACACACACACACTCCTCCGCCCTACTTACCCATATCCAACTATACTCATTTACCTTTTACTTCATACCCGCCGAGTTGTGTATTCAGTCTCGTGCATTTATTTAGGTCGTTCGGTTGTTGTGTACATTATCTTTGCGAGCGGGAAAGAAGTCTACGAATATAAAACACAATACCCCAAACTGCTGTGTACCCCGTGAAGCGGTGTGAACGATACCGTTACTGACGGCATTCTAATCAATGTTGAACTTCTCTCGTCCAGCGAGCTGACCACCTCCGACTAAGGCCGCCTCTGTTCCTACTGGCCGTGGATGCACCGATTCTTTCCGGTTGCTTCAGTATTGACTCTTTCTTGCGGTTACCATCTCACCATCCGCTGATGATTGTAATGTCGGAGAATAACCGAAACGCGTACAGGACGCAGTTAACAGATCCTTGACGCGTGAAAGAGGCAGGCAGTACCGATACATCACCCAAATTAGTCAGAGTTGTGAATCATCTTCGTGAACCTATGCAGGAGCAGTCAATACATACTGGAGATGCTTGTAACGTGTCGATTACAGTATCGGATGGGCTACGAGTTTATAGCAAACGAGACTAAGCAGGAGAAGAACGTAGGAGACATCGAGACAAAGTCTAAGGCAAAAAAGGACGGTAAGACGACGGGACAGAAGCATACATATAGATGAAAAGCTGGATAGAATTCCTGTGAGGAAAAGCTTAACTTCAGAGCTACTGGGATATCATCCAAGCATTGATACAACGTCGACGTTCCAGTTTAGATGTGCCTCATCAGCAGTAGATTGGACGATTCTCTCATAGAAAGGTCATATCGACGCGTTCTCGCCGCAGAAAGACGCGATAGCAGGATGTCCAGCGCGGTCACTGTGCAAGAAGGTGAGTCACGGGTGACTATCACTCTTCATCCGGTCCTACGATGTCCGGCCCACTGGTCCTCGTGAACACAAATGCTGCTAATCCAGGCGCCCTGCGTGAAATTTCACGCCGCCTATTAATGAATGTCTTTAGAAACGAGTTCTTACCCTCTGTTTCGCCATGGTTCTTCCACTCGTTCTCATTCTCGTCGCGGCGGTTGAAGTTCACTTGCTGCTGCTTCAACTGAAGACTGGCAGAAACTCTCTGTTGCTCTGAAAGGTCGTCTGCACTCTGCTTTACCTCTATCTAGCCCTTGCTTTCCGATTGTTAATGGTCTCAACAACACTGTTAACGAAACGACCTGTGCAACGATTCAAGCTGGGTATAGCAGTCCGACCTTTCGACCGCCTCAACTCAGCGTTTTTATGCAGGTGCGAACTTCTGAGCAAAGTACATCTACGAAAATGTTGACAAGTCGATCGACCCAGCCTCAATGGGAGACGTGCCAGAGCATGGAAGAGAAATGCTTACTGGACGCGTCGAATCCTGAAAACGCTGCAGCTTGGTCGAATACAGATTGTAAGCAAGGGAGTATCCCCCAGTACTGTTTATGAACTCGCTTGTGAATGTGCGTCCTGCTGTAATTGACTCTAGCGGTTTTAGATCGATATCCAGACTCCAAGGGACGTACAGAAAGCGCTCAAGTTCTCAGCCGAGACTGGTGTTCCTTTGTCAATCAAGAATTCAGGTTATGACTATTAAAGGTCGTTCTAGTCTGAAAGGATGGTTAGGGCTATGGGCATGTACCGTTCTCAGAGAATGATTCGAAGTCTGTTGACTAGCACCCCTTCAAGACGCGTAATTTGGACACAGTAGGCAACTTGCGGGTCAATTGGTCTTCCGTCTAATAGCACTACCAGTTCTCTTACTCCGATGAATTTGTCCCAAAAGGCGGGAATGTTACTTACGAGCGCGCGATTACTATTGGTGTAAGTGCTGGTTTCTGACGCCTGTCTAACGTCTGTCTAATGAGATACAGGCCGGCGTGACTTTCGAATCTCTCTATGCTTTCGCGGATATGAACAATGTCACATTTATTGGCGGGTATCATCAGACCGTCGGTCCTAGTGGCGGTTGGGTAATGGTTACATTGAGCCTCGCACCCGCTGAGGGGGACGCTTCCTGACCTTTGTTTCCAGGGTGGCGGGCATAGCATCCTGAGTCCTGTATATGGTCTTGGTGTTGACCGAGTGGTATGTATGATAGTGGTTTCGCTCACGGCTCTTAAGTTATTCTGTCGCAGCTTCAGTTCAGAGTCGTTACTCCTGACGGTGTTTACCGAACTACGAACGCGTTCGAAAACAGCGATTTGTTCTGGGCTATCCGTGGAGGAGGAGGTGGCTCTTTTGGAGTTGTCTTGGAGTCGACGATGCTTGCAGAGCCAGCGATGAGGTTACAGGTGTAGGTTTCGAGTTCCTTCTGTATAAAGTCTAAACATTCGAATCATTCGACCTAGGGCCTCTATATCTTTCAATGGAACGTCTGATACGGCCCCAGAGTTCTTGAAGCTTCTCGTAGAGCATAGCTACAGATGAGGCACGGAAGGCTGGGGTGGGCATATGAATGTAGGAACAATAATCTTTCGCTCGCCTTTCGCTGACACTGCCGCCTAGCCAAGCGGTATCATCAACGTTACTCCTCTGTTGACGCTAGAAGAGGCGACAACATCAGTCCAGCCTGTCGTAGACTACGCCTTGGACACAACGGAACCGCTGTGGTAGAGCAAATGCCTTCTTGGCAGGCGTTTTTTTCCAAATATGTTCTCGCTGCGGAAGGCGCCGTCGGGAACGAGCTTCTCCCGGCCAGTCGTCTTATTCCCGCTGATCTCTTTACAACAGAAGATGGACGGGCGAAAATAACCAGTCTTCTTGTCAACATGATCCAGCAGTATCGCTCCAGTCCGTACATCATTATGGGTACGCCGTTCCTGTATGCCGGGGCCGCGAATGCGACGAGCGTTACGCCGGCCTGGAGGAATTCTCTTTGGCATGTATGTTATTGCGCAGATAAACTCTTGCAGGTGCTCAAACAAACCTGATTTCAGCTAAACGGACATTCCAACTTTACTTACAGCTCGACAGTGGCTACTATCGAGGAACAATATAAGATCGCCAACAAAATCGGGCAACTGATGCGGGATGTCGCACCGGGGCTTATGTTGTACGTCGTTGTGTTCCTGTTGAACGAACGAGAGATCTGACTTTGCTAGAACGAGGCCAATGTGCATGAGCCTGATCATGAAGGTGTGCCGGGTGCCAACTTAGCCCTCCGCGCTAAGTAATAACATCTTCGCAGTCTCCTTCTGGGGCCCCAATTATCCGGCACTCCTGGCGATCAAGAAGAAATAGTACGGATGATTCCTTCATTCTTTACGATTGCTCTAACATTCTTCCAGTGCTCCTCACTCACTCCTTGACTGTTGGCAATGTGGTAAGAGAGTACTGGCTTGTCAGGATCATGGTGCTGACTACTCCCAGTCGGCTGGAAAGGTCCTGCTGACACCCGCTACGCCTGTTATTTGTGATGTACTACTTTCGGATACACAGATTTCGAAAGCACGTTAGCTTTTCTAACAGCCATTGTGACGAGCCCTGTTCTTGAGCTTGTCCCTGGTAAAGAGGTACATCTCCCTTGACAGTGCAAGGCGGTTGGATAGTCCTTGGGCTCTAGTTGTGCATTACTAGAGCAGGTGCGGGGACAATGGCGATGTAAAGGCGTTATGAGGGTCGTAGGAGGAGGCAAGACAGAGTAACGTCCTGAAGAGTTTACTGCAAGTGTAAAATCAATGGGCGTCACGAGTGACTAGCGACTCTTCGGCATTTCACTCCGGCTCTACGATGACCAGACTATCTATACCTCCGTATAACTTCTTATAATTATCTAATTAGTTTTAAAAAAAATACCAGACTTGCAGTCCTCGTGCAGGCGAATGTTGCTCACTTAGAAGCCTGCGTGAGAATGCACGCCGCCTATTAATGTCTAGAAATGAGTTCTTGCCCTCCATTTTGCCATGGTTCTTCCACTCGTACTCATTCTCGTCGCGGCGGTCGAAAAATCGCTTGCTGCTGCTTCAATTGAAGACTGGCAGAGACTCTCTGTTGCTTTAAACGGTCGTCTGCACTCTGCTTTGCCTTTATCTAGCCCTTGCTTCCCCATTGTTAACGGTCTCAGCAACACTGTCAACGAAACGGCCTGTGCAACGATTCAGGCTGGCTATAGCAGTCCAGCCTTACGGTCGCTTCAGTTCAGCGCATTCATGCAGGTACGAGCTCATGGATGAGCATTGGTTGTGACGTTGTTAACAAGTGTCGGGTTAGCCACAATGGGAGACATGCCAGAGCAAGGAAGAAAAATGCTTACTGGACGCGTCGAATCCCGAGAACTCGGCAGCCTGGACGGACAATGACTGTCAGCAAGGGAGTATTCCTCAGTACTATGTAAGTCTGCGGTTATGGCTATACTCTATATCCTAAGTGCAATCCTGGCTCTTAGATCGACATTCAGTCTCGGGGGACGTCCAGGACGCGTTCAAGTTCTCGGCCGAGACTGGTGTTCCGTTGTCAATAAAGAACTCAGGACATGACTATAAAGGTCGTTCTAGTTTGAAAGGATCGTTGGGGCTATGGGCATGTATCATCTTCGGAGAATGCTTCGAATTCTGTTGACTAGCACTCCTTTAAGACGCGTCACTTGGACATGGTAGGTGACTTGCGCTTCTCTGACTCTCCGCCTATTGATATTGTTAGCTCTCTTACTCCGATGCATTCGTCCCGGAAGGCAGCAACGTCACTTACGAGCGCGCTATCACTATGGGTGTAAGTACTGCTTCCCGACGTCTGTCTGATGTGCTGTTGAACACAGATACAGGCCGGAGTGACTTTCGAATCTCTGTATGCGTTTGCCAATGAGAATAATGTCACCGTCATTGGCGCATATCATCAAACTGTCGGTCCCAGCGGTGGTTGGGTGATGGTAAGCATGTCTTGTGCTAGCTCTAAGGCTCTGACTATTATCCGTAGGGAGGCGGGCACAGCGTCCTGAGTCCTGTATATGGGCTTGGTGTCGACCGAGTGGTACGTATGACACTGTTCTTCCACCGCGACTCTTATTCTGTTGCAGCTCCAGTTCAAGCTCGTTACCCCTGACGGTGTTTACCGAACTGCCAACGCATTCAAAAATAGCGATCTGTTTTGGGCTCTGCGCGGAGGAGGAGGTGGCTCTTTTGGAGTCGTCTTGGAGTCAACAATGCTTGCGGAGCCAGCGATGAGATTACAGGTGTAGGCTGGAATCCGATACAGTCTTGTTACACGATTCACTGTATTTAGGGCATCGATATCGCTTAACGGAACGTCCGAAACTGCTCCAGAGTTTCTGAAGCTCATCGTAGAGCATAGCTTTAGATGGGGAACGGAAGGATGGGGTGGGCACATGACTGTACGCTCATCTGACAGACCTCATTTGGATTTCCTAATACTATTACCTTATAGCCAAGTAGTATCATCAATGTTACGCCTCTTCTAACATTCGAAGAGGCGACGAAGTCCGTTCAATCCATTACCGACTACGCCCTAGCACATAATGGGACTGCTGTGGTAGAAGAGCTACCTTCTTGGCAGGTATTCTTCTCCAAGTATGTCCTCGACGCGGAAGGTGCCGTCGGGAACGAGCTCCTCTTGGCCAGTCGTCTTATTCCTTCGAGTCTCTTTACAACAGAGGAAGGGCAGGCGAAAGTGACTAACCTCCTGGTCAACATGGTTCAACAATATAAGTCCAGCCCATACATCAGATTGGGGACGCCTTTCCTCTTTCACGGGCCCGCAAATGCGACAAGTGTCACCCCGGCATGGAGAAATTCTCTTTGGCATGTATGTCACTCTTTGGATTGGCTCTAGCAAGTACCCATCTAATCAGGTTCTCCAGGTAAGTGGGAATACCAATTTTACCTACAGCTCGACGGTGGCTACTATCGAGGAACATTATAAGATCGCCAACAAAATCGGGCAACTGATGCGGGATGTCGCACCGTATTCCGGGGCTTATGTTGTACGTCGTTGTGTTCCCGTTGAAAGAACGACAGATCTGACTCCGCTAGAACGAGGCTAATGTGCATGAGCCTGATCACGAAGGTATGCCGGGTGCCAAAGTTCACCCCTCCGCGCTGGTAACATCTTTGCAGTCTCCTTCTGGGGCCCCAATTATCCGGCACTCCTTGCGATCAAGAAGAAATAGTACGGATCGTTGGTCCAGTCCTCATGATTACTCTCACCATCTCCTCAGCGATCCTCATTCACTTCTCGACTGCTGGCAATGTGGTAAGGAGATATTAAGCCAGTCAGAATGATGCTGACCCGCCACAGTTGGCTGGAAAGGTCCTAATGACGCGCGCTACTCTTGTTATCTGTGATCATGTAGCTTTGAATACTATATATTGACTGTTCACGACGTATACGCGTCAAGCCACGTGAGGGTGTAGCAGGGCCGGTGGTTCGGTCCGAGCTCATGCACGTTCGTCGCGATTGCAATCTGCAACTTTTATCGATGCAAATTCGGTGGAAAGTAGGCAGCAGTCGGAGTTACTGGGGGCGTGTTGCAAGTGTGTATGTGGGGGCAGGACCAGTATTTTTATCACGTTCGTCGGTGGCAGTCCTAGGTGGCCGGCGGTTGTTATTCTGTGTCGGTGTGCCAAATATTGCTGGTCTGCGATGGACTGCGACCTCCGCTAAGCTTGGCCATCTTTTGTTACGACCGTTTACGACACGCCGGGACACGAGCGTGGCAGGATGAAGGTAAAGCAATCTGAGAGCATCAATGGCAGCGCCCCTGACCCGCACCTTTAGTTCGGCAAGCATATTCAGTCGCATCAAGTCCCAGGATGGTCGGCGTACTATCTCGATTATAAATTCCTCAAGAAGATCATATCCTCGCTTGCCGCGAACAGGCCAGCCTCAGAAGCGGCGGCTTTGGCGCTTGGCCTGCGCCCTGGAGACATCCTCAACCCGCCCACAGGCGGCGCGACGGTCGAGCCACCACTGTTCTCCGGTGCCAGCCTCGACCATGACCGCGGACCCGACTTTCAGGCGCACAAGGCCGCCTTTTTCTTCAAGCTGGAGCGCGAACTCGAAAAGATCAACGCGTTTTATCTGCAAAAGGAAGCCGAACTCAAATTGCGCCTTGAAACGTTACTGTCCAAGCGCCGCGCCGCCGCGTTGCATGGCATGCCTGATCCAATGAACGACGCCAACAAGAGCCATGTCGAATGGAGTGCCGTCGAGGAGGGATTCCGGCTTCTTGAACGCGATCTCGGTAAATTGCAGGTGGATTTTTTCTGGTCCAGTCATGTCTTGATACTCAATTGCCGACAGCAATTCATCGAAGTCAACGCTACTGGTTTCCGCAAGATTCTCAAAAAGTTTGATAAGCGATCCACCTCGACGACAAAGGAGCTTTACCTTGCTCGCCAGGTGGATGTCCAGCCAGTCTTCAATAGACAGGTAAGTGTTCTTTCTTTTTTAAACATCGTTCGCTTATTATCTACAAGCTTATTTCAGAGTTGTCCGATACCGTCGCTGCGTGTCTCCTCGACCTCACGGACTTGTCCTCTGGCCTCAAATTCGAAGGCCCCGGAGCAAATGACATTTTCACTCAGCAACTCATGGTCGAAAGGACGCACATCGTGGGCCCCTTCCACGACCTCGAGAAGAATTTGCGTAAGGCAGTCATTACATCTGATACCGCTGCGATAGCCGACTGTGTCCGCTATTCCGATGTGCTTGCGCAGGAGAATGGTTCGTCGACCAACGTAACACGCATCTTGTGGAACGTCATTATCGAAGCGTCTCCTGAACTTGCCGACCTTATCCTTTCATCTCTTTCCACTCCCTTCGATTTTCATTTCGTGGATGATATAAATAACCGTAACTGCTTGCACGAAGCGTCGATCGCTGGTGCCCTGCGCCTCGTGAATCTTTGCATCGACCATGGTGTCCCCGTTGAAAGGATAGACGCGTATGGGCGGACACCTCTCCACTATGCTGCTATGAACGGTCACGCTGCCATATGTCGTCGGCTCTTGGAGATGGGACTCCCTCTGAACAATCTGGACATCGACAACTACAGCCCACTGGTCTACGCAGTGCTGAGGGGATGCCGTGAATGTGTCGAGGTCTTGTTGGATCACGGCGACGTTCCTGCTCAGCCTACGACACCAGGAGGTGATTTGATACCGCTATCTCTGGCCAGCCAGTCGGGACATGTCGACATCGTGCTTTTGTTATTACAGCGCGGTGCCAAGTGTCTTTCGAATAGCAATGGCGAATATCCGATGCATCTGGCGGCGAGGGAAGGACATGCTGCCGTTTGCACTATTCTCCTTCAGCAGGAAGGCTGGGACACCCCGGACAAGTACCATGAATGGACGCCACTATTCCATGCCGCGCGTTACGGACATGACGCATGTGTTGCAGTACTATTGGAGGCACATTGCAGAGTTTTCATAACTGATGAGCTCGGGCATTTACCTGTGCATTATGCAGCGTGGTACGGGCATCATAAATGTCTGAACCAACTCCTAAGAGCTTCTGCGCGTATTCCGGCTATCGCAGAGATTGTCGCCATGCCCGACTTTTCTCCCAGCCAGGACCAGAGCTTTATTAGACGAGATGAAGAATCGGACATTGATATGATTCCCTCGCTCTCACTCCCTCCACCAATAATGCCACATCGCGTCTATGGTCACAATTATCTTGACCATAGCAATCTTGTTCAGGTTACAATAGGTTCCACGCCTCGCGGGCCGAGTGTTGTGCTGCACCATCGTCTCATCAGTCCCGCCTTCCGGGATGAGTATCTCCTTAAGACCGCGCCATTGAGATTAGTGATAACGACAAGAAGCCCCGAGGTCATCTCTGCGCCGTACAGCATTTCATTGCCACAACGCGACGAGAAAGGCGTCTTTGTCTCACAGATCCCCAATCTTAGCACTCTTTCACTGGAGTTCTCGGTCTATCCCAACTTTGGGACAAAGACTATCGGCCGGGCGGTGGCGCTCCCGTCATTGTTCACTGACATTGAGAATAACGAGACGTTCACACTTCCGATATTGGATAACAGGCTCCACGTCGTTGGCGAGGTAGGGAAACAGTTTCGTTGCCGCCATGTAGTTAATCCTTACGACCAATTGTATAGGTCACTTTCGAAGTCAACATCATAACATGCTTCAATGGCGTAACTCTCGCAGTCGGAGGCGATCTCGAAACGTACTGGAAGTCGACCGTGGTGTCCTCCACTCAACCGCCGCTATCCATGTCGCCCTATCGCTCGAATGTGATCACCTCAACCCAGACATCGCCCTCGGCTCACTCCATCTCCGGAGCGGGCAGCCAATCGCTGACGATATCATCGCTGAGAGGCAGCTACCTCTACGTCGTTGTGCAGGTAACTCGTGACTCAGTACCTGTGGTCTTTTCAAAGTGGCGGCTCCCAGAGTCCAACTATAACCTCGGTGTGTGTGATGTTACGCTGGATCAGTTCGAGGCGCTTGCAGATAGGATGGGCCGGAGCGTTGATCTGCTGAGGATTTCGTCGATATCGGACTGGCCGGCGTTAGTGGAGAATTCCATGCTGTCGCTTGCGCAATTGTTGACGGTAAGCTCTAACCTTGATCAGCGATGGGCTGGTGGCTTACTCTGTTCTAGATCCTCCCTTCGAGTGTTGGTGTCTGCTTGGAATTGGCATATCCCCCAGCGAGCATACGCGAGCGGCATTGTCTCAGCCGACCAAAATTGAACACATTTCTTGATTCGGTGCTGAGGACGATATATCAGACGCGGACGTCGGACGGGCCAGTGACGCGTCGGAGAATAGTGTTCACATCGTTTTCGCCCGACGTGTGTGCGGCTATCAACTGGAAACAACCGAACTGTGGGTTGTGTGCGCGTTCATTTACCGTTCTGTCGTTAAGGTTTTACTGTTCTAGATCCTGTGTTCTTCGCTTCCCATTGTGGCAAGGAGGATATCTTCCTCTCGAGTCCGTCGCCTTTTACCGGCGAGCCCGATAACGATAGATTCTACGGCCTAGGCGCGGCTGTTGAGTTTGCTCGAATAAACAATTTGTTGGGAGTATTCGTTGATGCAGATCTTTTAGTTTGTCTTTTTCTCTGGAGCACTGCATGCGTGGCGTACTAATGGGTTTTTAGCTGCAGGTGCCATCCTTGATACACGGCATAAAAAATGTTGGATTGCTCGTTGGCATTCATGGGACGTCCGAACGTTCGGTCCCTTTGACGACTGCGATATCCGGCGCGGACGCAAACACTGTGGATGCGTACTTGTCGGATGGCATTGCTGTTTTCGTTGACCATTCAACAGAAGACATCTAGCTAAACTATATAGGTATTCGAATGTATTATTAGGTAGATTATTGGCATCATGGTAGATACAGTAGCGAAAAAATATTGTTGTTGTTGTACAGTGTATTGGTGGAATGTCTTCTAGACGGATTGATGGTACAGGGCAGCGTACTTGCCTCCTAGTTGGAGAAGCTGTTCGTGCGTGCCGAATTCGCAAATGGTCTGTGGGTCCCAAGGCATCAGGTATGAACGCTGATCAGGACAAAGATGTCGCTTACCCCATTTTCCATCATCGCGATCTTGTCTGCACGACGCGCTGTTGACAGCCGATGCGTAATAAATATGGTGGTCTTTATCCGTTCGCCATTCTCAGAACGGGAGATTTGGTCGATCGTCTCAAATATCTTATGCTGCGCGTGTGCATCTAAAGACGATGTCTGTATGGTCGATTCAATGCGAGACCCAACCATGCACAAAGCCACGACTCACTGGTTCGTCGAATACGAGCAGGTCTACATGAGGCTGGATGGCCTTGATGAAAGCCCTCGCTATTGCGACTCTTTGCCACTAAATCACCGTCGCGTTAGCAACACGCATCCACTAAGCAGCGCGAACGTCGTACCTCTCCACCAGATAACCCGTGATGATGGTTATCCGTTGAATTCATGCTCCCGGGATACGAGACCATCTCGAACCCAGGTCCCTCGAGAATCGTCTGCAGCCCATGCGGCAGCGATTTTACAATCCCGTCCGCCTCTGCCAGATGCAGCGCAGTTTCGACTGCGCCGGGCGAGCCCAGCAGGTCGACCGATCCTAGCCCGACGTTCTCTCGCAGCGTGTAATTATACTTGGAGAACCCCTGGAACACGGCGGAAAGGCGGTTGTGATAATCCGGGACGCGGTACTTCCTGATGTCGACACCATTGATCAAGAGCTCGCCCTTGTCAAAGTCAAGCACTCGGAGGAGTATCTTCGCGAGGGTTGACTTGCCTGTAACAGTGTAATGCGCACTTAGTAACGATGACGAAGAAACCCCAAACAGGATATGTGTGTGCACTGACCGGAGCCATTATAGCCAACAATGGCCAAGGTTTCTCCTGCCCCAATACAGAAATTTATGTTGATGAGAGCGGGAATAGAACTGTCGGGGTATGTATATGATAAATCCCTATGGTAAGTTGAAGGAACGGCTCTATCAAGGGACAAACATTTACAAGAACATTAATTACTTACCTGGCTTCAATTTTGATACCGTGGGGAAGACGTTTGAACTCGACTGCCTCTTCGTCTCTGGGCTGTAGTTTGGGCTTCACCTGCATACTGGCAGAGAACGCTGAGAGGAGAAATATTGTCTGGAAAGCCATGCGCGTTGTCGTCAAGAGGTTCCGGAGACCGAACACCACTGACTGCACCGAGCTGCGGTAGAGCGTCAGAGACCCTAAGGTTGCTGACGATGACGTTTGCAGCAGAAGCACAAAGGGAACCTTAATGGTTGGGGAGTTAGGCACCAGTCAGAAATACTATTCAGAAAACCTACGTTCTGAAGGGACAGTATGAGATCAGTCAATCCGTTTCCATACAGTACTGAGAGACTAGGAGAGCTGCGGCTCTGTTCTGAGGCGAATACGACCTTCCAGGCGGATGACCACGAGGTCAAAATCCAGTCGTGAAGACCAAAGAGAGAAACTTCTGGACGATGAAGGTCGCTGTAGGCCAGGTTCCGCATTTGTTCTTGTCGCCGGGCAGCATACGACTCTTGTGGGGTATAGAACAAATCGGGGTATGTGGGAGGACAGGTGAACCAAGGCAGCACAAGAGGGAATAAAACGGATATAACGGATATGACGAGGATGCCAATGTGTGCTGCGTTGTGAGTCAAAGAGCGTATGAGGAGCAGATGGGAGATGATTTCGGTCACAATGGCGAGGACTTGAAGAAAGTCAAGGGGCGAAATCAGACCGAAGCCACCACCATTAAATGAACGGGCAAAGATGTCAGATTCTTGGAGTAGGTCGCGTATGGTGGGGTCGGAAAGTGAGGGGCCGTCTAAGCGAACGCGTTGTTCGAGTTGTTGTTTCTCGACAATAAACCGGGCGGAGCCTAACACCAAGTTTTCGTTGGATACCCTAGAAGACACGTCAGGAGGTGCTAAACGCAGAACTAAGATACTCACGCCATGTAATCTAACAAGTTTTCGCATATTCTTCTTAGTACTTCTGCCCCAATCAAGTGTGCCAACCGTGACCAGCTGAAGATACCAGAGGAGACGAGAACCTGAATCTGTGGGTATGTGACGCGCGTGAGCAAAATGTTGTGTTGATGACGGTGTGGACGTGCCTCGTCGATGATCATTGCCTGGAAGAATGGGTTATGAAATTAACATGAAAATGCAGTATCCATACCTGAGAATAACCGCGGAATGCGGGGAAGAGGCTTCTAACGATGTTGAACGCCAACATACACGTCGTCCTCGCTGGGTGAGATTGAAAAATACAGCGTGCCTGAGAGCTCAAAGCGTGAAAGGACACAAAAAGTCGCGGAAAAACATAACGTACTAGCTCTGGAGTGCAACGTTTGAGAATCACAGAAGCCAGTTGAATGTTCCTTATACTTATGGGGCGTTGCGCTCCCGCTACGAGGGTAGTTCCCGGGCCGCCATTTTTATTGGGGACAATCCTGGACGCGGACCACATATCATAGACAGAGTCGGGCATTGGTGACCATTGCGCGGGCTTTGCAGCGTCGGAATGGGCCGGGAAAGACTCGCAGAGAGGAAAGTATGCAAAGGCAGGATTGTCGGGCAGATGATGGCGGGAGAGGAAAGGAAGACGCATCCCAGCGGGAGAGGTGGCAAGAGGAGAATTAAGCTCCACGAAAAGCCCTTTGTTATTCGCCAGCCAAGTCTAATATAATAATGCCGGAATACGTCGATTGCCGTTGCAGTGTAACACATGTTCTCGCTACCAAAAAGGCTGTTCTGACAATTTGAGAGAAAGAGATGGAAATGGCAAAAAAGAAACGAAGTCTTGGGCGCCGTGCCAGTAAGGTCGGCGCGCCGCCCGAGCCGGATCAACCTTCCACGTGGAGGGCACCGTTATTTTTCAAGCCCCTATTCGTGCTTAAAGTTACCCGCTGGGCCTGCAGATGGAACGGTAAAATGGCTGACTCGACACACACCTCCCTACCCACAGAGGCAACTGACCACCTCGTCCATTCGCTCTCTAAAAAACTAGAGCACATAATATTGGCCTCGACGCCGTGCCGGAGAACAATGAGGTCACCATAGACTCAACTCCGAGCCCTTCAGGTCGTGTACATCGTGTACACGAAGGCTATGGCTTCCGTCCCCCCTCCGGCGTCTCCACTCCGCTCATGGCCCAGCCGTCCACTGATATACTCGTTCCCGACGTCCATGGCCTCGGATGGCCTGGTATGTCCTGTTCTCCTCTGTTCGGGACTAGCCATTCACAGGTAACTAGCAAAGTCCACGTATTCTCGCCTCAACGCCACTCCGGAGAGCGCATGAACGCGAACAGCGAATGGCTGCTGCCGTCCGAGTCATTCTCGAGGGCATCGGAGAAGATCCTGACAGGGAAGGACTTCTACGCACGCCCGATCGATATGCTCAGGCCATTATGTGGATGACCCGAGGATACGAGGAACGACTAGCAGGTTCTATAACATCTCTTGGATTGCTTATCTCTAAACATATGTATAGATGTCATAAACGACGCGGTCTTTGCAGAAGATCACGATGAGATGGTCCTCGTACGGGATGTCGACATTTCTAGTCTTTGCGAACATCATCTCGTTCCATTCACGGGAAAAGTATGTATAGTCTACTTTGTCGTCCATAGCTCATTCGTTTCCGTTGAAAAAGGTTGCAATCGCGTACATCCCAAATAAACTCGTTCTCGGCCTGTCGAAACTCGCTCGCATAGCCGAGACCTTCAGTCGTCGACTACAAGTTCAGGAACGCTTGACGAAACAGATTGCTGTCGCTGTGCAAGAAGCCATTAAGCCGCGCGGCGTAGCCGTGGTTATGGAAGCTACGTGCGTCCAACCCTCTCCTCGCATTCATCTCTGTAACCCTCTTTCAGCCACCTTTGTATGACAATGCGTGGTGTCCAAAAGCCTGGCGCTATCACTGTCACATCCTGCATGTTGGGATGCTTCCGTACGCAACAAAAGACCCGTGAAGAGTTCCTGACTCTCATGAAAGTGTAAACAGTAGAGGTTACTATGTATAATGCTGTAGAGTACTCGATTCAACTCGTACTTTGATTAATCGTAGCTTGGATATATCAATCGTTGTTGTATACTGCCTAGGAGGGTGACGTTGAGAGCACTGAATGATCTGGTTTGCCACCGATGCCTGTACAATACACTACAGATATAAGAACACTAATGAAAATTACATTCTGCGCCTATAATCGACGACCTCCGGGACCGCTCAAATGGCCCCGTATAGCGTCCAATCCTGCTGCCCCTCCGCCTCCTCTGGAGTTGCCATTGTATCTACTACGATTAAGCTTTGGACGCTTCCCAGATGGAGTATTCCCAGCCTCGAGAGCTCCATCTAATCCAATCACTTCATCCCGTTCTACGGCTGCATTGTTTCAACTACACGCCAGAGATGAATTTGAAGGAAACTCACCTGATAACCCGCGTTTGAGAGACCGCCCACTACGACCTTCCTCTTGACTCTGAGCTAGAGGCGAAGACACGACGGGTTCTGTTGAGATCCTATCACGAAGACTACCGCCCGACGCCGTTGGGGTTGAAGCGCTGTCCGCTGCTGGCTGGGCATTTACCGGAGGAGGGCGGGGTGGCGAGCCATGCGCATCTCGTCCATCGCGATGTCTATCGTAACCTGCGTCAGGCTTGCTATTACGGTCAGCCCGCGGTCCTGCCGGTGCAGAGGGTGGCGCCTTTGAGGATGAGGACTCTCCGCGTTTCAAATCGCCGTTCTATAACCCGAATTAGACGAGGTCACCGTAGGTTGTGACATCGAAATACCTTGTCAGCAGAACTTGCAGCACCACGTCCTTCATCAGTATGTTCCCGGCGCCGTCGAGACGCCTCGTAATCCCGCCCTCGGTCACGGCTATCACGGTCATGACTTTCCTTCTCAGGGCGTCGACTACGGTCATCTCCTCTATGACTCTCTTTACGAGAGGAACGCTTGGATGACCGATCAAGCTATCGGGATGTGGTCAGTAACATACTGGCGCGCCACGAACAACGCCTTACATCGTCCTCATCTCGCCGCCTCTTCAAGTTGTCCTCAGCCCTACCCGTCCTAGTACTATCAGAAGAAGGTGCTCCACTCCTGTTACCATCTCGGTCTTTCCGTTCCCGGTCCTTCTCGTCTCCCCGACGGTGTCGATCCCGACTGTCCCCACCTCTGTCCCGATCTCGCTCACGGTCCCGGTCCTTTTCGCGTTCTCTGGGTTCTCTATCTCTATCCCGCTCCCTGTCGTGCCTATCCCTTCCGCGCTCACTACGGTCCCGCTCTCTTTCCTTGTCGCCATCCTTGTCGCGAGCTGCAGGGCGGATATGGGTGACGCTGTCGCGGCGTACATTCTCCCTTGAGTCTCGTTCCTTGCCCTTTTTATCATCGCCAGGTTCGGTAGGTTTACGTCGGCTGCTGCGACTGTCGGAGCTGGAGTTTCGAGTCCCTGGCCGACTAGAGGGAGAAGAAGAGCGCTGTTTCGGAGATGGTGCACCAGAGCCGTTTTGGACACGAGTGTCAACGGTTGGGCGTGAAGGCTTGTCTTCGGGGCCTTTCGTGCTCAACCGAGTAGACGATTGTTTGGCAGTTTCTCGCAATTCTTGTGCAGATGCGGTCTGACTGGGAACAGCGGGAGGAGGCATAACAGGCTGAACATCTGTCTTGCTTTTATCCTCCGGGCGCTGATTCCGGGGAGACTTGGGCGGTTCTTTGCCGACAGAACTGAGGCTCACTAGAGGGGTATCTTTTGGAAGACCACGAGGAGCTGGGGCATCAGTCACCATGGGACTACCTCTACGTGAGAGAGTAGGAGGTCGAAGGTGATCATCCCTAGTAGCTGGCGCTGTAGGTATCGGGCGATCAGAGTTGGTGGTAGGTCTGCTGGTTTCAGAAGTGTGCTTGGGCGAGTCATCACTTTCACGATTCGTGCGTTTGATAACAGCAGGCCGTTGAACACTGGAAGACGTTAGCTAAAAGTCCTAGGACAGATAGAACAGATCGCCTACCCTTCCACCGTCAACTTGGTCGAAGGAACGGTACCACCGGTTGATTCAGGCTGTCTGTTGGCTTCGGATGGCCTGCTCGCAGGAGCAGGCGTTGAAGTTTGAGCACGCGGGCCCGACGGCGTGGAAGGCGCTGGAACGACATTGTTCCGCCTATCGCTATTGGCGCTTGAGTTCTGAGCGCTGGGACCTGTCGGAGGTGCATTTCGAGGTTTGACTGGAGGAGTACTTGATGAACTGTTAGATGCGGCGTTGTTGGTCTGTAGGTATCGTTAGAACCATACTCATTTAATCGTAGGAAGTCACAAACAGTAGGGGGAGCCGCCCAGAGTTTCTTATTACCATCCAGTAAGTTGCTGTAACTAGGAAAGGGTAAGATGAAAATTCATGAAGGATCAGGAAAACTCAACGATTTGCCAAGAGTCTTTAGGTCCTGACGTGTTTCTCGAGCAAGGAAGGCGGATAACGCCTCGCTCAACTTCGTACCGCTATGACTTGCAACGGCCGCGAGGGGAAACACTGGTGACAATTCACCAAGAACTTTGAGAGTGTTGTAAACGTGCATGAATTCGCCCGTCTCAAGACAAGACGTGAAAGCCTGGAAGAAATACGTTGTTATTGTTTCTTGATATTCGGTGATCAACCTACCCCAACCAGTCTCTGGTGCCATTTTCTATGAACCTTGTGGAAATCGGTCCAAGGAAGGTGTTCGGTGCCAGACTTGTTTTGGAAGCCAGGATGGTGGACGACCTTTTCGCCGACTCGCGCTCGATTGTCTTGCTCGTACGCATTTGCGTCGGAATGCCACTTGTTGAGGTCCGCAAGTAGACCACGCAGGAATCGTCCTACAGTGATAGCATCAGTAAGAGGCCCCACTGGTGTGGAACAACCAAACCGTAATTCCGAGCTTCAAATTCGCTGCAAGAAAATAGGATGACTTTCGGCATTTCCCCAAAGATCTAGGTTTAGTTTTGAACAACCACAATGAACAACGAAGGGAAAAGGGCTCACAATGTTGTAACAGACGATGGTCTGAAAACCGGGAGTTCCAGACGTATGCATTACACGAATCATCTGGGCAGTATAGTCCGCATCCATAGGTGAAATAAGACAACGCGGGATGATACAATGCTCAAGAATAGTTTCGACCAGAACGGCGGCGCCGGGCGCTATGAGCACAGTTAAGAGAAATACTCATAATGTATCGTCACTCACAATGAGCAAACCAATGAGTCTTCTCCTGTGCCAATCGCTTGATCGTAGACGCCCTCGATGTCGTTTGATCTTTGTACTCAGCGTTGAGAGTACGAATGAACTGAAGTAAACGACTACGCCGTGCTCGTGTTCCAGGTAAAGAAGCGCGAAGTCTGTAATTCTTGTCTTTGTGCTCTTCGGCGAGCTGAATTTCCTTATCAAGGTCGGTGACGACTTTGTACATGCCGCTCAGTATCTCGTCATACAATGCACTGGGTGGCATGAGATCATAAGAGGACAACTGCCAGAAGGTGAGGTAGAATCCTGGCCTGTATGGAGCTTCATTCAGTGTGAGCAGGCATGATAGAAGTATTTCACTCACCCAATGACGTTGTAAACCTTCTCAGGAATTACACGCTTCAGTTCTTCAAATAGACTTTCGAGTTCAGGAAGCCATGGACTCTGAAAACAGTGGTCAATATTGAGACGGGATCATTCAATCATTCAGCTCACTTTTGGAGTAGCCACAGCAGCTGGCGTTGTATCAACGGCCATGACAACGTCTTCAGCTAATGGCGTCTTCACCTCTGAACTATCGGTATCAGCAGGTTTCTCGGAATCCACCTCGCTTGGTAAACCAGGGGAAGCGACACGAGAGGCGGTCGTGGAAGAGTCTTGTTTCGCCATTAGAGTCGCCCTGAGACGCTTCTCTTGGGCTTCACTGGCGGCGATACGTGTTTGTTCGTTGACGATGGCTGATTTCTAAAGAAGGATGAGCACGGACGCTACCGATGAGAGAAAAGGAGTTACCAGAAGTATGTCATGCAGAACTGGTCTGAACATTTGCATGCACATGGGTGCGGAGATTCCGTATTTTGCTGCAAGGTCCCCGAGTGAAGGCAGCACTTTGTCCACATAGTCCTCAAACGTGACGACCGACGGAGTAGTCAAAAGTTCCAGATATTGTATCAAGACTTCATGAGTCTGCATCGACGGGTAAGTAGCCAGTAATAAAAGGTAATAGGCACTCACCGTGTCATACAGGCTGCCTAAGGACTTCAAATGAGTGGTGTTGTTGGTGAAAATGGCCGACTGTCGCTGCTGAGCCAGTTGAATGAGAATGGGACGCGCTAATTGCGTATCTATCAACGCCTTCCCAAATCTCATCGGGCCCCTCATATTATTGTCATGAGGGTCAGCTTTCGAGCCACGCGTTTCCGATGCTAGAACTTCGATGCGCAAGGCAGGTCCACCAGCCATAGCGGAAATGTCGCGATCTGCCAAATCATGCAGAGGCTTGATACCAGCCATTATTGACATCAGCTCGCGAAGAACGACAATTTCCGTAGTCATCTTGTTCTGTAGTTGATGCGCGATGTAGCTGAGGATAGGCGTAAGGTCGGCGCTATAGCGCCGAAAGAGCATTCCTGAGAACGAAGCCAAACCTGCAAGTCTTGGTATTGAGTTGCCTCAAATTTGAAAGGAAAAATTGTACTGACTCTGTAGCCAATCCATGGTGTTGACCCCATCATCTTTAACCCTCGACCGTAGAGTATTCGATAGCGTGTCCACGATAACGTAGACTAGGACATCAAAGCCCATGACAGTCACGTAATGAAGGCCATGTATAACGACGGAGGCGAAGTTGTCGTACGCCATGACCTGGTTAACGACATTGGGAAAGAAGATGCACGGATTCGAATGTGCCAATTTGGCCACAGCTCCTGATTGCGAGTCGATGGTTTTGAGCGAAAGACGTCTCAACACCGCCTTTGACTCTCGTTCAGTCTCTGCACGGCGCACTTTAAGCTCCGTATGGGCTTGATACGAATGAGATTTCCATTCTCCGTAAAGCGCCCATCGCTCTTCCATGCTGTACTGTTTAATGATGTTCCACACTTCGACATTGATGACGGCATTGCCCCAAAGGAGCGACAGACCAGGCAGAACGCTCGAACGCATGATGTTCAGCCAAAAGACGCGGATTGGATCTGCGCGGTCGGGAGGGATTTATCTTCCTACGTGGGAGTCAACACATTGATGAATAAACATCGACGGCAAGGAACATACTGGAGTAGTGGACGCGAGATGTTTCCGACCTAAACGCAGGAATTTGGTCAAGAAGATAACATCACGAGAAATATGCAACTTGATGAACTGGAGCATCGGCTCAATAACGTTCTTCAGATCATCAAGGGAACGGCACATAGGAACACAGTCCTCCCATTCGGGGAAAAAGAACACGAAGTCAGTTGTATGGGTACAAGGCGGAGTAGGGGCCCAGACTGTCAACATCTGTTTTCGTGAGGGGCAAGGTGCGACGCCAGCCGCGCTGTATCTATTCCTCGGTTGCAAAAAGCTCGGGTTTCTTGCTTTCGTTACGAAAAGAGACTCGTATAACGAGTTAATTGACCTCTTCATGATTCGTATCATCAAATCGGCGATCTCCTGGTGGGCGTCGATCAACCAAGGGTATTTTGACATTATCCACAAGGCAGGTCGAATTGCGCCAATGGACAATAGAGCCGAAACCAGACCGCTCTTCTGCGGCACATCCTTCCCTTTCAAGGGAGGCTTTGGAGCAGTAGGTGTAGGTTTCACCCTGGAGACTGACGAGCCACCCGACTCCAAAGGCGCCGCCATTGTCAGTGCATTGGTTTTCGAAGGAGACATCCTAGTCTTCACGTCGGCGACATAGGCCTTATGAGCTTCATCCAGCTCGGGATCATCGAGGGAAAGCTACAATATCGGTTCAAAAACTGGCCACAAGAACATAGAAATAGTTACATGAGGATAAAGGTCTTCCAGAGTGATGAAGTTCTGATGTATGAGAAGTGCAGCAGTGAGATAGAGATTTCTCGGAGTACTTTCGGAGGCGGCGGGAGACTAGAAGATATGGTAAGATGCTGAAATGGAACAGACTTTGCGCTTACACAATAGTATGCAAACTTGAACCCCAAAACTTGGGCCAAGATGCGAGGACTGTTGTCAGATGGTCCTTCAAAAGTGCTCTTCGGACTACACAGTCGCAGAATTTCATCGAGACTTTTCCCTTCAAACGACATCGACTCATCATCAACAGACATTGCTTCAGATTCCTTGTGGTGATACGAGCCTGCCCAAGGGGAGAACGACAAGAGGGCAACAAAGAAGGTGTGATGCGTCGTCAAATGAGTGGAGAAAATGTCCAAAATGATGTCAAGCGCGCGGTTAGGATCCAAGTCGAAATAGCCTATGAGACTGATTATTTTCGCCCATACTGGGCGCGCGCGGTCCTCAATGGCAGAAAGAGATTCAGTCGGTCGACCATCGCTCGAGCTATGCGGAGGACCCAGGCTAGCAGTGATTTCTGTTGTGAGTTTACTATATCCCTCGGATTGCTCGCGCAGAAGATTAAACTTGTTCTGTTTATAGCTTAACATAATACGTGAATCATCCATCCACGGGATAGAAAAGTGAAACATACAATAGTCCAGTTCGCGTTCTGACCTCCTTCTTATCCAATGCTGCTTTGTCCGGAAAGAGTCCCGCACTCGTGAGCAGGGCTGTGTCAAGGCGTTCGGCTACAGTTGTGGGCGAAAGGATTTTGGCGGCCTGAGTGCCCTTTGAGGCGGCGAATCATTGAATAGTACATGAAGACACACCAGCAGCCTTGCAACAATGTCCACTAAGACTTGCTTGTCAGCTTCGACGCGTTTGTATTCCAGAGTCGGTACCGCTTTGTCGTTGGGTGGCCTGTGCTCTATCGCTATTTCTTCAAGTTCCGTGTCGATAGACCATACCATGTCCACGAGTTGTTCGCCGAATAAAGATGCACCGGGGAATGTAGCAGATGAAGATGGCAGCCTGTCGACCACTGACTGAATGAATGTAGAGAATGATTCAGAGGTGAGTTTAGGCGTTGACCACCAAGCCACAGTCGAAAATAGCAGCGTCTGATAGACATTGAAAACGGCGTCGGCCGATTTAGGGTCCGAAGGATTAGAGTGGTGTAAGAGGAGGAAATCACGGCTGGACGGACGCAAAGTTGTGGCGGTTTGCACGAGAGACCTAATGGAGGACGCACCATTCCTGTTCACCACCCTTCGACCATTTTGACAGCCATGAGTTGACCGATTTTATGACGTCCATGTACGACAAGGACGGAAAGATGAAGGGCAAGAGCAGTCCTCCAGCGTCAACGACGACGCCAGGTGCAAGTTTGGGCTCCTTCCTATTTTGGAATTCGCGGACCGCACCCATCCTGGCTCCCACGGTCACTTCGACTCGCAACTTATTCTACGTTGAAGAGGGAACTATCAAAAACTGGACTACAGCAAGTCAGAGGCATACATCCACAATGATTGAAAGGCATCTGCCCAAGGAAATCCTAACCCGGGTGTCAGCCCAGAAAAGGCGCGACATTTCCTCAATCATATCCTTCGAACTAGGTACGGGTACCTGTACAACGTAGTCTTCTCTGGGAGAGAAAGCCTCGAACAGAAGAATCTGGGCATCATGACTTTGTCCTCTCATTCAGATCATCAAGATCGCCACACTTCTCAAGATCCATACCCTCAGTATGAATCTGCCTGTACCTGCATTTTGGTCTTGATTTGAGGCACAGGCATATGTTGTGATTCTTCCGATGTATGCCACCGCGTCAGTATAGTGTCGGCGACGGACACCGTGGTGTGATAGGATAATGAGTGCTCAAAGGAGCACCAGTAAGTCCTTGGAGTGCCTTGGGTATGTATTCAGAAGTCTTCCCAAGGAGCATGTGAAAGCGCCATAAATATATCGGAAGAATGCAAGTTGTATGTTAACGTTGACTTCACCAAAAAAATTCCGTGTCATGTCGTATAGCCCGGCAATACGGATGGAGTCGTAGAGGCTTTGACCTACCTTTCTTCGTCAACCTACAGCGCTACAGCTCTTGCGAAGACTCGGACCGCGTGTCACATGTCAGCTACTACAGGGCTACAAGGAACGACCTCGAACGACGAGGACCGGAGATCTCCATTCCTGAAAGTGATCGAAATCGTTTGCATTTCACACGGAGAGGAACGAGGACACGGTCAGTCCCCTGCATTTCTCCACCAAGACGGCCAAGAAAACGGCCTTACACCACATTCAATCTATCAAGCATGTCGACGTGGCGCGCTGACAGAGTGCTCTCATGCAACCGAACTACGCTTCCTTTGAGCATGTGTCTATCTGGAATCCCCGTTCGAGCGCACGAACTTTGATGGCATCCAAGAGTTTTCCGCTGTATAAAATGACGGAACTGCAATAATCTGAACCGCAGCAGCAGCTCTTCCTTGGCTATCATGGCTCCCGTCTGTCGACTTGTGACTGCAGCTGCCGCCATTGCAGTCAATACCAGCTCTGATCCCATCGATCCTTCTAGTCCATCGTACGGCGGTCTTAGCAGTCGTACGCTTGCTCTCGTCAAAGAAAACATGATCCAGGTTTCCTCTCAAAGGTTCGTTGTTGCACTTACCTTTCAGGCTGTGAACTCACGTTGTACTAGTTGGGAACTTGGCACGGCAACGGAAGCATTACTCGAATATGAATGGCCCGCACTATCTGTTTTCAACACGAGCGCGTTTCCGCCTCCGCGGACGCTTTCTGCCTCTTCCAACGCCTCAGATGTCCTTGGCATAGCATATCAGTACGCCATTCCCACTCCACCCCGTACCCCCGCTAATGCTGCTTTCAGAGTTGTCTCCGCCAAATCTTCGGACTCCCTTACGCTGATGCAAAACACCGCGGTCGGTGACCCCGCTAGTAAGTCCATCGATTCGCCTTCTTCGTTATCACATTAACGCACGCATCTAGGCCTCGGTGTAGCTGTTCTCTTGGCCAACTGGACGCGGACAAACCCAAGTGATAATCGTATGCCGACGCTGCGGGAGAACAACTCGACTATCTCCTCAATGTCGCGCCGCGTACCTCCACGGGCGCCATCTCGCATAGGTCCGACGAAACCCAACTATGGCAAGAAGTTCTTACCCCGTTTGAGGTTGCCGCTCATGGGCGTTCTCCTTTAGGGCCGACTTTGTCTACATGGCGCCACCCTTTATTGCGTATTACGGATCGCTCGAAGGTGGTAGCGGCGAAATCTCGTTAATCCAAACGGCATACGATCAAATTTCGCTGTATCGAGATGTCCTACGAGATGACAGTGGACTTTGGCAGCACATCTTGTTGGGATCATGGAGTGACACGACGCACTGGGGGACAGGTCGGCCTAACTCTCGGTCCATCTGCCAATACACTAACGTAATTGTAGGAAACGCGTGGGCGGCAGCCGGAATGCTTCGTGTTTTAATGACGATGAATCATACTACCCAAGGCTATCAGTTCATTGAGCAGAGTGCCAATCTAACGACATGGATAAATGAAATACTCGAATCGGCGTGGCAGTATCAGGTACTTGGATTCAACCTTCGTTCATGGGCGCTGAATGATGTGTACATCGCAGGCTGCCAACGGGACTCTATTGAACGTGCTGGATGATTACTCTTCCTTTGCCGATTCGTCCTCGACGGCTATGATGGCAGCAGTCACGTATCGCATGGCTGTCTATACAAACGACACTTCTCTGATACCATATGCCGACAAGGCTCTCCAGGTCATCGTGGACAGCATAGATGAAGATGGCTGGCTACAAAACACCGTCGATCCTACACATTCACAACAGCAACAGTGGAAGGCGGATACAGCCCGGAAGGCCAAGCCTTCGTAGTCTTATTGGATGCCGCCCATAGAGACTGGATTCGCCATAACACGACAAGCTGAACGAACGCGATGTCCAAAATGTTATTCACGCTTGTATGATGTAGTAATTAGCAATGTATTTTACGCATGTAGCATCTATGATGTGTCGTGTTGGACACAACATACAATGGGTGATGGCGGGGACAAGCGGGGACTTCCCAAATGTGACATCCGTAAAGTCTTTAACGTAAAGGTATGTACTAGAGAGAGGCAAATTGTGGAAAGGATTGCTCTGCAAGAGTTCAGACCAAAAATCATTATCTTGAGCCTCAAATCCGCTGAGACTGGGGCTAGCAGACTCGTATTGCATCAGGCTTGGCACTGGAGTCAGCGGCCTGTGAGATGGCGGAGGATCAAGGTCGCCGTAATGCAATCTCCGAGCTTCATTGATCAGCTCCATCTTGTCCGTACTCCTCCATGTCGCCAGCATCTTCCGAACAACATTCGCATACCGTATTGGCGCGTGGTTGTCCGCCATACTGGCCCGGGCCATGGCGTCTATCGTCTGCTCGAGAAGCATATCTCCAGAGCCATCGATCTCGAGACCCATTCTTCTCATCATGAAGAACTTCATCGCGACAACAAGCCCACCGCAGAATGCTATCATAGCGAAGAGAATGTCCGGAGACGTCGCTAAAGAAGAGCGATCACATTGTAGGATGAAGGTCAGCACTGCTTCAGCATTCCGCGTGCTCTCCTTTCCCCAGTGCGGTATAATATTGAGCCCGTGCGGTCGAAATTCCTGAAACCACGACCATATACTTGTAGGAGGGACATTGTTGATGGGGTATTTATCCTGACAAGAGTCCGGGCGTTCAGCACGGCATTGTAGAGAATGCACTGTCGACAGCACAACACAATGCAATGCAGGACATGAAAATGGAACTTTTCATCCATGCATAGAACTTGCGCGACATCAATAAACAGCAACAATGTAGATGAAATGGAGTTTACTTGGAAGCGGCTTGATCAATCGTACGAGACGATCCAGTTCCTCTAAAGATGAGGAGACGCAGTGGAACCATTCTTCAATCTGCTCTCTGCATGAAAGTTTCGCGTTGAGTCCTCGCTCTGTGGCGTCGAAGAGCTCCGAGAAGAGTCTGATACGGAGGTCTCTGCCTTCTTCGATTGTATCAGGTGACAATATCGGGAACAAATCCACATCAGGCGGCGAACGTTTCGAAACGGTCTGTCGGCCGCTTCCTATGCAAATCCTGAACTCAATTAGCTAGACTTCTCAAATGAGATGTACTCACAAAGACTCTGTGTTGGTTAGAACAGTCCACTACGGGAATAGCAAGATGAGTAAAAGGAGCTAGAATGAGAGCGGAACGTACAATGCGTGCTTGATTCATTTTATTTTCGTAGTCAATGATGTCCATGGGAATGAGTGGTGATGTGTTAGCGCGCATCTTCATTGCACGCGCCGAGGCTTCGTTCAGTCGCATGTTCATAGCCATGGTGACTGCCATACTAATGAGCATTTTCCCATCACCCTGAGTCCCAAAACCACAGATTGGAGACCATAATGCTAATATGATTAACGCCTGGACTGTTTCAATACACTGAAACGCAGAGGGATTGAAAACCATTTCAGCAATTGTGTCCTTGGTCAGATTTTGTAGCCGAGGAGCGATAATGAAACGAGTAGCCGCATCCAAGTAGCGCGACGCTATGTTGCAGCATACAAGGTCAAGGAAGGCTTGATCCAGGCCATTACGGACTAGACTGAAGTTCAGCCAAGGCGTGTAATGTACGGTGAATCTGACGATGGCCTTCAAAACTTGAGATGATTCAAAACAAAAACATGCGTACATTGATAGCAGATTGTCAACTTCACTCTGGGGAATTATATGTTGTAAAGTTTCGTCGTGCATGACGAGCGATGAACTGCCGACTTGGGGGACTTTCGCTAATTCCTGGATTGCAAGCATTGGCGTAGACCAATCTACGCGTTGACCCACGAATGCCCACAAGAGGGGTTTAAAGGGCACGTCATCCGGCGATGGGGCAGAGGGTAAAGTAAGATACACCGGCAGGTTAACCATCGGATTTGAAGTCGCGTCAACTCCAAAGGAGAGTCTTTCGGCAAAGATATTGGTGGTATGGCCAAAGAAGAAGATATATCCAGCGATTGTTCGAATGGTGGCTGAATAGATGGAGGAGGGTGATGGTGGTGGGGGAAGAGGTTCAGATTCAAAGGAGCAGACAATTTGAGTGCGGTACAACGATGGCATCTACGAATGCCACCAGGTTTTGCTTCCAAGACTTCGCACCGCGCTTTCACTTTCCTGCAAGTGACACAGGACTGCACCTTGGATTTCTTGGGCGGCTTTCCCTTGCCAGACGTAGACGAGGCAGACATCGTAGTTGAGAATCAAGAATAGACGTCTGTTCTCGGCATGCTTTGGACAGCCGGCAAGCGCCGATCTGCAAAGCTATTGGTCGAGTAGTCCAGACAATAGATGCAGTATTGTTATCTCGGTAAAGGCGACGTTAGTGCATAGGGTATGAAGATGTCGATAGCGGAACACTGTTGGTTGAGGACAAGTGAAGATAGACGGTATCGGACGTAGGCAACCGATACCGCAGTTTATTCCCACGGTCTTCTTTCCTCCTGCTTTCGACTACCTGCTCGTTACTTCATGCACCTCCATATTCACTGAATAATCTTTGAATGGTGCTCTATCGGAGTCTGAGCACCACATAGCTACAACTGAATGAGTGGCGCGCTGTAAGAGTGAATTTGTGTGACAGCTCACACTTGTCACAAGTTGGCGTGCGTAACCTCGACGCGTCAGCGATCGATTCTTGCCTTCCTCATCCACGACAATGGTCAGCCCATCTCTATCTCGTTTGCGTCCAAGAGCGTGTTTTCATCTTTGACTTGACAGTTTCGAAACACATACGACTCAGACAACACCGTTTTCTCGCCCCAAGGACGACTTCACCAGGTGGAATATGCAGTCGAAGCCGTGAAGCAGGGTTCTGCGGCTGTTGGCTTGCGGTCCAAGACCCATGCGATTCTGCTTGCTCTTAAAGTGCGTCTGGCATCAAATGGTCCAGGTCATTGACCTGATATTTTGTAGCGCTCGGCTGGAGAACTCGCCTCGTACCAGCAGAAGATGTTCCGGATAGACGACCACATTGGGATCGCAATCGCTGGATTGACGTCGGATGCTCGCGTATTGAGGTGCGCGTACTATACTGCCCAGAGATCTAAGCTCATTCCCACCAGTAACTTCATGCGCCAGCAAGCTATGTCGTCAAGAATGATCTTCAATCGGCCAGTGCCCGTGAACAGGCTAGTGTCATCCATTGCCGACAGTGCGTACCCTTTGGGCTATCTATGCGCCATGACAATGACATGTGTATGAAGAGGCTCAGGTTAACACTCAAGAATACGGTCGACGCCCGTATGGTGTCGGTTTCCTTGTAATCGGTGAAGACCAGTCAGGACCGCATCTTTACGAATTCTCGCCCTCCGGAAACTCGTACGAGTATTACGCAATGGCCATTGGTGCCAGGAATCAGAGTGCCAAGACGTATCTTGAAAAACATTATGAGAGCTTTGCTGATTGTGCGTTCATCTAGCCTCATCGCGCTCTCTTTCACTTATTGATTCTTACAGGCTCACTGGACGACCTTATTCAACATGGTTTGCACGCGTTACGCGAAACCCTGCAGCAGGATAAGGAGCTGAACGTGAATAACACTTCGATCGGGATTGTTGGTGTTGGAAGCCCTAAAGAAACTAGCGCTCCTCCCTCTGGATCTTTCCGCATTCTGAAGGCGACAAGGTCGATGCATTCATCCAGACTATGATACCAAAAGAAGTTGCTCCTGCAGCTGTAGCAGCTCCTGCGCCAACGTCGACCGACGAAGATGTGCAAATGGAGGGGTAGACACTTACTGTAACAATTGTATTCTTTTCTGCATCAAGTGTGTGTATTATATTGAGAGTGGTATTTCTAAATATGTCAAAAGAGGTAATGTATAGGTCAAGAAACTGTCTTCTTGCTCGCCCTCAACGCATTCTGCCACGCCACTGCAGCAGTGCTGGGTCTGCGGAAGGCCATGAGGGCATGAATCATAGCCGTCAAAAGTAGAACACTGCCTGCTTGGTGCCCTGCAGCCAAGGGAACCGGAACCATGTACCATAATGTCGTGATACCCAATATGACTTGAATGTTGGCCATTCCGAAGGCAACCTTCGTTGCACCCCGGGTTGCAGCAGGTAACGCTCCTCGACGCAAGCTCTGTAGATAGAGAGCGGCGATGCCAAAGTAGGTCAGCGTTGCCTGAAATTCCGGTCAGCACAGGTCTTCAATAACGGGGAAAACAGCGCTTGCCAAAACACGATGATCGAACTGAACGGTGACCGGATTTTCAGCATACTGCGCCACCAAAGATCAGACCGGTCAGATTTTTTGCTATACCGCGGATCAAGGAGTTCGTCCGAAGGAGGCGCAAGGCGTCCACCCATCAGCGGGAACTCGTTGTACAGCAATCCAGCATCGAGGCCCGCCACAAAGGCACCTGAAAACGCGTGAAGTGTACTGCAAGCAAACAGGATGGATATTCTTACCCGACATAGCAGTCAAGAAAACCATCCCGAATAAAATACGTGACTGCATTAACAGTTTACGCGACAGTGGAGATTGAAGGACCTTCTGGAAGTCCTTGAGGGTCTGTCCATTCCATAATCCGCTGGTAGCAAACTTGTAATCCTTGATCGTCGCCAGTCCTGTAGAGAACATGGCACGTAGAGAATGAACGCCAGACCGAGATGGGCGGCGAGCCGATATTGGGAGACGCGGGGCACGGCGCCTGGAGTTTCCAGAAGTTGCTCATCAAGCCCGGACTTGACCATGTACCACCCATAAGGCCCTGCGCGGCGAAGAGAGCTGATAGACCGGACAGTTTCCAGGCTAGGTTCTTGAGATCTTCTTGCGCCAATGAAATATGCCAATGGGAGGACGAACACCATTCCGACGAAGCGACCGAGGAAGCGATGACTCCATTCCCAAAAGAAGATGCGTTTGAACTCTTCTAAGGTAATGGAATGGTTCAGCCTATAATCACGCGTCAAAATAGTCCCGCAGCCGGGCAAGAAAGAAACAGACATTTTGAATTCGGGGGTATCTTTGTACTTGGCAAACTCCTCTTCCCAGTCTTCGTGCGACAACGGTGGTATCGCACCTGTTATGGGTTTCCATTCCGTTATGCTAAGACCAGATTCTGTGAGGCGGTAACACCGCCCACAACAACGATGAGAAGGACGAGGTCGAGGATATCATGAGCCATATTCCGACAGATTTCGGAGGAAGGATGGGTAATTGGTCCTTGGTGTAGGACTGACTTCTACAGGGGTAGGTGTGGTCTTTGGAGCGTAGGAGTGGCCTTTCGAGGGTGGCAAAGGTTCCGGTTTCGGGAGGGGTACAGGTCGCTTTTGGAGGGATAGGTGCTTTCGGAGGAATTGGCTCTGATTTCGGTGGGGCTGCTTTACAGATTTTTTCGATGCTCGTTTTGGTGCTTTGGTCGCAGTTGCATACTGAGCACGCAACGTGAAGGGCGCCTGTCGATTAGGCCATAGAATAGAACGCTGAAGGCCGCAGGATGACATACTCGGGCCAGAAAGACTGGACAGACAGCGAGACGCGCATGCCCATTTCTGGGACACAAACAGCGAGCGAGCAGGCGCCCGAGCCGCCCCCAGCAAAGAGGGGATCATGGAAGTGAAATGCAAAGTTGCAAGTCGAGGCCGTCTAGACTCGGCGTGATCTCGACGCGTCGCTGACCAATGACGACAGCGCATTAACTTGATCTGCAACTGTCATGATGCTCCCGTTCACTAGACGGCTGTTCCCTGTTGCCCGCCAACTGCGGCTGTATTCGACACATCCTGCTGCTGCCGCCGACCTGCTCGAAGGGGAGCAAACTATACACGCGAAATTGACCGAAAAGTTTTCGCCTACTCAGTTGCAAGTTCAGATGTTTCCGGTGCGTAAATACATAACACTCTTACCTTGTCCTGAACGCGGTCGTATAGGCGGCTGTGGATCATTTTACGCTATTACTATCGCTTCCGAGGCCTTCAAGGGGCTAACGACACTCAAACAACATAAACTGGTCACAGAAACCCTCAAGAAGGAAATAGAAGGTATACACGGTCTACAAGTACGTTTCGGTCTCTATGGTCTAGTAGTACAATTCCATTCATTGTGCCTTAGATCAAGACCACCGTCGTATAACGGTACACGCTGCCCAAGGATTACCAACGAACGAGGCTATCACGCCGGTCCGGGCATTCATCATGTCAATTTGCGAAGCTTAACAAGCGTAATCGAGTCGCGATTATAGATTTCGCGTTGCGGATCATCCGTAACCTACAGCCTCAGGATGTTAGCAACAGCAATTGCTCGAGAACGAAAATGTTACCTGTTCCCATGTGAACTTTTTCTTCAGCATTGAGAAGAAGCGTTTATCGGCCTAGAAGAACTCTAGTTGACATACATCATGCACCGGTGAAAGGCAGCGCGCACTTTACGGCGTTTCTTGTAACAGAACAGGATTTCCGGCGTCTTCTTGTACAGGTCCGACAGAGTTTGTATCAGGAGTGGGAAAGCAGGCTCGAAATAGACACAATCTGCCGCGAGAATGATGTCGGGCAGTGGAATGTCTACCGGGATTGGTTCACCCCTTCTCAACCGTCATGAGAAATGGAAGTGACTGAGGACGATGAGGAACAGACCAATTGAGCTCAGCCACCCTGCATGCGGACGTTGTCTTGTTCATCAGTACGTTCTTCTTCATGATCTCAAGCAACGGACTGAGACAGGTCAACCATCGACCGTCGATGAATTGAATGTACCAACGCTTGGTCCGTGATCCATACATCCTTTGCGCCTAGCAAGGCTGCGACGATTCCTACCAGACCGGTCCCGCTTCCGAGTTCCAGGATAGTTTTATCGCGAACATAGTCTGAACCCTTGAGAACAAGATAATTGGAGAGGATCTATGATAGATAGATCAGCCATCAATCAAAGTGGGGGGCCACAGCACTAGGTGCAGTCGATTAGCGTACCTGTCCAGCAGGCCAGACTATCCCACCGCAGCCAGGTGATGCATCCACGGACAGTGTTACTGAGAGAGGTCCATCAGATGACGAGGCCTGAGTAAACGCGAGTCGTATTGATTTATCCTTCGCCGAGTATTCCTGACCGGGAAGGAGAGCCACGAGCTCCCCACTCTGCGGATCTCGCGGGGTTACATTATCGCCAAGCACGCCCAACAGACCCAATCCGTCATCATCCGAGCCAGGCATTCGAGGAACAGTTACAGCCGGGGCTCGAGGGAGGTGAAACGGGAATGACAGCTCGTTTAAAGAAGGTTGAACGTTCTCTCGATCACTGATCGGTGCAAGATCAAAACGCCTCCGACTCAACCCACACATCTTGGCCAACAGCAGCTCTTACACATCGCGCCATTCATTTTTCCTGATGCTTGCATAGCCCGTTTACTGTCTGCGTACATATACGCGCGAGAGAGCCGACGGAGAGAACGTGACAACTTCTTTTTGCTCCTTCTTCGCACTCGGAGTTGCCCACCCAGGTCCCTCGCCTCGCCTCGCCTCTATCTATCTACATCATATGCATCGTCTATCTGTCACCGGCCCCCGCCCAAAAACTCTCGTCCGCTCCGTATCTATATGGTCCATGGACATCCTCAAAGACCCCACCCCAGCGAGCGCAGACTCCGTCCTGCCCAACGACCAAGTGTGGATGTGGTATGCCATTTCTTCCCTTCATCTCTCGAACGCCCGAACGCTCATGGCGAAGGTCCAACATCCACAGCCTGCGGGAGTCGGCCGATGTCAAGCGCCGCTCGCGCGTCACCCACCACCGCAAACGCGTGCGCCCGCTGCCCCCCACACCAGCAGTAGTACTAGAGGCTGCGAAACGCGACCCCCACCACAGATACTCGAAACCGCTCCCATCGATCCCGGTTTCAGAGGCCGGTTGCTCGAAGGGCAAGGCGAGGGCTGCGGCGTCGAGCTCTGATCATGACGGCCGCAAACGGCGCCTGAGAAGGCTTCCGACGGTGCCCTTGCTGATACCACTTTCCGCCGGGTCATCCAGCACATCACAGTCGACAGGGAGACGCGACTTGCCCACACCTCCCCCATTGCTCGTAGTCACGCCTACTACGCAGCCATGCTCATCCACATTATGCATCAAGGATGGGCGTGCCACACCTCTAGACGAGACCCCACTTTGCTCCGAAATAGATTGGGATGTGGTGATGGACGAGATTCTGCATCGTTTCTCTTCCGTTTCTTCGCTCAATGTGAATATCATTGAAGAAGAGACTCCAAGTCTAGCCAGGAGTCGCAAATCAAATTACGCGTCGATGATGTACAAGGGAACGAACAGCACATTAAATGGACTCATTGACATGCACTTGCTCCACGTATGATACATTGTGACTGTACATCATATGTATGAACATCCTATATAGTCTGTAAGTTAATATGTAGACCATGTTGTAATGATATTGTAGAATGGACAGTACCTCTGAAGATGAGGAAGAAATCAAAAGAACAACATGCAAAATAAAAGTCTAGAGATTCAAAAAGCAAACATACCAGCACCAAACAAAATACAAGAACGAAAGAATAGGCTGAACGTTGAACACCGAACGTAACTTGGTGACACTACTTCTTCTCCTTCTCCTTCTCCTTATCATGTGTGAAGATGCTCTTGAGGTTCAGTTTCCCAAAGATGGAGCTTCTCTTCTTCCGTGATGTGGTCGTGCCAGATTTTGATGACGGGGACGCTTTGGGAGACGAAGAATCGCCACTGGAAGGGAAAGGCTGGCTCTTTGATGGCGTAGCAGGCGCGCTGGCGCTTGCAGCAGTACCATTGGTAGAAGGAGCTTCAACCTTTGGCACGTCAGCGGGCTTTGAGACAGCAGGCACCTCTACACCGTTACTTTTGGCCTCGCGATCCTCAATCTTCGCCTCAGTTAAAGGCGCGGCCGCTACCACGGCGTCAGCAGCTGGGACAGGCTCTGAGGCAGCGGCGGTATCAGGCTTAACCGATTCAGACGCTGTAACCACAGGAGCAGCAGATTTAGGCTCTTCCACAGCTACTGTAGGCTCTGGGACAGCTTCGGGAACCGGTGCACTGGGTTGCACTTCTTCGACAGCTGGTGGGGGAGAAGGTGCCTCGGAAACGAGAATGCCAGGATTAGCCTCACCAGAGGATTCAGTGGGAGGTACGAAAGGTAAACCTTCTACTTGAGTCTCACTAACCGGGGCAAGTTCCGGCGCAGGTACAACTGTGGGCGAAACGATTGGAGGCGGCAACTCTGCAGGCGGCGGAGACGGGATTGAAGGAGAAGCGGAAATAGGTAATATTGATGGCGTATGAGTGGAAGGGGAGTCTGTAGCAGAAGTTTCCGTCTGTGGCGACGGTTCGTTGTTCTCTGGCGCGTTGACCGGGACGATTTCGATGGGAACGATAGGGGCCACTTTTGTAGGCGGGGGAGGCTTTACAACAGGTTCGCTCTTGACTTCGGGCTCGGGTGCAGGCGCAGCTTGTTGTTCTTCGACAGCAGCCTGTGAAATTTTGTGAGACGGGGGTGGTAGATGGATAATGAGATACAGCGCGTACCTGCACAGGATTTATAGGGTCTACGCCGACGACGGCCTGGATGGCGGCGCCGATACCCGACGCGACATACTCCATAGTCGTGGACGTTCCCTCCGTTGCAGCGACCGTACTGATAACGTCTGAAACCAGTTGAGGAATAGGTCCTCCAATGACTACGTCGTCAAGCTTACCACCCTTGATATCAGCACCGTTCGTATCTGCCTTGGCTTCGACCGTCTCCGGCGCGACTACAGCTTCGGGAGTCTCCATAGGAGGAGGCGGAGGCTTGGATGGGGCAGTATATACGTTGTTGACGTTCCCAGAAGCGTCGGTCTCCGTGGGCTGGCTCGGAGTCGTCGTCCAGTTCCCGTCGACGATAAACTTGTATGCAATCTTCTCTTCCCAGGGAATTCTCGTCGTTGCTTTGAATCCGGTGCCTTCCTTGGTGAGGGTTATGGAAGAAGACCACTGAGGTAGAGGTTAAGGCCAAGATACTTCCGAGACAGTCTCGCGGCTTACTTGGTCGAATGTTCCAGTTACGATTACAGTGCTTGGCTCCGAGTGCGGCCTTCGCGCCTGTCAGTAACGAAAATAAGGCTCATGCTGCAGAAATGCACACCATTCGAACGTGATTTCATGTCGGTCGTCCATTTGTTGAGAGACGGTATTGTTGGTAGCAAGTTGAAATGATAATATTCAACAAATGCTGACGTTGCATTTGTTTGTCGCCGAGCATCTCTGACCGAAACATATTCGCGACCACCTCTGAGTCGTTGAATACGTCGAGCTCGTAGCGGGATTTAGTGCGCTAGAATGCGATTGAAATTGATTCCATTTTCGGCTGGATCGTGGCGTTAATTAATTTAGTCTCCTAATCGCGCCAGCGCGTACTATCATCTCCTTTTACTGGTGGAGCGTGTCAAGCTGGTTGATTAGCCGCTCCTGCTATACTCGTCACCAGCGAGCAGGATGAATTGCTTCCGGGTGCACATTGCCAAGTCGTCAATGTACGTTTTTGTCGACGGTGTATACAATCAATCATAAATGTACAAAGATATCCCACCATGTTACCTAAAGTCAGTATACTACCTGCCTGTATGAGACGTGTAAAGTGATTCGGCGAATTCACTTGGTGGTACAGGCAATGCGTGTTCTCCGGGCTCAGTCCATTCCTACAACACGAGTCAGAGGAGAAGACGTGTTGTTGCAAGTGCCATACATGTTCCATATGGTGTTCCACAACGTGAGGTGTAGGCATAGACATTGACGGTCCGGACTGAGCAGAGTTCTTCATTTTTGTAATGTAATCCCGCACGGTTTTGACGACAAGCTACACGCAAAGATTAGGCGAATATCGCGCGACGCGGAACAGAACGTACGCTGTGGTCGTCCTGAGACGATCCAGAGAAACATGCAACGACAGCTATAGGACAACATGGTGCGTTCTTGATCGTGTTAGCTATCATGCACGCAAACAAGTATGAGATTTACCTCTAGCCATATCGGAAATGCTACTCCACATCAGTCGCGAATGCAACGCGTAAAGACGGCAAACGCACCTCCACCATGTACGCGAAATTCGGCTGGCATCCCCATCTGCTTGGTTGTCTTGCCCATTGCATTCATCGACTTTTCAACGTAGAAACTGGAATGGCCGGTCCGCTTTACAACATCGACCATGCCTTGGAGACAGGCCCAGCTATCGAGGCTGACGTCTGCGCGGCCAGACGAGTGTCCCTGGTCGCCCACGGTGCACGCGAAGAGGGTGTGTCCTGCGATGGTTTGTACACTTATGACAAGTCCGCAACCTGTCTCATGGCGCTGTGTGACACGGAAGCGCTTGCGCAACGAGAGGCCCTGTGGACGCGCGTCGGTTTCATGCTAGGCGATAGGTAAAGCAGTGAGCACTGACAAGTGTCACCGCGTCAGAGGCGGAAAACGATGGGAAACGATGGTCGCCTTCCTCCTTGAGAGCTCGAGTCGCTAGTTCTGCATCAAGTTGGGTCATTGGAGGAAATCCGCTGAACATGGAAGATAGTAGAGCGCCGGCGCAGTGACTGTTGGCGTCAAAGCCTTTGATGGTCACCCAAGTCACGGTTTAATCTCAAGGTTGGTTTGCAGGAGAGATGGGTGTATATTTACAAGTCTCATACGGAAATCAGAGTAACTACAAAGATTACTCAAAATGTTCCGATTCGGTCGACGACGGCTTAGGTGGGCTAATGACTTTGATACTCTCTGCGGCAGTGTCAAAACAAAGCACAAAAGTACAGCAAGGGACTATGCATACCGTGGCGAAGGAAAATCTGTCGCTGGCCGTGAGGAGTGGTCGGGTCAGCGCCAGCCTCTGGTTCCTTGAGTTCAAAAGCAGTCTCAACATAGACACGGGAACCCTTCTTCAAGGTCATGAGGTAGCGGTTGGAAGCCTCTGAGAAGGAAAAGACACGGTGCCAGGTGGGCTTGGTAGGAGCATATTCTGCGCGTCGCCTATAAGTAGAGAACGAGGACTGCTCAGTTGGAACGCGTACCGCCTGTCTCAGGATCAGGTACGCCGGGGTTGGAGGTAGCAACGGTGTATCTTGGACGAGGGCTCAGTCGGTGAGAGACAGCGAAAGACGCGCACAGACTCACGTCACAAAAGATCTGTCATTCTTGGAGGACCTAGTCTCGGGGTCGGCACCAAGACGGCCAATAAGCGTGAGTTTCGCGAGATCCGCGCGACGAGCAGAGCTCGTTGAAAAGGCCTAATCATAAAGGTGGGTCAGCAGAAGCTAAGAGAAAAGAGAGAGATATTACGCGAATGGAGGCGCGGGGAAGCGCAGAGGAACGAATGGCACTGAACATGGCGCGTTTTGAGAAAATGGCGGCAGGAAGGAAACGGTGTTGCCGTTGTTTGGCACGCAGTTTTATTCGTTTACGTCATGCGTCATAGTATACTCAACCTCTGCCATGTCGCGACACAGGGACGTCCGCAATCTCAACCTTGACGGTGCGCTAGACATCGTCGTCCGTCACTCTTAATTGATATTCTCCCAGATGAACTCGACGACGATGCCTTGTCTGATGGAGGAGAGGAGGAAATGAGCGAGCAGGATCAGGGTATGCTGATCTACTCTTTGGAATGCCACATACCCTGATATACTGCAGCTACCTTGGAGGCTGCCTTTGAGCAGCTCATATCCGTTCTCGGCGACAGCAACACGACTGGTCTCTCAGACAAGGAAGTCAAGGCCGCCCTTTGGGAGGCATACTTCAATGTTGAGGAAACAATCGAATGGGCCCTAGGTGTGATAGGTCCAGAGGGTTTGATGGCTGTGTCTAACGGGGTTTAGGTGAACAAGAACGGCGACAATTGGCTCAAGAACGGAAAGGTGAGCGCTACTTACCCTTGTGTTTTCTTCGGTACCAGTTCGCCGCCGTACGCCTCGTGCCATCGCTCCATCCGCTGTCCTGCTCTACCGCCTCGCTCCCTCTTCGTCATCGCCTGAATCCCATCCTGATCACGGCCTTTGTTAGGGATGAGTGACAAATCTCTACCTGCCCTCCCCACGGATTCCGCACACTACAATGGCCAAGCCCCGCGCAATCTGCAGCCAGGCGTGCCACTAATATACCTATCCCAGCGGGAACAACAGGAATATCATGATGATGAAGACTCGCCACCTTCCACACCCAGAGAATACGACTCTAGTAGTACTAGCTTCGAAGAACAACAACCCGTCCCGCGCCCCTTGAGCACTATCAGTGAACACACTGAGCGCACCATCTCCGAACTTACGCATCTCGCAGAGCGCGCGCGAACGCCTATGGTGGCTCGCAGCCGCAATCAAGGTATGTTCTTTGATTTCCCCAACAACATGATTTAATCATGGAACAGATCCTCCGTCAGAACTTGAGGAATATATGGATCCCAACACCATCCCTCTGTCTCCTTCAGACTCTGCCCTGCATAGGCTTTCACGCTACGAGCATCCGCCCTCACTGCCTCCCACCGAGTCGGAAACTTCAAACAGCTCCACACCGCGTCCTCCAAGCGTCTCTCTTCCTCCGTTGGAATCAATACCGGATATACCAGATCTGTCGTCCCGGTCCGCGCGTCCAACCACCGCCCAAAGAAAGTGTCCAAGTTGGCGCAACTTGCGTCTGCTCGTGCTCACAGCAAAGCTTCAGTTTCTGGCACCGAAAAGTCCGGTCCATCTGGGAGCGATATTGACGAGGGCTCTGTGAGGACATGGTCCGCCCTTCGTCCAGTTTCGGCCTCGGTTCCACCAGCCAGTTCGGTTACATCCACGCGTTCCTCCACTTCATCATATGTGCGTCGGGCGATTCAGAGCGCGATGGAGTTGGAAGCTTTAGATGCTCCCCGTCCGCCAAGGGTACCATCCAAGGATACCATATACAAGCAGGCTATGTCCAATTCTAATCCTGTTCAGGGGACGGCGGACACCGTTCCTACTCCTTCGTCAACTCCCTCCGCCGTATCAAAGTCGCTACACGTCCCAAGACCTGCCGCGCCAACGCCTACCAAAGCTTCAGAGCAGCCCCAGCCACCTAAAGCTCCATCAAAACTAGCATTGTTAGCTCAGGCAAAGAAAGCATCACAGACGAAAGCTGCGTCACCAACCAAGGCATTTGTTCAGGCTCAGGAGACTATGAATACGCTTGCGAAAACGGTAGATCCTGATATTGGTCAAGTACCCAAAGCGGGTCGGCAATATACCAAGATCCTTGAACCTGTCGCCAATGGGGACTCTGTCACGACAGCCATCACATATTCCTACGAATCCTTGAGAACGCTCACTGATCCGTCACGGCGACCTCAAGAGGCGCTACGACTCGTTGGTGTTGACGAAGCATCAGAGAAGAAGCCTTCGAAATTAGCGGCAAAGGCAAAGAAATCGCAGCAAAAGGATAAGCCACTTCCTTTGACGGAGGAAAATATTGCCCTTGCTACTACCCCTCCCGCGATATTTCTCCCTTCAACGGCGGCTCGCAATCGTGCGTCGCCTTCGGCATTCGCAACTATCCTTGTCGATGATCTGACCCATTCCCAACCCAAAGATAAGCACAAGCACAGGCATGGGAGACACAAGTCAAAGGAGGTCAACGACGCTGTGGACGAGGAGACGCAGACAAGCAAGAAAGTGCACAAACATCGTGTGCCGGATTGGCTGCTAAGACTGGTTTCAAGTTTGATGAGCCCAGTCCTGACGATGTGGTTATACGGGCGCGCGAGGGAACATCGCTGAGGTCTCGACACGCCCCTCCTTCTCCCACACAGTCGCGGACCAAAGCAGTGTCTTCCCGAGCATGATATCCCCCCTCTTTCTTTCTATCCTTATTTTTTTCGTTTCATTTCCTTGTTGTTTGTGTTTTTGTATTCTTATTTGTTTTGTAATCTTATAGCTGCGAGAGAGAAAGAGAAGCTCCAAAGACAGGCTCAGCAAAAGAACGTTGCCGCGCTCAAGGCCCAAGGATCGAGAGCTGGGTCGCCATCACCGTCGAAAAAGTCAATCGGGATCTCCAGTCCTGCACGATCAGGCGCGGTCACTCCTGCGAGGGGAGGGAACGACCAACGAGCGCTGGACTTGTCTGCGTTGAATTTAACGTCCAACGACGAATATGTTCCTACTGAGGAACCGCCGAAGGTAGTCCTTGCGAGAGAGAAAGTTCTGGAGGAAGCAAGAAAGGCATTGGAGCGGCAACAGGCAAGCGATTTCAAGTTGGTCAGTCTTGTTGTTATCGGTATGTTTGGTTGTGGTTTTAGAGGATCAGTGGGCTAATGTCTCTTAGGTCATGTTGATGCTGGGAAGTCGACCTTGATGGGGCGGCTGTTGTACGAGACGGGGAGATTAGACGAAAAGACCCGAGTCGCCAACGAACGAGGAAGCTCTAAGGCTGGTAAAAGCAGCTTTAGTTGGGCTTGGGGATTAGACGGTACTACAGAGGAGCGTGAACGGTGATTCACTTTTCTGATGTGGTCGTGTTCCGGGTTACTGATACTTGAATAGAGGAATTACCATGGACATTGCTTTGCAGTCTCTACGGACGCCACATCGACAGGTCACGATTCTAGATGCACCTGGTCATAAGGATTTTGTGCCGAACATGATTTCTGGCGCGTCGCAAGCGGATTGTGCGTTATTAGTCGTGGACGCCTCGCATGGGGAGTTTGAGGCTGGGTTTGATCGCGGAGGACAAACGCGGGAGCACTTGATTCTTGTGAGGAGTCTCGGTGTTTCGCAGGTCGTTGTTGCTGTGAACAAGCTCGATATGGTCCGTTCACCCTTTTTGTCGCTGGTCGTTTCGTTGATCGTCCTTGGCTATATAGGTTCGATGGGACCGAGATCGGTTTGAAGACATCTGTAGTCAGATGCGGCCCTTCTTGTTGCAGTCGGGTTTTCATCCGTCGAAAACGCAGTTCGTTCCTGTGGGAGCGATGGATGGCATTAATTTGGTGGAGATATCTGGCGCGGCGGAATTGACGTCGTGGTATAAAGGCCCGACGTTGGTTGATTGTCTTGGTGAGTAGCATGAAAGTTTAATGTGCATGATAGTTTAACGTCTTTCCCAGATAAACTTGAACCCCCGTCTCGAGATATAGTGTCGCCATTAAGGTTTCCTATCTCGAATATCTTCAAGGGGCAGAGTGCTGGTATTGGGGTTACTGGACGACTCTGTAGTGGTGTCGTTCAAGTCGGGGAACGGCTGCGGGTGCTGCCTGGTGATGAAACCGCTGCTGTAAAATGTAAGTATCCTTCTTATTGCTCAACGTGATGATCATATCTTGCACAGCCATAGAGGCGGAAGAAGAAAATGTTCCCTGGGCGATGGCTGGCCAGAACACGACGTTGTTTTTAACAGGGATAGATGCGATTCATCTTTCTATTGGAACGGTGTTGTGTCCGCCCACGGATGTTGTTCCCCTGGCCACGATCTTCACTGCACGGATCATTATCTTTGATGTTCAAGTTCCGATTACTGCTGGTGCATCGGTGAGGATTGCTTCAGTTTTTCCCAAGGCCTTTACTTACATCGTATGTTAGGTTGAGCTGTTCCACCATTCTCGTGATGTGCCAGCTACGGTGTCAAGTCTGTTAACGACGCTTGATAGAGCGTCTGGAGCGGTGATCAAGAAGAAACCTCGGTAGACTTCTTTTCATTGTTTTCTTAGGGCAAGACTGACTCTTGCAGAGTACTAACAAAGGGCACGTCCGCTGAAGTACAGATCTCTCTGCGGTCTACGTCGTTGTCTAGTGCGTCGACAGCGCGGCCTATTCCACTGGAAAGCTTTTCAGTGAACAAGGATATGGGTCGGATACTTTTGCGTAGAGGAGGCGAGACGATTGGTGCTGGTATAGTTTTAGAAATATTTGGTTAAAAGGTGGTTGTGATGTACACGGTCTGTTGTATTACTCTCGAACGTGCATATATGTAAAAGCGTGTAGTCACTGGACCTTGGGTCACTCGTATTTGCAAAATTAAGGCCGCTCTAGTCGAGGCTGAGAGAAAGGCCGCGCAGCTCGACTACGAAATGTAGGGTCTCGTTCGGAGCTTGAAGACCAAGGACCAGACCATGCAAGAGTGTGGCGTGAAGATTGAGCTGTTGGAGAGGCGTATAGAGGCCGTGAACTTGAAGAAGCAGGCAGACGCCCTCGTGATCAGGCGGGAAACAGAATGCAAATCCGCATGACGTAAGGTCCTTCATCACAGCTACCGTGACTCGAAGACGCCACATAAATTTGACTCGGTTTTGACAACTTGTCTACTTCCCCACCACTGGTCCTCAACATGTCAGTCCCCGGTCTGGAGCCATCAGCTTCGGTTTTAGATGCATTTCGCCTCTCAGTGGCTGAGTCTGTTGCTCGAATTCTTGACATATCTCTAGACCTTGCATACTCTGGTGCCGATCTTGGGAAGAAAGGTGTAGACTTCACCGTCGCTGTGCCTCGCTTTCGCCTCAAATCCAAACCTCAAGATCTGGTGAAACAAATAGAAACAGAGGTTCGGCCTCCTTGCAGGACGCTTGACATGGACTCACTTTTGACTACTTAGTTTTCGCCTACGGAATACATCGACCGGGTTACAATTGATGGCGTTTTCGCCCATTGCTACTCGAACACTAACAAACTCAACCGCTTTGTCCTCGATCAAATAAGCGAGCTTTCCAAACCGACGTCTACGCATCTTCATGGAACCTATGGTACCAATAGCTCTGGAAAAGGCAGGACCATCATAGTAGAATTTTTGAGCCCAAATATCGCAAAACCCTTCCATGCTGGTCAGCTCCTATTCTGAGTCTGCTGTTCCTTTCACGAATCAATTTTTGGACAGACCATCTTCGGAGCACCATCATCGGCACCTTTCTCTCCAACCTGTATGCTGCGAACGGCTGGTCGGTCGTGCGCATGAACTAGTGAGCACTATATTTGCCAATGGCATCTACTCGAGTTTAACCCGCCGCGCGAGCCAGCTTGGGAGATTGGGGCAAGCAGTTTGGTAGATTTCTTCCCCTCTCTTTCCCCTTTGATCCTGATCCATCTTTCGGTAGGTCTGCTTGCAGTCGGATTTGCCAAGTATGGCTCCGAGGACAAGTTACAAGCAAGCCCAATCATGCATCTATTCGACGTCTATGTTGCTGTTAACAAAGACGTCAGAGCAGAAGAGGCCGACTCAGGGCAATCCCCTACGAAGAACAGGCCAAAGAGATATTTCGCCGAATGAAAAAAGGTATCAATGTTTGTGCGTTGACCATCTTTTGTGTACTGATTTGTACGCAGGAGATGAAGAGATGCTTGCACTCTGGCGACGCTTTCGTGACATGTCCATCAAGGCCTACAAGACCGTGTACGAACGGCTAAACGTAGCTTTCGATGTGTACTCGGGAGAATCGATGGTAACTTCTGAGAACATAGATACTTCAATGAAGTGCCTCAGGGAACGGGATCTCTTAGTGGAAAAGTATACGTGGGAGAGCAAGCGGGATCGCGACTACAAGGTAGAAGGTACTCAACCAACCGACGAAAAGCCCGCCTATGCTGTGGATCTTTCCAAGTGGAAAATGGGAAAACCGGTGGTGCAAAAAGCAGGTAAGCTTTCTGACACTTGAATACTTTGTTGCGGTATTCACCCGAGGTCGGTCGTAAGATGGCACTACGATTTATATGGTACGCGATATTGCGGGAGCTATGCAACGATATGAAAAGTACCACTTTGATAAAATGGTGAGTTTATCCGACACTGCAGAAATCTAGCAGCTACCCAAACTCTGGAAAGGTGTACGTCGTTGGTGACCAACAGGATTTACATTGCTCTCAATTCTTCAAAATACTCGAAGTAATGGGCGCGCCATGCGCCGGAAGGCTTGAGCATATCAACTTTGGAAAGGTTCAGGGCATGAGTACTCGCAATGGTGAAGTCAAATTTCTCGACGAAATCTTGGACATGGCACAGGAGGCCATGTTTACACAAATGTCAACCAACGAACACAAGTTCAGTGACGTTGATGATCCGACTTTCACCAGTGATCAGATTGGAATGACTTGCGTGAAGATACAAGACATGCAGGCGAAAAGGTCCATTACAGTCTTGATAATCTTCTTTCTTAATGACATCGTTTGAAGGCGACACGGGGGCGTACCTGCAATACGCTCAAGGCTATGCTCCGTGGCGCGAAAGGTTGCAGACGAAACGGTTTTGCGAGACGATGCCAGCACTATCGACACCGATTTGTTGGTCGAACCGAAGGCCCGCGAGTTAATTTTCCTCCTCGCCACATTTCCAGATGCTGTGCGAATGGCTTTGAAGATCTCAGAGCCAAGTACCATCGTCACCTACTGCTTCAGGTACATCGAATTCACTCCGTTTTGCGGCAGTTCGCTAACTTCAGAGCAGACTAAGTCATCTTATCTCTGCGTGGGAGACATTGATCGTGAAGGGGCAGGCCTCTGAGGTTGCGCACGCTCGGTTATATCTCTTCACGTGTGCACGGGTGGTGTTGGCGAGCGCCATGCGACTTCTCTCACTCACTCCTATAGAACGTATGTAGTCACCCTTATTTGCTCATTGTTTAAGCACCGATGTGAATGTACGGAACCCAAGTAAAGAACTCCCTCTCGCCCGCTTTCGCCCGCAGACGTTCAGCAGCGATGTCCAATGCCAGCGCTGATTCCTTGTGATCCGGTCTGTCCTTCCCCTTCCTCAACAGATACCCATAAACGTCAGCAGCAACCTCGGGAGCATACTTATCTTTAATAGACCACATGGTCGCGATCACGCTACGATACCCAGCGAGCAACATACCCGCTGCCAGATGAACAGACTCCGATGGTAGCTTTGCGTGGCCGGTCGCTGTTTGACATGCAGATAAGTACGCAAATTCGGCATGGGGAAGGTCGAGTGAAGCAAAGTCAGTAAGTTTTACGCAGGTCCCGTCCTGTAAGATCAACGCGCTTTCCGTAGGATTCTCCGCGTTCTGGATTCCGTGACACGCAAAATGTACCCAAGAGGCGCGCTTCATGGCCCCTAGAACTCGGTCGGCCGTTGCCTGATTCTCCCTAATCGCAACAATCTCGCACCCAGCAGATTCTGCGCACTTTTCGATGTGGGCTAGCTCCTTCTGGGTACCGTTAATAGAACCGTATCCTTGAGGTGTCGCACTCGAAATTGCCAGAATATTGGGCTTCTGGGTAGACGAAGGAGGACGAATGATGGAGCTGAGGGTCGGGATGTACGATGAGATAACGAAGTCGTACACCTTATGTCCCTTCTGCGAGCTGCTATAGTCGCCAGCAGCGTGAAGGGGGAGGAAAGTAAGTCGTCCAGTTGGACACCAGCGAACCCTTGGTCGCGGACCACCTGTTGTTCCCTAGAATTCAGCATCCACTTTATGAGCGCCCGTTACAGAAATCCAAAACACACATACAGTGAACAAGAGTGGTCGTTCCTCCTGACACGAGACCAGTATAGGTAAGACTATTTGATACCACAATTCAGATAAAATGACCATGAACTTTGCATTTGGATCAAGCGCTTCCTGTAATGGTTTACGAACGACCCAGCGTACAGGCTCAGGAGATCGAGTGAGTTCCACTAACTCCATGTACGTTTTGCCTACGTTCGAGATGAAGTCGACGTCGGCACGGAGAGGAACATGATGTATGGAGCTGTCGCTTCCTGCCGAAGGAGGAAAGATGACAAGAGCATCGCATCTTCTCCAGTCAACGTTTATGATGACAATGACTGAGTCATCTGCAGCGGCAGCGAGATACGCGTACTCCTTGGGCATAAGGAAGTCCTCGAACCCTCGCAGCCTCCTGGCCTCGGCTACTCCCGCCTCCCATTTCGTGACCAGCTCGCGGTGTTTCTCGTCTTCCGATGTGTCTTCGCCGGGCAACAATGTCCGCGCACTTGTGATGGCCAAATCTCTTGCAACGGCATTTAATCTGTTTGCAAGATCCAGGTCCCGTTGCTTGAGATCCTCCAGCGGAATCCTGAACTGTAGCAGTTGATCCCAGATGATCGACCGTCCCTGCTCAAGCCATTCCACTGCGGTATGCAGTTCTCCAAATTCAATAGCAAAAGCTGCCGAAAGACTTGGAACCTGCCCAATCGTAAAGAACACGCCACCGGATTGTGGTCCTCTCTTTGCGGATTGCGTGGGCACGTAAGTCGTGTTGAAAGCAGTCTTCCACGACATGAGGACGTTGTACCTGTCCAGGACCCTCATCCCAATCCATACGACGCTCGGTAGGAGAGCCATGGCAGTTCTTAGGAGTGACATACAAGCAGACGCACGCCCTGGACCCCAGGTCCTCTTCAACACAATCTCCGCACAGCAAGTGGCAGCAAACAACTTATACGTGGGCGGAAGAGTAGGAGAGGTCGATGCTTTGGTGAAAACGGCAATGGAAGATTGGAAGTCCTCCTGTAGGAAAAGTGCATGTCCCAACGAGTTCGACTGCTTATCGGAAGAAACACGTTTGAGCGCCGCGACACAGTCATCTAGATCTCTCCTATCCTTCTGGCACAGATAACGCGTGAAGAGACTTTCACCGAGAAGGAAGAGGAAATTGTCGATATCGGAATGATTGGGATGGGTGTCGATGAAATTCCTGGACAATGTGATGGCACGTTCAAGATCAGCACCTTCGCGCGCGGTGAGGTGTCGCATGCCTTTAAGCTCGTTCAAGGACCGCTCGAACTGTTCGTCGAGAAACTCCCCATGGAACTGGCTTAAAGTGTGCCAAACGCGGTCGAAAAGCGCCTGCCCTTCGCGGAACGTGGCTCTTGCGTAAGCGGGATGCGAAGAAGGCAAGTTAGAGACTGCTTTCCTGGTCTCTAGGCTTAACTCGAGAGCGGCCGCGTCTCCAAGAACCGTGTAGCGCGCATACAGTGCTGATGCACGCGTCTCGAGATATTCCAGACGAGACAGACTATCCTGAGGAACAAGCGCCAGTGCCTTGTCTACACACTCCAGTGCTCTATCCACATCCTGCCGCGTACCTAAAATGCCAAATCTTACGAGCAGATTCATCGCTAATAAGTGCCACACCTCGCACTGTTGCTCGTCGTCTGCCCAGCCCGGCCACATGAGCATCCCTAACGCCAATTTGTCAATGGCGGCAAGCGAACAGTCCAGATCGGCTACGCTCTTCGACAACTTGAAGCGCTCTTCATATGCACCGGCCAACATGAAATATAGATCACGTTGTTTCTCGTCTCCGGGGTAGGCCCATTGCTGCAACTGCGCTGCAGTCTCGAATAGGCGGATGGCCTGCGTAAGATCGTTCTCGTCCTGAATGCCCATGTAACGCCTTGAAAGACAGCTACCAAAATTTAGCATGAGTGTCATCTTTGCTGGATAAGTTTTTGGCAAGGATATGACCGATGACACCAAAGCACATAGATCAGTTCCGTTAAGACCAGCTAAAGTTGCGGTTATATTGAGATTCTGGTCGCAAAGGCGCGAGAGCAGACTCATACGCCCTTGAGACGTGAAGTAGAATTGCAGTTCAGCGATATCGGGTAGGAGGAACAAGAAGTACGATTGGTCAGCCATGGTGAAGTCAGGAGCGGAGCGACATCTGGTCGCGAGTTGCTCGGCTTGTTCGGGCGTAATGATGAGGGACATTATATTACGACAGAGAAGGTGTTGGAGTTCCCAGCAGTACTTCTTGAAAGCAGCAGGGCTTGTGGTATCTAAAATAATTGAAGTCGACCTTGTATTATTCAAAAAGAAGGACTCTACCTGAGCATGGCTCGAAAAACAAGAAATGCGGAATCCATTGCAGCTTCAGAAGGCGTGCAATCCCGGAAATTGGAAACGAAGCTGCCTGATATCTCAACTTCATGGCAGTTGCATCGTCAGAGTCCAAGAATACGTCCTCGGTGTGATCTACTCAGTATCCATTAATACTGGATATCGAACAAGTTCAGGTCTCTCACCGGTGAGAAGGGTACCATCTACGGCGGAAACAGTGTCAATGTCAATATAGGTTGATCCAAGTTTCTTAGTTCCAACGTTGGCGTTACATTCAAGTAGGTTGACCACAACGATACCACTGCCTGACCTAACCAGGTTGAGAATCAATTTGTGAACAAATTGATTGACACGTACAAGGTCACAGCGGCTTTGATGATCCAGCACTTGTTAGCATCGTCCCAATCGACAGAATCCGATTCAAAGACAGTCGTGTCATCATGTACAAGTACGATTTTGATGCTGGAAGAGATCAAGGGCTTGTTATCCTCGACGTCAGCGAAACTCAAAATGAGATCTAGTAGTTCATAGGTATCAAACCGTCATTTGATGAATGTATGCCATGGGCACTTACTGAATAGCGTAATTGTCGGGCGGCTGAAAAATGCTGTTCAGCAAACTAGACGAGAAGATGCGTTCAGGTATCGGCATACCTTGAATCTACTGTAGATGAATAGTAAACCCGAATGGCCCTGCTATCGCCGAACCCTTCGATAACCATGAGAGTAGGGCACTCGACTGAGTGAGAACGCACCTGTGTCCAAAAATGGAGGAATCCGCCGTTCGGGAAACTGAATGTAGGTGTCCTGATACAAGGCTGCTACCCAACTCAATTGCATCTCAGGCAGGTCGTCAGATTCAAGTACAACGTCATATACGGATTCTTCAGGTCGGTGAGTGAGATTACAAGTCAATTGCTGACATCCTCACCGATGGCAACATTTATACCGAGCTCAAATAAGATTTCCTCCAGATCAACAAAGACCGAGCCCAACCTATGCCTTCCAGTTTCGTGACTCGCATCGAATATCTCCAGGACAAGGAGTCCCTTTGGAATACTTCATACAATCAGTACTCACCTGAGGCGATAAGAACAACACTTACAAAGCGGTACGCAATGGTATCTCCCAATATCCGTTGTCGCTCCGTGTCACTGGCCCAGAGGCTGCAAGACTTTCGCCATTGCGCGTAAACGTCAGGTCTAATTTAGTCTTTGCAGAGCTGCTCTTCTCCTGCTTGTCTGCTATCCTCAGAATGTAATCTAGAAATGATCAGCACAGTGGATAAACGGTGGACAAGACGGACCAAAAAATGTCACTATCGGTCTGCAGGTAATCTGTTAGATCGGAACGGACCATACTAAAGGCAGTTCCTCACGTAGATTCCAACTCCATCTTCAAGGTAACTGTAGGTCACATAGGTTCATCGACGTGTTTTAAAATACGCAGCCGAGTGTCGGAAGCTGTTGATCTGTCAGAGTAGACAGTTCAAAAGTTACGCGCTTAGAGAACCAAAGCAATTTCACTGGGAGATCAAACTTTCGGTTACGACATTGACACATGTTGAGAACTGACAGGATACACGAACCGCCAGTTGATGCAAGGACCGACACATCATCATGGTAGAATTGACACTGCATCTTTCAAGAGTCCCATTCAAAGCAAGCGGTCGAAGAAGTTGTCGCTGCCGGCATAGAACCACCACAAACGCGCAAAAGTTCCTATGGATGCTGATACACAACAACTACAAGACCGGACGGGCGATATGTGAACGCTTCAGGGTGAAAGAACAAGGGAACGTCCTGAAATCGTGAAGCGCCGGTAGAGGAAAAATAATCTCATATCCGCAGTCAATACATTGTAGAGAAGAGTCGAAAGGCGTTTTAATCTCTTACGGATTGTCGAGATGTTGGGATAGACGATACGGGCGTAGGTCCACCTGACAAAGATGCAGAGGCGCCGAAAGAGGTTCGGAATTGTTGGATACCTGTAAAAACAGGTGCAAACGGACCAATACGGGCAAACAGCACCGAGCACCTGACCAGATGTGATACAGACTGAGAATGAGAAAGCACCCTCATGAATGAATGGCTTTGGATGGGCGGAGATGAAGCACGGTTCGGAAATCGCCGCGGCCAGCCAAAAAGTCTCAGATGAAGGCCGAGTATCAGCTTCTTGTAGTCTGCTAACCTAGACGAACAGAACACTATCAATGTTGTTCAAAGAGGAAACCCATCAACATACCCTTATGAACGTAAGACGTTTGATACCACAACAGAGATGGAGTGAGCGAAGCTATGACCGCAAAACGGTCAATTACCATCACAAGGAAAGACGAGCCAAGACTGAACGTCCATTGTGGAAGAAATACGTTCGGGAAAGACAACCATAACCACGTGCGCGCCCAGGCGCGACGTAACACTTGCAACTGTTTGACAGTGGAAGTACGCGTCGGGAAGTATGAAGTGTTGTATGTATGTCAGTTGTTACAGAGATGACAGCAAATAGCATTAACATTAGTATCCGGTCCATTGGCCGCCCATCCCCATGTTGCCCATCCCAGGCATCATCCCGTTTTCCATAGCGAACTGCCCGCTCGCATCTCCCCATCCCATCCCATTCATCATGGGCACAAACGCCCCGGCCTGGCCGCCCATCATCATATTTCCCATAGTCCCGTTCATTGTCATAGCCTGTGGGTCCATCATCTGCGGGTTCATGCCAGCCATCATCATCGCCTGTGGATCCATGCCATTCATACCCATCACTGGAACGCCAGACCAACCAGCGCCCATCATGCCGTCCATTCCCATTCCCATTCCCATGCCCATACCCATCGGATTCATATCCATCCCGCCAAAGTTCCTCATCCCGTTATTCGCAAACCGTGGCGCCATGTTCATGTTGTTTGTCTGGTGATTGTTTCCGGATAACGCGACGCCCCCTGAGCTTCCACCACCGCCGTTCTGGGCACTCTGTCCTCTCACCGGTGACTTGGGTCGCAATGCGTCGATATCCGGTGTCATTGGAACGACACACTTTGCGCCCCCGGCAATTTCCCTGACGTTGTGGTCCCAAGTCTCACGATTGAAGAGCGTAGCTGGACCACCTTCTTCGCCCTCTACGTGTAATGGTCCATTGGGTACGGTGTCTCCACCAATGGCGGTCACCCACCCACGACGTAGAGATGACGTTGGCTTCCCAAATATTTCCAGACGACGCGTTCCGAGGCAAAAATTCTCTATAAGCGTGTACATTTCCGGCGGTTTTCGGGTAGGATCTGTAGCGTCGCCTTCCCAGATAATAACATCCGTGTCTAACGCGTAAATTGTTCAATAGGTGATCGTAAGAGCATAATGGAATACAAACCAACGTTGCAATGAACGAACCAACTGTCCGTTGAACGTCGTACAGTCCCTCTTATTCCGATTAGACAGTGTTGTTTCGTTCGAGTTAGAAGAGACGTAGTCGGGGGGTCGGTTCCAGGTCCCTTGTTAGAGCTTTTGTTCGTTTTGACCCAAACCACATCTTCGCAACGCCGGTATCCCCACTTTGCTAACACTTCACGACCGCGTTCCAATCCGTCACCAGCACCACTACCCACCCAGAGGAAAACAAAGCTCGGGTCTGCTGCTAGCGATGGTATAGGAAGATCCTGTAGATGCGTCCAGGTGAAAGAAGACGAGAATGGCGGGTCAATCAAAATGACATCGAATTTAGAGGGATGTAGGCTGGACAAGGAAGCGAAAGAAAGATATGTTGGTGGTAATGAATTCTCTTGGACGGATTGTTTCTTTAGAGATAAGAGACGGTGTTGTTTTGGATATCTGGAGTTGTGTGAGTTTCAAGGCAAACTCTTGAGTATACAACACACTCTTCGAACCGATGCTCAGGCTCCGCGCCTATAACCCAATTTTGTGGCCAGTCCCCACCATCAACATAACGTTGTGAGTAGTCGTTTCGAATAGTTTCCTCTTCAGGAACATAGTTCTTGTAGCGCGCAACTCTGGCGAGCTTTGCTGGAGGTAAGTTGTGGCGTGGTGGTTGTCGCGGAACAGCAGTTGGTTGAACTACCGGAGATGGAGGCGGCGATGGTGAAGGTGACGGGATCGTAGGCAGCTCCAAAATGGACTTAGATTCGGAGGAGGAGAGATATTGTTGAATCTGGCGGCGACGGTCGCGCTGAGATGTCCGGAGTGCATCGATGAACGAAGCATGGTACGCCAGTAGACTGTTGGCTGATGCCAGTGTCTCGGTTACGGTTGCCATAAGACTATATACACTCAATTCTGTTGATTTAGACTTGAGTGTTGTGGAGAACACCGACGAAATGTGTACTTACATCGTGTGCCATGATGGGGAGAGCCAAGGAACGTGACGTCGTCGGCCACGGAATTTCCATTTCTGCCAGGGTTCAACCCGACTCAAACCATCATCACACTTAATATTACTTCCTACACGTTTGCATGCCGTCTACGAGTCGTTCTTCAAAGCGCTCTATATGCGACTTGGTCGACCCGTAGTGACTACTGACCGCGGTCGTGTTTTCTAAATGGTCCGAATCAGACAATATCACTATTGTGGCACTCCCGACCACGCCACAAATGTGGCATGCCGGTGAGAAATTTACGGACAACAGATGACCTGCAACAATTGTCTTTTTGTCTTCAACCCCATTCATTGGATTCGACCATTATTGTTCACCAATTTTCGCGTAACGTCGGTCTAAGCATAAGACAATTATGGATTTGACTTCTTAAGCGCTGAACATCCGCATAAAATTGACAGCCTCATTTCCCTCTCTATTTTCTAGGACTATGATTTCTATGCGCCACGGCGACCGGGTCCTCACCTGCGACCGAAAGGAAGTCAACTCCCACCAGGTTCGTAACTGACGATTGCAAAGAACCCACCACTGATTCATATTTCCGCTTCTTAGCATGCAGTCTGGTACGCTCGCGAAAATTTCCGCGGCCTTTCTCGCAACAAGTTTGAGTTCCAAACGACGATGAACGGGCGACTTGAGACGATCGAACGAGAGGACTGGATCTATGTTATTCACGACGTTGAAGAATTAATCATCAACGTGAATCCGCACGCTAGGCACTCTAGCACAACTGCGTTCGTCGAAGTGCAGGCAGCTCTGTTCAACGAGTATAAACAAATGCGCTCACGTGCGACAAACGCAGGGCGTCACGGTCGTGATGGTGAGTATCTACGACTCGCACCTGTTAGGACACTAGGCTAAAGTCGTTTAAGGGCCCGTTGTCAGTCAGCCCGCTCCTCCAACTGGTAGGCTCATATCGTTGAATAAAGTTCCATTTTCTCATGGTCCAACGACATAACAGGTTGTGGAGGCATACCGCCAATACCGCCCATCTCTTTTTCTGTGAATATTTCACCCGTGAATAAGACAATTGCGTTCAGAGAGGACAGGAACACGTCCATCGGGGGCGTAAAGCTTCTAGTTCATAGGCACGAAGGCATTATGTTTCAACGCCAACACATGCTGTTCAACGGCAATGAGCTATCGAACAAGCAGACTCTACAATCTATCGGACTAGTAAACCGTGATACAATCCACCTTATCGTCGAGCACAACGGTAAGTGTCCAGTTCTTCATAACTTCGGCACCTCTAAAGCATGAACAGCTGTCGATGAACGCACTATAACGCTTTTTGTCAGGAGTCTCACTGGAGAAACCTTTTGCCTCCCGTGTCCGTTGCCGACGACGGATGTTCCCGTTCGTATGATACAGGAGATGCTCCAGATGATAGAAGGAATCCCACCCGATCTACAACGACTCATATACTGTGGAAAGCAACTGGAAGTGAATCGCTCGCTTTGGGATTACAATATACAGCACGAGGCTACTATTTCCCTCGTTCTACGAGTGAGAGGCGGCAAACCTGTCATCTACCTTCGCAGTCCAACTGAAATAGACGCCACTGTGCAACTGGCCCTCCTTCGTGACTGGTCGTTTTCCGCGGTCTATCCCGTCGTGGAGACGAAGAGACTTGAGAATGCGGCCGGTGCACTTCACGAGGAGGTTGTTTGGAGCGTCAGGACTCACACAGATGGGACGTTAACAGAGACCAATACAGGTCTGGACGTGAGCTATCTCTTCTGGGAGGCTCTGTGCGTGGCCATTCATCCATTTCCGAGGACGTGCATCTGATAGTTGTCGATAGGACAAACCCTTCGGCGCCAATGGAGCTGACGCCCCCACCTTCGCCAGCATCTGCGGCAGCGGCGTCGATCCCGATATTCCGGCCTATGGAGTGTTCGTTCGATGACTGCGACAGCGTAGTGCTCAAGGTCTCTGAAGTCACGCCGTATCTCGATCGTACGTTGAAGTCACTAGGTCTAGACGTTGAAGCCAGGACGTCTTTCATAACGTATGAACATTTCTCTTGTTCTTAATACTCCGCCCTGAAGGTCCATGTAGATATTGGCTTCCAGATCTATTGAAGCACGAATACGTCGCGCTTCGCTTCATTAATCAAGACTCGTACAGCCAAGCTGCCCCATTGGTTATCACACCGAGCCCCGATGTCGTTACACGGGTATTCATGGTCTTTAGGAAGATAAACCCTGACGAACTGGATCAGTGGCAGGGAGCTCAAAGACGAGCCCTTGACGACGTGAGCTTTTGGAGGGATGTTGTGGGAGTGGAAAGCTGCGAACGACAAGAAGAGTCTGATCTCTTTAGAGTTTTGGAATGGGGCGGCATGGAAGTCGTTTGAATATCAGATACCGTCCTCTCAATACACCATGAAATTGCGAACATTTGCCACAGTTATGGTCCTGAATGCACTCTTCTATCTGCCTCCTGGTGAAGCTGAATACGCCTTGTCCTCGTTTCGGCTAACAGTGAACGCAATCGTGGCGATGTTAGCTTGAGCTCCTCGGCGGACACGCTGCATGCGAAGGCCGCCATCGGTGCTCGTCTCGAAGTTATAAGTGTAGTCAGGATTGGTGTCCCCCTCTTTCTGATCAAGCGGTAGATGCAGTCACCACGACACCGAAGCTAGCCACCATGAGCGCCACAGCTGCCTGCAAAATTGTGCATTGAGGAGCGACACAGTGAATAACATGATAAATCTCACCTCTATGTGAGCACTGGTGGATTCCAGGAGACCAGTAGGACCTAACAAGAACACAGCGTGTACGATAGAGGCCACCGTGATCAAGAGACTGGATGAAAATATGACGACCAGCATACTACAAAGGCAAGTCAGTTTCCGCCAGAAAGAGAGGAGTGCAGAGGACGAACATGTGCTGATTCATGGGGAGTGTTATATCGCGAAGTAGATGCATGGGAATGAGAGCAAGTGCCAAATCTGCAACACCGTCGGCTTTCGAACGTTTAGTATGGCATATCCTTCTCCAGGCAAAGTAATAGTATACATACTAGCGAGCTCCAAACCAGCGACACCCTTCCCGAGATGACATTGGGGGCTTTCCAAATTGTACCAGTACGTGTCAGAGGCGCAAATGTACACCTTCTGGATGAGCAGCGCAGCCCACATAAACCCAAAGAAGAAGATGAAGAAACTGGTGATCTGAGAGTTTATCAGCCGAGCTCGGTCATGGTCATAGGACTCACTTGTCTGAGGCGCATTTGTGGCGGAATCAGGCGAAATACAGCAAAGAGGATACTCATTCGGGACGCCCTTGGGATAGAGTGTAAGGCGCTTCCACAGGCTTCAATAAGAGAAATGCGGGTACCAGAGAACGTTGGTGAAATTGAGTGACAGCATCCTGGGTCAGATTTCACTTCGTAGTAAGAGCCAGTAGTGCTCGAACTCACCAGTAGGCAACGATTTTCGCTTCACGGCTCTGTAAAGAGTCGGTCCTGATCCACACATTGACGAGCAGTAGGATAGAGCAAATGGACGCGATAATGACCCCTATTGAACAAGATGAGCGATGTTGGAGAGACGTTTAGAGCACACTGACAAACATCGTCCAGCCAAAAGCGTCCCGTGCGAATTCTAATAGTTAGGCGAAGAAGAGTCAAAAGATCGGCCAACGCAATCAAGGTCGTCGCGACAACTTGACAGCCTGGAGTGAGCGCCACAACCAATTGAGGAGGGAGGATTCCTCACTGCGGATCGTTGTGCCACTTGGCTGAACCCAATGCACCATAATTTGGGGCGGGAGTTAAGACATTAGGGGGGCTACGCGAATTGCTACGAAGTGATATAAATATTGACGGGGCTTCTCGACGGCGATTGACAGGCAATATATCACTTACGAGCACACACAGGGTTAGGGAATTGCGTGATGTTTTCAGACTAGTACAAACTGGTCTCCCAAGTCCAAGTCAGTGGGAGATTCGAGAACTCAATGAGAGGGGTGAAGGGTTGCACTCCTAGGCCTGATGCGTCTGTGCTAGGTCTGTGCATCAAGAATCAAGATATCAATAACGGGCTCGATCACTGCAAGCAGTAGTAAGCCGCCTCGTGAACAGTTCTCAAAATGAACACTGCGTACAACGCCATTTAGCCTTGGATGTAGCGAGCGACATGATCATCGATGCCCCCAAGATTTATTTTCGGAAGGCGTCGACAACCCCTGGCGACGCACGCGCATGCTTAGCTCCTAGCTTCAGAGTTTCAAAAGCGAGAAGATGTCCGACGAACCTGACCTGTAGACTGACTGTAGCCCAAGATTGGCGTAGGTAGATGAAAGGCAACGCAGTTTTGATGCTCACAGAAAGCCTGCTCGTCTGCCGAGTCTCGTCTGTGCGCCACACCACATTCTTTGCGGACTCCGCGGTATCCAGACTTTTCTGCGAACACATGCCTCACTGCATTTGGCACCTGTTTCGACATGCAAATTCGCGATCAAAAATCAGTCATGAACTACGACCGTTCTAGAAAGCGTGTATTCGCACAGTATAGTCTACACCAGCACCTTCCGAAGCTGCCACACGCGCGTCGGCAGTAACGTGACCGGACACATCCCATGTTTCTCCACCTGGTCGTACGCACATCGATAGCAAAATACATATCCAGAAGGCAGCGCGGTCGCGTTATTGATCGCCTCATGGCAGAGCGGACACATCCCATATTGTTGTCGGTCAAACGAAATCCCCCTCGGATGCGGTGGGAGCATCTTCGGCGCTGGTACAGCAGGACCCAGCGGCGATGTAGACAGGGAGCGCGCGGGCGAGCCGGGGGAATACCACCACTCGAGGAATTTTATGAAAATACGCCTGTAGGGAGAAGTAGGCGGAGGGAGTCCAACAACAGTTGCGGCGAACGCGTGATGAGGTGGCGGATGAGGGCAAGGATACCGAGCTTCTGAGAGGGTGAGGCTTTGCCAGCGTTCACAGCTGCGGCTCTCTAGAGACATGATTAGTTAAGTTTGACAGTTGCGTGTAATTAACATACCAAGTCCTCGATGCCGATCCGCCGTATGTCGATACCCATCCATGCAAACCACGGTCGATAATAGGGAGTTTTGTCGAAAAGATACGCGACGTTGTACAGAATAGCCACAGTTCAAAGCCAGTGTTCAGCCAAGGATAGAGTTTTTGTATGTTCGACGGAACCACCCTTTGAAGGACTACTCTTTCCGTGAAAACAGCGAGGCAAAGGAGCGTTCAAACTGACCGTATCCGTCAACATACGATGAGCCGTATGTCCGTGTTGACATTCATAATATCAGCACTGACGCCGCCACCGAGATCTTCGTAATAGTCCTGCGCTTTGGCGCGAAAATATGGTACCCCAACCTAGTGAGAATGAGTACACACAACTCCAACAATGATTAAAGACACACCAAAAACAACAGCGAACGATAATGTCCTTCTGCCGCAGCTGTTCCCAGCGGGTATACCTCCCGTGCCGCCTTCTCCCTCACCGGCTCCACAAACGGCCGTCTCCTCCTCTTCAAACCATAAAAGTTCTCCGCAAACGAGGCCCCTGCTCTCATAGTAAGCACACAACGCACACAACACCGCGTTACTGACCGTGTTTCCGGAGATAATGCTGCTCGACGATTAGCATCAGCGCCGCATAAAACTCTTCATGCTGTTCACGATCCTCAGTAGATATCGCGGATACCGTTGCGCAAAGACCTAGCACCCAAGTCAACAGAGCCGCACGACAGCGGAATCCAGCGGCTTACGGCGAGCACGTATTTGAGGGCTGGTTGTAAGAGGTCCCGAGTTGCTCCTGGAGACGAGTTCGAAGAGCGATGGCTTGAGGGAGTCAAGGCCGACATTGTTGAAAAACTCCATGATGTCGTCTAAGATGCAGGCAGCGAGGAACCCGGCGCTGGACTGGTGGCAGTTGGTAACATGGTGGGTACTTGCTTGACCCGGGTCCCCGGCACTTCACTTTGCGTTAACCACATGCTCTTCTGGTGGATAGCCCTCGCTATCGCAGTCACTGCCCACTCAAATAAGAGCAGTTTTCGGAAAATGTCTCGCTGCGGACGCTGCCAGACGGCCGAGTAGCAACGACATTCACATTTACCACATTGCTCAACGACGTGAGCCCTCGAGATCCCCGGACGTTAGCTTGGACGATGATGAATGTCAGTCGCGACATATCGACTATCCGTGTACTGAATTGTCTTTAGCACAACATTATACTCTCTTCCTCTATCCTTGGGCCAAATTCTGCGGGAATACGCGGTTACTGAACTACATCTCACTCTGAACGCCGGGAAATGGAATTACCAGTCTTGGGGCTACCCTGAGGAACCTGATATCGGAGCTGGTGCAGCCCTTTGGGCTTGGATGGCTGATGGCGCGCCCACGACGTGCGTTGCTTGCGATGCGTATAACGTCAGTATTGATTCCCTCTCCAGAATAGACTATAGGTGGCAAGGACTGCGTAACGCACTAGCTGGTCTCTTCTGCGCGTCAATAGGCTCACTTGACGCACAACGAACTACATCGCCTATATTGCCATTCGCGCCAGAAGGCAGTCTGCCTGACTGGGGAGTAAATCACGAGCTGAGACACGCCTCGTTGGCCTCTGAACACATTTGCACCGAAAACTTAACGCCTTTCCTCAAGCTTCTTCCATGCAAATCATTGTCGGGCATCGCTTCATTATTGAATCCACACCGCCTCTTCGATGCTAATTGGCACGGCATGAGCGTTCATGTTCTGTGGAACCCGCAGAAGGGGATCGTGCTTCGGATGACTTTCCAGTCTGTTTCTGATCCATTGAGGATATCTAATACGAGAAAACAAGGTTTGTCTTCCATTTTCTCCTCCAGGACGCTAGTAACGTTAATTTAGACTGGTCTTTCCGCTCCTTGTTTGACCGTACAATGAGAGTAGCTGCCCTGTAGTGCACTCCAGTATCGTCAATGTGACACTACCTTCCAGTGGGATGTATACTATTAAACCCGAGCCACCTGTCATCCAAGGTAGCTTGGCTTTTATGACCTCAAGAATCGTGAGTTTTGTTGGTGTACATAGCTGGCATTCGGCTGATTTACTTATAGTTTCCGAACCATTAGATGTTAAGATCAAGTGGCAGAATAATTTTGAATATCGTAAGACTCTTCATTCATGACCAGGCATGCTGTGTTTGATTCGCTGTGTGTAGCTTTGGAACAGCCGACGCATCCTATGCCATTTTCGGTTCGCCGCACACTGCAAGGATCGAGCCAGGACAGAGGGCAATTGTCGGTCTTCTTGACCAATCACATGCCGGTGTCGATGCAGGTCATCTATCTGGAGACTATGCCGTGGATTGTACAGTTCTACCTCATACAATGAGAGTACATGTCAATGGAATTCCAGATGGTGAGTTATCTTCCGACTTCATCCCCACTGATGGTTCTCTAAAATCATTACAACAGATACATTGCTCTCAAATACGAGCTACATTCCGCCGGTTCCGCACGCGAAGCCGGCTACATTCCAGACACTGATAACACTTCCGAAGGACAGCGTCGTTCAATTGACAATCGATGTCACAAAAGCTTTTTTGCGATATACGGAACATCCTCCAGATGCTCAACGAGGTTGGGACCTACCACCTGCAGTTCTCATACCGGTGACTGAGGGCCATCTCTATGGCGCGCGCATTTATACTCCTCCACTCCTTGTCGATCTCGCAACGCCGGACTTCAGCATGCCCTACAACGTAATCATCTTCAGCTGCTCGCTGATTGCGTTCATTTTTGGGACGATATTCAATCTTTTGACGCGGAAATTTGTCGTCGTACCTTTTGATCCAGATGGCACAGCGAAAGTGAAGAGTGATTGACTACGACGCGGAACGTTGTCCACACTTTAGAGCCGCTTCAGAGACTTGCCGAGAGTGTCGTTACGGATCAACTTCGAGTCCCAGGTTCTCAGCTATCAATTGCCCTCGCTTCCAACCGAACTTGCAGAGACAAGTAGTGACGTTGTTTCGAGCAAGTATATGTCATACAAGTGGCGGGTCTTCGTAATAAAGCGTACAACATTTCTGGAGTAACTACATCGATTTCACATGTGGTCTGTCAACCAACGGTTCGCTGTGCAATGCTACTTCGATTGGGTGGTCCTTAGAGCTAATTTCCGAGTCTGTTGTACCCGACAGGTGAGTGTCACCGACTATGGCGGCAAACTCGATGGGATCGTTATCGGTACGAACGCTCTGAGCGCCTCTGAGGACACGTTGTATGCGAACGCCACCATGTGTAGTTGTTTCAAGTTGTAGGTGTAAGGCGCCGGGTCAAATTCGTTGTCCTTCCTGAGGACGCGATATAATGCCATCACCACTACGCCCGCGTTGGCTACCATTAGAGCGACGGCTGCCTGTGGACGATGATGCGTTAAGACCATACGTTGAAAATGCAGACATAGTTACCTCCGCCTGCGCAGTCATTGCTTCCAAGAGGCCAGTAGGGCCAAGTACGTATACGGCGTGAATGATGGACGTCAACGTGACCAAGAGACTAGAGGAGAAGATCACGATCAACATTCTATAGGCATGTCAGTCTTCGTCAAGGAAGTAGTCCAGAAAGAAACAAACTTTCGATGGCTCTTCACCAGTGTGATATCACGAAGTAAGTATATCGGAATAACAGCGAGGGCAACATCTGCAATTCCATCGGCTTTTATGATCATCTTGAGCAACTCCTCAAGTGTGGCGCAAATCAAAACACACGTACTCGCGAGCTCCATAGCTGCGACGCCATGTCCAAGATGACACTGGGGCTTGGGCAGATGATACCAGTACTTGTCAGATGCGCAGACATACACTTTCTGTATGAGCAAACCGATCCACATAAGCCCGAACAAGACAGCGAAAGAATTGGTGATCTATAAGTTTAATCTGAGGACGTCGCCTTAGTGAGCTACACAGGGCGCCTACCTGTCTTAATCGCATCTGCGTCGGTATCAGACGAATTACAGCGAATATAATGCTCATCCGAGATGCCCTAGGGTCTGTTTTAGGGGATTCTCAGGTTCGGAGCGAGTTTGCACGCGTACCATAGAGTGTTGGTGAAATTGAGAGCCACCATCCTGATACATGAGGAGAGTCAGAAATCTGCTCACCGAACAGTTACAGTACATACCAGTAGGCATTGATTCTCGTAGTGCGTGCTTGCGACACGTCCGTCCGAATCCACATATCAACAAGCAACAGAATAGAACAAATTAAAGCTACGATGACCCCTGCTACGGTGTTTAGAAAAATCTGCGAGACCGAGTTTTCTTTTTGGGGGGGGGAGCTCACATGCGTCGTCCAACCAAAAACGGCCTGAGCGTATTCGGATTCTCAGACGAACAGCAGTTAGCAGTTGCGCGACCACTAGCAAGACTGTTGTCGAAACTACGACGCGTACTATCAGTGCGATTGCCAATAGGATCGAGGAAATGATAACACTCACTGCGGTTCGTCGTGCTGCTGGGTTGAACCCATTGTACCATGCTGTGACACGGTGGGGGGCTCTATGTTAAATACTGAAAGAGACTGTATTGTATTATGGCCGGATCGAAGCCTGATGAGAGTTTGACAGCCAACACGTTACGACTATATCCCCGGTCCGCACCCCCCCCGTGTTTCTGAGGATGGCGACACGCCACAGGATAATCGGGAGGAAACTGAATGGAACTCGTCCAGGGTCGCCGTCGTCTGGAAGAAAAATCCTGTTGAGAGTAGAGCCCGCGCGCAGGCGGCGGCGCGCGGATAAAATTCGAGAAGGATAAGTTCAAGGAGGAGGAAGGTCCGTAATCCCTTTGGTAAGACTGGAGCATGCTGGCGAAAGGGACGAGGGGTATGTCCATAATTCAACACAAGCCAGGCACATGGACGGAGATCTAGTAAGGACTAGATACATGGCATTGGGAACGTACTAGAAATCGAGCGACGTGCATGACCAGCTCAGTTATACTCGATGTGGCGCGCAACAATGCAGCAGATGCATCGAGACTAAGATGCTAGCGCGCGCAGCCCCAGGATAAACACAACAAGTTAGCGCATGCCCTAAATTCTGGGGTTGCTTGACGGTCGGAACTCGGATGTAGTCATCGACTAACAGATCCAACAACGCCGGTGCCAACCAATTTGGTTTCTTGTCCCAACTTTGGAAACAGTCGAGACTTTCCGCTCAAAAATAACATCGACAAATGTAGAACAGCCCGACGGTCGCTCACTAGCACTGGGTATATTCCGTCGGTATCTACATTATCATAGTCGATACGCATCATAACCAGCAAGAATATCGCTCGTCATCAGGACCTTTCCAACCAACTGGAGGTAGGTATTCAGCACGAACCTGGAATCGCTCAGAGAAGCTCTTACCACATTGCCAGCAATCAAGGAGCGATTGAGGATCGCTAGGACGAGAGTCAGATGAGAAAACAAGCTTCGAGTACGGGTAACGCCTACTATTTCTTCTTGATCTCGAGTAAAGCTGGATAGTTTAGACCCCAGTAAGAGACTAGCATGTTATCAGTACGACAAAGTAAAAAGAATCTTCGATGTGGGTTACTGACCTTCATGGTTAGTCTCGTATACGTCACCCTCATTCTAAACTAGTCAGCCTCTGCTATTCTCAAGGCGAACGCTACGACTCACGAAGTAAGCCCCAGAGTCAGGCGCAATATCTCGCATCATCTGAGTGATGTTGCTCGCAACCGCGTACTGCTCTTTGATTTCTGGAATGGTTGAGTTGAAGATCCAGCCAGAGTGACCGCCTATCTGAGGAATGAGGTCAGCAGATATTTTAAGGCCCCTGTACTTCGTTTCTTACCTGCCAAAGGGAATTTCTCCAAGCGGGAGTAACGCTCGTCGCGTTTGCGGTCTCGTTATACAAGAAGGGTGTGCCCACCACAATATACGGATTAACGCCGTATTGTTGGACCATGTTCACAAGAACTTCAGTTACTTGTGCTTTCCCTTCTTCCGTAGTAAATAGGTCTGATGGAATCAGACGACTAACCAAGACACTCTCAGCCCCAGTACCAGCTTGAGCAACCAAAACATATTTAGAGAAGAAGGCCTGCCAAGAAGGTAATTCTTCTATAACAACAGTTCCGTTGTGTGACAAAGCGTAGTCCGCAATTGGCTGCACAGATTCTGTAGCCTCTTCCAAGGTCAGAAGGGGTGTGACGTTTATGATTCCGGTAGGCTTGGAAGCAAGGATCAGTGAAGAATCAGTTGTATGTCGTGAATACACGTACGTTCATGTGTCCGCCCCATCCTTCGGTCCCCCATTTATAGGTGTGGTCGACAATCAACTTCAGGAACTCTGGAGCAGTTGCAGAAGTCCCCTTGAAAGATATAGAAGCGCTAAGTGCGGATATGAGACCAGTTCTGATGTCCCGAGTAAAACTTCATCTTACACTTGTAACTTCATGGCCGGTTCGGCGAGCGTAGTGGATTCTAAGACGACTCCGAAAGAGCCACCTCCTCCTCCCCGGAGAGCCCAGAACAAGTCGCTGTTCTGGAAAGCATTCGCGGTTCGGTACACACCATCAGGCGTTACAATCTTGAATTGAAGCTGCCCGGGTTGTTTAACTGGGGACTGTTGCTGAAAATAGGGATTCAACTTACGACTCGATCCACACCAAGTCCGTACACGGGACTCAAAATGCTGTGCCCGCCGCCCTATGAAAAACTTTAGCGGCGCAGGAGGTACATGCAGGGGACCAATACCATCAGCCAACCACCGCTCGGACCAACAGTCTGATGATATCCACCAATGATAGTGGCATTATTCTCATCCGCGAATGCATACAAGGATTCGAACGTGACGCCAGCCTTGGTCTTTCTTGAGCATACAATAGATAGGCGGCGCTGGTGAACTTACACCCATGGTGATCGCGCGCTCGTAGGTGATATCACCGCCTTCCGGCACGAATGCATCAGAGTAAGAAAGCTGAGAGTAACATTAGATAGAGAAAATGAAGATCGCAAGTTACCGACTGTGTCCAAGTTACGCGTCTTTGAATCGTGTTAATAAACAGAGATGTATTCTATGAGAACGGTACATGCCCATAGGCCTAGCGATCCTTTCAGGCTGGAACGACCTTTATAGTCGTGTCCTGAATTCTTGATTGATAACGGAACCCCAGTTTTGGCTGAGAAATTGAAAGCCTTTTGTACGTCCTCCGGAGTTTGGATATCGATCTAGAAGCCGTTCAAGTTGATTTCACGCGTAGCGTCATATACCAAGTCTCACATAGAATCGAGGGACACTTCCTTGTTGGCAGTCTGTGTCGGTCCATGCTGCGGAGTTGTTCGGGTTCGACGCGTCCAGCAGACATTTTTCTTCCTGGCTTTGGCATGTCTCCCATTGAGGCTGAACAAATGATAAGGAGATTGATATCCGCCGAGTGTCAGGAGATTGCTTTAATGCTTACCTGCATGAATGCACTAAATTGAGGCGACCGGAAGGCCGGACGGGTATAGCCAGATTGCACTGTTGCACAAGCCGTCGCATTAACATCGTTGTCCTTGCCATTCACAACGGGAAAGCAAGAGCTAGCCAAAGGGAGGGCAGAGTATAGCCGACCACCGAGAGAAGTGGACAGCTCTCGCCAGTCCTCAGAGCTAGCCGAGGCTGCAAAAGATTGTTGGAATGCATCGGAGCTCGCGATGAGGACAAGCAAGAGGAACAACATCATGCAGCGAGTGCGCGATGCTTTCCGCGCCGGTTGTTGAAGAGGTTGAAGCGTCAGGGTCTGTGTCTAGTCTGGTGACAGCTTACAGTGGAAATACTTAGAGCATTCTGATTTAGGGCAAAGGCACATGGGAGAGTCGTTGAGGCGGCAGGCGGCCAGGGCCTTTAGGCCTTACCAAATAAAGGAAGTCCGGTACCTTAGGGTTGGATTAAGAGGCCTTCCCGTTCCCGACATCCAGTGCCTTGAGCGGCGCGCACGCGATAAGACGTAGTCTATTCAAAGAATTACTAGTGCTAAGTATAACCGCTTCAATCTCATCTCATGTCCGCGTATTGCAGAACGAACAAGCTAGTGGTTGATGAGCTAAGGTGTAACTTATAAATAGTGCTACAAAGATTCAGAAGAACAACGTTCTTGACAAGTCCGTCGTACTAATACTGAAATCAATTTCATTCAGTCGAAATTCCACCAAGGATTTGAATCCACCACATCCGGTTGATGAGTCCAATCAACACTTTCATAAGCTGAACGCACATCAGCTCCTCGAGAACATAACAATCTGAATACGTCTCGTCCGAACACATGTCTCGATGCGAGCCCCAGAGCAGTATCGTCAAGCTTGGATCGCGCGTTGATGTCAGCCCCGTGGTCGAGCAACACTTTCACAACCTTCGCCGCATTCTCAAATATAGGCAAAAGCTCTGAAGCCAAATGCACTTCCCCTTGTGTTAACTGGACGCTTCGGATCCAGCGCTTCACTTGAGCAAACCCAGGGCACGCACTGTCGCTCTCATAAGAACGACATGCATAATGCAAAGGGGTCAAACCGATGTTATCCTTCACATCCACATGCACCCCATAAGAAATCAACGCGTTAACAATCGTTTCATAATCATCGGCGAATCGGAAAGCATTGTGAAGGATTGTTACACCGTCCTTATCGACCAGAGTAGGATCCGCACCTGCTTCTAAGAGTGCAAGGACAGTTTCCGCACGCGAAGCACAATGAAGAGGTGTCTCGTCCCATGTATTTCGGGAATGGATATCTGCTCCTGATTGGATAAGAAGCCGAATGAGGGCAACATTCTCCGAGTGCCCTTTAGCACCTATCCAGTTTCGAGCAACCAAATGGAGTGGCGTCTCCAGATTGGAGTCACGGACGTTGGGGTCTGCGCCATAGTCTAAGAGAACCTTCATCAATCTTGCGGATGGGATAGACAAGGAATATTGTAGAATATGCGCGATGCCGTCATCTAGTTCCGACCGTATACTGGTGGGAAATATCGTTGTTCTGCGTATACGAGGTCCTTTATTACGCGTCGTTGTCAGTCGCAGCCAGAAGATGGCAGCATCACGGGCAGATACGACATGTAAGGGTGTTTCTGACCGAGCTCCGCGATACACGTGAACCCTTCGATGGAAGTTGATATAGTCTTTGCAGCCGTTCTGCAGAAGATATTCCATGACTGCAGGCGAGAGTGTCTCGTGTAAAGGCGAACTTCTTGAGTCTCGTGGCGTGGGAATTCGTATGCTAGCAGCAAAAAGCGCTGCAACAGCATCAACACTGTTTGTACGACACGAGACAAAGTGAGAATGTTGACTCTCAAATAGAGCATTCTGTCCCGAAGAAGAAAGAGCGTTGACGTCCGCGCCAAGACTGATGGCAAGCTTTACTGTCTCGCCACTCCAGAAGGTCAGGCCATCATGAAGAGGCAACCGACCACGCTGATCCACAGCCGTGACCGCCTGAGGACAGCTTCTCATGAGGAATGTTGCGGCCTCATCGGTCACTGCGCAGTGCAATGGCAACCCGTGTTTCCCGCAAGTCAGAGGGTTAGCGCCGTGTCTAAGCAGTACCGCCATAACCTCGATAGACTGGACCGTGTGGAGGGGCGTTGCCTCGAAAACATCTCTGGCATTAATGTCTGCACCATTTTCGAGGAGGACCATAGCAATGTCTGCCGATCGACACAAATGTAAAGGCGCACATCCCTCGAGAAGATTGACGTTAGCTCCAAACTCGATGAGTGTTCGTGCAGCTGCAGCTGAGCGAGCCATATGCAGCGAAGCCTGACGATCAATATCTAGAGCATCGACGTCTGCACCTTTAGAAAGAAGAGCGCGTACGACCTCTACAGCATCGAGGCGAACGGCTAGATGAAGAAGGGTGTCGCTATGACCGCCACGCACGTTTATATCGATGTCTAGAAAACGGCGTAGAGTTTTTTGCATTTCTTGTACATTCCCGCGCACGTGAAAGTGAAGAGCAAGTCTGATGGTTGAGATCCAGTCATAAGACTGTTGGCTGGATTCTTGAAGTTCTCGGAGAATGAGAGTGGCAAATGCATTATTATCGGTCGATGTCTATGAAAGCATTAGTACTTAGGGCACGGCCTTGATATTTAGCTACCGGGAAAGGAACTGTTGGCAAAAATGAGCCAATAGATTGGAATCTATTCCAACACACTTGTTGTTGGCGATTACTCTCGATCGTGTAGTACTATGAATGTTATCAGGAACAGATGACAGTATCAAACAACATAGCCACTCACTTCGTTGAGAGTATAATAAGGATCTGGACTAGCCATCCCATCACAGACGGCGCAAATGATCTCAAAGATTTCTTGCCATGAAGGTCTCCTGGTCGGATCTCTAGTTACGGTTCCCTTGATCACGGCTACCAACGCAAGCTGAGCACGTCGCTTAATGTGCAGCAGACTGACAGCGCTGAAAAACCCGCTTGTCACAAGTCTATTCGCAGCGCCATCCTCAGATGATAGCTGAACATGCGCTACATCTCTATCGTCAACATCTCGAAAAGGAAGAAGCCCATCATTCATGATTTCCGAAACCATCACTCCATAAGAATACACATCCCGAAAAGGGAGATTTGCGTATTGAGAGAGAAAAGGTGGTGCTTCAGGCAACGCTTCGGGAGCTTTGAACCGGAAGGTACCTCTGGAAGCGACGTATGCGTCCCTTGAGGACGTGTCCGGCACACAGAACCCAAAATCAGACACTTTCGCAACAAGTGCCGGTGTCGTAGATTGGTTCCAGTGGCTGCAATTGTAGAATATAAGAATGTTGTCGGCTTTGATATCGGCGTGGACGACTCCAAGGAGGTGCAGTGCCTCTAGGCCAGCAGCAATTTCCAAGAGAAAACGGAGTTTCAGTGAAAGTGGGACTCCATTGGAGAGAGATGAGGCCGACGATGCTCGTAATATGTATCCCAAAGATCCGATGGCGTGCTCGACAATGAGTCTGGGTAGGAGAATATCGCTACTCCTTTCTAGAACAACGCCAATAATCATGGCAACGTTGGGATGGAGCGACAAGAACGACATGACGCGTATCTCATCCAAGACCTCTTGAATGATGGAGCTGAGGGCAATTTTGTCCTTATGGATATTTTCCCTCGGAGTCTTCACTGCGACCAACATCGACCGGGAGCTATGATTCACAAGTCGACCCTCTTCAACATAGAACGTCGCCCCGCATCCAATAGGCTTCCCAATTGTAAGATCGGCAGAATCTATAACCTTTACTGAGAGTGTGTCGAGGTAGTCGAGAAGCTGGTTGTACGTTGTTGGACGACTGAACGGGTCCGCGTGGGCGGAGAAAAAGCTCTGCCTGGGACCACACCCATCAGAGGAGGGCGGCAAATAGCTAGCGTCAGATCGATATGTGTGGTTCTCCGTGGAGGTGGAACTGAAATTGGAAGGGGGTTCGAGGTATATTCTCGGCATTGTCTGGGCTTCAGGTTGAGTTTGGCCATATAGAAAGCTAACCACTGACCAGAGGTCGTACGACTGCTTGTCTGTAAGCTTCGGCGCGTAAGACAAGTCGACAGAGGGCAGAACGATAATTTCGCTGTTGGTCGTCGTGGTAGTACAGCTTCGTCGCTTCCTGCCGAGAAAATGGCAACATAATTCAGTTTCGGCACGTCCGCAGAACGACCGGCACAGTTGAGCAGATTGTTCGTCGTTTCGGAGATCTCCAGTGTCGACATAGAGGGAACGGTTTACGTCCAATTCCCCAGACATTGACTTTCCTGAAAGTTGTCTGAAAGTTGGAAGACATATAGAAGCTTTTTGGGACGTGCAGCTCAATCTAGAGACAACCCAGTGTGACTGTAGCTCTCAGGAAGACGTTGAAAGTCGCACCTCTATTGTACAGACTTAATACGGACTAGATGTGAATTAGCTGGTGGGATCTTGTCAACCGCATAGAAGAGAAAGACTTGAAATGATGAGAGAGGACGTGGACTTGCGAGCACGGTTGTTATTCAATTTGGCTGCGAAGGCTGAGGAAAGGAAGGAAACACCAAGTCACGTGTGCCAATGGTTAATGTCGGCCACCACGACGGTCAGTTTTTACACTGAGTTTACTACTGTACGCCCCCCTCGCATCTGTCTCATTCTCATCTCCTGGAAACTCATTGATTGATATCAACCCCCAGTGGGACTTTTCAATATAGAGAGAGTCAATAGCAACATAACTCAATGGGACGTCCATCAAACTATTCATGGCTCAGCTTGGTTGGCTGGTCCTGTAATGCTCGGCCCAGCTCAACGTCCGAACGCCATGACGGCATTCTAACCGCCGCTCTTTGTACGGGTTTTGTGTTCATTCACAACCCTTACTAGAAGTTGAGAATACGAAAGGTAGTACGAATTGTAATCCTCTTATCGCATCGCTAAAGGTTTATAATGTACAGATGGACATTCTAAGCGCTGTAAAGGAAGCTATAGAGCTCGTCGTACTCATCTACGACAAATATTCCGAGTATCGAGACGCGGATGAGACGATCAAGTCGACCTACAGCCGCTTGGACAGCATCGAGGTCGGCTTGGAGCTCTTTCAAGAGTATCTCATCCGAGCGGGACCTGGTCTGCACGCGCGCCCAAAACAAGCTCTGAGTAGGTCCATGCAGAAGGTTTCAGACCTTCTCCACGAGCTGAATGAACGGCTCTCACCATCTATCACTATCTCAAGAAAGCTGGCGTGGGTCGGCTGGGGGAAGCGTCGAGTAGAAGGCCTTCTGTTGGATCTCAAAGGTTGGAACGAAGACATACATCGCATCATGTTCGCACTTGACGTGTTGGGCAAAGTCCGTGACAACGACGTGCTCTATCGGCGCCTTTTTGATACAGGCGACCGTTCCTTACAGGCAACTTGGTCGTTGAGCAAGCGAATCCATGCCTCCGACGCCGCCGTGCCGAATTTACCCGTTCCTCTCTCTTCAATCACTGATGACCCATCCAATCTATCCGACAGATCACTGGCAAGACTCAACTCAGAGGTGGTATACCTGGAAGCTCACTATATTGATCGCAGTGGCGACGAAACACAGCAGAGACGTGCGACTGAAAGGATGGCTGGCGTATTCGCGTCGCCAGATCTTCCTTTGATGCACCTTCTCTCGTGTTTAGGCTTCGCCGAGAACTACTTGCCTTTCGAACGCTGCTTCCTGGTGTATCAACTCCCATCGTCGGCGCATCTTGATGAGGTCCAATTGGACCGTGTCCCAACACTAGCCGACGCCCTTGAGCGCCAGACACGCATAGCACTTGAAAATCGTTTCCGCATCGGAGTCGAGATTGCAACTGCAGTCATGGAAATCCACGCCTCTGGCTGGGTTCACAAATCCATCCGAAGCGATAATGTTTTAGTTTTCGTCAGTGAAGAGAAGAAGGGATCTAAAAAGGACGCCAAAGTTGGGACTGCTTACCTCGTTGGCTTCGAGGCGGCTCGTCCTCTGATCCAAGGCTCAGAGCAGCGTCCCGAGTCAGATATAGCCAAGCGCCGGTATCAGCACCCTGAGAGACAGGGCGGCAGAGATACGTTGGTGAAGAAGTTCGATATCCGACATGACATGTATAGTCTTGGAGCGGTGCTCATCGAAATCGGCTATCGGAAAACGCTGCGTAGCATCTTTGGTGTCTCCCCAAGGGACACTAGGGGCGACCCGCTACCTGGGGAGGCAGAAGAAAATCACAAACGTCTTCTTGATTATGCTTTCCGTCTTAGCGATAAGATGGGCTCCAAGTATGCTAAGGCCGTAGTGGCATGTCTCACCAAAAGCACACGCGCAAATGCCACAACGGAAGTCCTACGAGAGGAGTTTTACGACGACGTTCTGCGTCCCTTGAGACAAATCAATGAGGGCTTTGGAATATAATTGTTGCCAGAGTGTGCCACACTTCAGTGCTTTGTACATTGCATCCCGCCTGTGACCTGTACTTACTCTGTTGAGTGCTACTCCGAATAATGGACACTGATTTGTTACTTAGAGGATTAGTACAAGAAGAATGGTATTGCGAAAATGTGATATAGGTTTCGACAGATTGTGAAGAGTAGAACATGTTCATCTGCAGGCTGAGGACTAGCAAGCGCCCCTACAACATATCTCTGGGAGGCGCTACTCTCCTTCGACGACGAGGTAATGAACCAGCTGTGGGACCGAGCTGTCCCTTCGCCGTATTATCGTCGTTAATAAAGCAAGGGCGGGTGAACTCGATGAACAAAGTGACACCTCGGCGTTCACGAAGAGCGGGGCTCGGTGTCATCGACGAAAGGGAAGAGGTGGGATGAGAATCCATGATGATGGAGGAGAGCAAAGGGTGTTATGCACTGATAATGATGATGATGATGATAGTTCCGGTGAAGATATTATTAGAAGGAAGGAGGCGAAGCGAGAAAGACTTCTGTGTGGCCCCTTTTGTGAAGTTACGCTGCCTCGAGCTTCTTTTCAACGAAGCCAAGAAATCTGAATCAACCATATTCGGCGCGCGAGGACGGTAGAACATCAACGTTCGACTTTGGCAGCAATCGGCAAATAGAAACACTGCAGAACCGCCACACTGGATCACAGCTGTGAACTATATGGAGCTGGCCAGGCGCAATGCAGCTGTTCTTGTCTAAACACGGCTGCTGAGGAGATCCAACACAGTTTGAGCGTGATGCTGTCAATGAGGATTCGACGTCGACATAAAGCAGCCAATGCAAAGAACGCTTCTTTATCTTGAATTCGACATGCTAATCTTTTTTAAGGAAAAAGATACGAGACTCGTTATTCATACAGACGTGAGATACAACGCAAACTTTCCGCGTACGCCTCAGCAGATGACACGAGCGCGAATTCACTGTGCTTTGTCGATGTGAAGAAAACGTTGAACTTGCCGGTAGAGATCAAGAGAACACACAGAGTGCGAATGAAGTACGGGCAGCTGTATAGAGTTGAAGGTGTCTTCAAAGGAGGGAAATGGACCATCTCGAGGCTTCTCGAGGGCCAAAAACGCGATCCAGATTCAGAGCTCACTTCACGCCAGATAAAATGTTTTTGCAGTTTCGATCTTTTCATAGCGAGGAGAAGAAGCATAACATCTGCATATGCATAATACGTCGAGCGCGCCACTGAGCTCTCATGGTGTGTCCTTCTACCAATTCGTTATGCTGCAGCCGCCTTTGCCTCTGTGCGTGCTTTGTACTGCGGAGCAGGTCAGGAAACGATAAGCGACAAACAGTATGGGGACGCACTGATCCAACGGCGGCGAAACGAGCATTACGGCGGAACTAAAGATCGATTAAATTCTGGTTTCAAGCCCTCAACATTTCGATACAGACCTTGGCGTCAACCTACGTTGAAAGCGGTCAGCACTACTACCATTGCATAAGAAAACAAGCACGTACACCCTTCAATGACCGTGTGCGACCAGCTGCCGGCTTTTTTATTCCATTGCGATGAGCCTTCTTGCTCTGGTTGTGGTTGGTATGGCTGAGATAAACTAAGAGACATATACGCAGCAGCGCGGAGGAGCGACATACTTCTTGGATTTGGCCATTGCGACGACGGTATTGCTGGACTTGACTTGAGAGGAACTGATTTGGTATGCCAGCACAGCCACCAGTGGCTTGCTATACAGGTTGCCGGCCGTCCCCGGTGGCGCACTAAACGAGTCGAGAGTTACCACAAGGGCTATGAGAATTAGGAGAGACTAAAACAATAATGAAAGTCGTACGCGTATGCATGGCATACATACATAAAGATATAAATACGAATGATGAATGGCGCCTATGAATGAGAAAATCCACTACTCTTTCACCTTCCACACCACCGCAGCTGCTGCCACTCCTAATATGACAATACCCAGTGCAGTCATCGTCGCATCTTTCCGTGGCCCAAGACCATGGCGAGGCTCTTTGAATTTGAGCTCACCATTTTCCCTTTTCACCAAATCCGCACTCCCATTAAGTAGCCCGTTAGTTTTTGGGACCTCTATCGTCAGTGTGTCGATGGGCTCCCTATGTACACTCGAGCTGCGCCCCCTCCGCCTGTGGCGCATCGAGTCGCTTGAAAGACTCCGTGGGCTTGGAGGTAAAACGTCCTCCAAACTTTTTCTCTCCGTGCTCGACTCCTTTACCTTTTCCACCGTCGCCTCAACTTGCCCCACCCGCCGTGCCATCTCCTCCCACTTTTCCAGCCACTCCATACTAGGAACAGGCGGAGGAGTGGCAGGCGTCATACTTAATGACGCGACCTTCTCCTCCAGTCCACGGATGACACCTCGACTCTCAACTAGCTGTTCCGTAAGTTGTGAGACTTTGAGCGTCAGTTCAGTGATAAGAGAGCTGTAATCGGGCTGCCTTGTCGGTTCTGGCTCGGGAGCCTGGGTGGTCTGGAGAGCAAGAGACGGCTCTGGTGTACGAGGACGAACGTGCTCTTGTTTCCGCTCCTCCTGATCATGCTCCTGGTCGTTTTCTTGTTCGTGTTCCAACGACTGCTCGTTGTGAGAGAAGTCCTCTTCGGGCTCTTCTTCCTCGTCTACCGGTTCCAATCCACCAGTGACAGTAGCAATACTTCTAGAATCGTCGTCGTCATAGTCATGATCATGATGATTCCGTTCACGTTCCCGCTGTTGATGGTATTCCTGTTCCTCCTCCTCCGCCCGCTGCTTCGCAAGGAGCATTCCGCGAATCTCGTTCCACATGCCTTCCTGCTCCTTGAGCTTGTCCTCAAGAACGCGGACCTGAAGAAGCGATCGGCAACGGAAGAAGGGTTTTGTAGATAATGAAGCTCACCTTTTGCTCATGCTCTTGTAGTTTCTCTATCAACTCGTCAACGGCGGGTCGCTTGCCCTTGTCGTCTGTTTCAGAAGGTGCAGGTCGCTCTTCCGCAGGGGGAGGCGGCCGCACGGGAGGTAAAGACGATGGATTGGGATACGCGGGGGCATTGGGTGGCAGAGTGCCACCGAGGGTCTCGCCAATCTCACCCATGGAACCCGTGAGAGCCCCGAGTTCTGCGCCAGTATCGCGGCTTTTCTGCAGCTCTCCTTGAAGTCTGGTGAGGATATGCTCGAAAGTGAGTCCGCTCTTGCCTGGGGGCCGCATGGAGCCGCCCATACCACCCATCCCAGTGAGCCGTGGAGGAAACTGGTTGGACTTGGGAGGGTTCGGAAGCGAAGACATGTTGGGCTGGCCATTGGACGAGGAGGCGAGAGATGACTGGTGTAGTGAAGTAGAGTTCGGTTGGTGCTGCTGCTCGGATCGCGCAGCCATGAGCGCATCCTGCTCGTTGAATATGCATACCACGCGGGCGGCGACCTTGTGGTGGACTATGGTCTTGTTGTCCTCTCCAACAATGTCGATACCGAATTCCTAAATAATTTGTGAGCAATGGGGAATGAATGCGTCAGCGACATACAACTATATCGTCGCTCTTGAGATCGAACGGCTCGCTCTCCATGCCCTCTTGGCTCAGCCGTTCGCCATTGATGAAGGTTCCGTTGCTGCTTTTCACGTCCTTGATGTATATCTTGCGACGCGCTGTTAACAGCGGCTTTGCCGAGCTTCAGGAGACGCACCTTTCCTCCTTCTTCCCATATTTCCGCGTGCGCCCGGCTCAGTACTTTTGAATCAAAGTAGCCGTTCCGCTCGCCAGGTGTAGTTTTGGCGTTGGTCTGGCGGCCAATTTTCACTCGTTGGCCGGGCGTTGACAGCGCGATATGCTTGGGAACGAAAGAGTCATTGAGAGGATAGAGGTAGAGCGCAGGCAACGCAGAAAGGAGGGTCGGTGACGACTGAGTAAGGGGAGCAGGCATCTTCGCGTAAGGTCGGTGGAGGGAACGTGTACCAGGGGGATTGCCTTTTTCCTTTAGAGCCAAAGAGCTCGACGTCGTGGGTGGCAGAGAGATTGTGTTTACTTCGATTTGTACCATTTCGTCACGTTTACCGTTTGCACATCAAATTGCCACCCTGGTTACAGCTTCGTTATAGCAACTGTACTCGACTGCTTACTGTAGATTACTTGTATTCTGTTGTGAAATAGCTTGGATATCCCGTTCGACGAGTGCTGACTCGTGTAGCGGACCCACCATGAGCAGCCAATCCGCAATCAGCCATCATGTCATGAGGCGTACTACTACTTCCTGATTGGACTCGGCCTGCTGCTTCTCGCACCATTTAGAACCTGTTCAAAACTGATGCACGGAGAGCGGTGATATGCGCGATAATGGGTATTCAACGGCATTCATTCACCGTGATTCGCGACCAGATCACAGCCCCGTCTGAATTTCAGAAGAAAGTATTCAAGGACTTGTTAAGCTGAATGTATAATGCCTTCAGATTGACATCAGCAAGAGGGTCAGCCTAAAGTTATAGAAGAGACTTCAGAATGGAATGGTAGGATTGCCACCCGCGCCCATCTAGTGCGATCATTGAATGTAGAGGTTTCAGAAAGTACCCAAGTCCTGTAATCGTCAGCGATGTTTTACTGCGATACAAGAACTACACCTATGAAACGTAATTTAAATACTTCCCGTAAGATGAGCAACGATAACAAAACAAGTAGGCCGCTCAAGCAACTAGACCTTCTTTGTGATGAATGGAATAGTCCAAGAAACCTACTTTGCAAGTTACATTCAGACTCCGTCAATGATGTTTTGAGAGTCTAGAGCACTGTGTGAGGCAATGTGACGCAGTACCAAGAGTAGAGAGCGCTTGATTATTGCTTTATCAGCAAATCCTCGATTCCCAGAAAAAGTCCAGACCCGGAAAATATGCCAGACTATGGAGACGAGAACCATGTAGAGGCGAGCTGAGTATTCCGTATCAGTCGTTTGACCGATGAAGGGGGTGTGGCGCGTGTGTATTATGGTTTCAGCCAGAGTAAACCGCCTAGCCATGAAATGAACGAAAGGTGATGATCGAGAGCTCAAGACCAATACCCTCCGAGATAGTGTCACTGTCGACGATGAAGGTAAATCTGAGACGGCCCTCTGGAAAAAACATATTGGCGAAGGATGGACGACGAACAATGGATAGGCGTGGGAACATTCAAATGATTCAGTGAGTCAACCCTAACCCAAGACGCCACGTGGTTACTTTGGCGCGCTGTCGCGTCGCGGATGTAAGGGCTTGATGATAGTCAACGACTGTATGTGCTTACAGCTACGGGGAGATGATTAATCTCCTTACTCAGCCTGACCTTGCGCTACACCTCGCGTTTCATCCTGGCGGCCAATCGTGAGGAGTAGATAATAGACGACGTTTTTCTTTAGTACCTGAGCCAGTACATGACTACTTGTAGGTCGTTGTTTAACATAAAAGCGTTGTCCTCGTTCTCAAGCTCTTAATTGAAAGAGCCCGAAGGGTGACTCTTACATATTGGACCGTGCGCCACGTGCACGTTTTCTCTACACCCTTGCAGCAGTAGATCCTCAGGGCTAATATTAGTCCGGCGCTCACAGTCCCGGGGATACTCCAATGCCTGCTTCTCCATCAAGCATCAATAGACGCGCGCCACGCCCAGAGGCGTGACTGCATTATAATAGCCACCAGCGTATATTCTAAGTATAGCGCTCATAACTCTGCGCGCTGTCTCTGATACATGTCTTTAAAGTATGTATACCTGTGAGAAGCTGTAACTACGCTTCAGGCGAATATAAGTACGTACAAGGTGTTCATGACTTAATTGGGATTTGGAAAAACAAGAACAAATCTTGACGCTCACCTTGCACTAACCCGCGAAGATCGCAAAATGGTGCACTCGAGAGTGGTTCCATAGACCATGATATCCATCTCTTCTCTGGGAACGTATCACTCCGTAGAACAAGGAACACGCCATAAACGCCGCGGCGTCGTTCGGCACGCATCTTTCGAGATTCAGCGCTCACTCTCCTAATCTCTGATGTTGTGCCTCAGACTTAGGTATATAAACACGTCGACAATGAATAACAAGCATTTTCGGAATCATGGGCATCTTCTCGAAAAAGACACAGCGCAACAACAAGAAAAATAATCAAGTTTCCTTCGGCCAGCAGCCAGAGAAGGCTGGACGCCTCGTTACCGGTGACCTCGAGCAGGCGTTAAAGGAGTGCAAGGAGAAGGTCGCGCGGATATCTAAGGACTGTCGCGCCAGGAACCGCAAATTCAGGTATGTCGCCTCATCGTCTTTCAGTTCTGTCACCTCATTAGGATGCAGAGATAATGAGTTCGATCTGTTCAATGACAGGGAACGCTGCCTCAAAGGCCTTGAACCCCCTGACGATGAACCGCTTGAACCAGCCGATGTTAAACGCGTCACGGACATCTTTGACAACCCGCGTTTCTTTGTAGATGGGGCTAGCTCCAATGATATTGTTCAAGGATATCTTGGAGACTGCTGGTTCGTCTCGGCTCTGGCAACCATGTCTACTGCAAAAGGTTTGGTTGAGAAGTTCTGTGTTGCAGTGCGTTGTCGTGTGACTTTTCATGCGCGAGTTCTAAATCAACTCTTCAGAGAGACGAAAAGATTGGCGTGTACGGATTCATCTTCTTCCGGGACTCGCGATGGGTCACTGTCATCATTGACGAGTGCGTCTTTCTTACTACCTACGCCCCACCATACGGTTTCTCATCTATCTTCAGTCTGCTCTACACATCCATTCCAAAATTCGAAGAACTGAATGCCGCCGAACGTGCCCTCTATCACTACAATAAGAAAAGATACAACGAGTCTGCGCGCAAGGGTAGCAAGTCTCTATACTTTGCGACCTCTGGAACCGATGGCGAGACCTGGGTGCCTCTCATTGAGAAGGCATACGCCAAACTTCATGGTAGCTATGGAGCTTTGTCGGGAGGACAGGCCTCTGAAGCTATCGAGGATCTCACCGGGTAGGTCCATGTCGCAAGGCGCAAATACCATAAGCTCATTTTTTGTCTAGCGGCATCTCCACCTGTACCTTGACTGACGTATGATGTTCCCTCCATGTTGATCTGATATGGCCTCACGCTACATAGGATATCCTTGATGCAGAGCTATTTTGGAAGGACGAACTTCTGAAGGCCAATGAGGACCGCCTTTTTGGCGTTTTCTTCCGCGGCCTGGACAGCACCCGAAGCGGAATTGACAATGTCACTGTTAATGGTCTACATGGCTCTCACGCGTATTCTGTTCTCCGCGCAGTTGAGCTTAGAGGCAAGAAGTTTGTGGTTGTCAGAAATCCTTGGGCGCAATCGGAATGGAACGGTCCTTGGTCTGATGGCTCCAAGGAGTGGACCAAGGAATGGCTTGAAGTGTTGCCCGAACTAGGACACATCTTTGGAGACGACGGCGAGTTCGTGATGGAATGTGGGCTGCTATTATTCCATTGACAAACACACCTGCTAATAATACCTTCAGACCGGGACTTCTTGTCCTGCTGGCAGCATATTGATCGTACACTGCTATTTGATGCTCATTGGGTGATGTCCTCTCAATGGCTACGTGTTTCTGCAAGGCCAGTGCCATCCGCTTGGTCCTTTGGAGATGTATCTTGTGAGTGCGTTGTCAAGGTTGATTGCAAGCGTCGCTAAAAAGTTTTCTAGTCACCATCTCAGTCCCAGAAGCGACACCTGCTGTCATTGTATTGTCTCAGCTCGATGGACGTTACTTCGACGCGATCTCTGGTCGGTCTTTTTGGACCTTGGAGTTCGTTGTTTTCAAGAAAGGAGAGAAACAAATCTTCGCGGAATCTTCTTCTGCCCGACTCTATACTCGCAGTGTTAATGTCGAAGTCAATCTTGACCCAGGAGACTATGTTGTTCATGTACGTCTGCTTTACCCACATCTTCGCTTGCTGATATGCGCGAAAAACCAAATAGGTACGCTTGGATCGCGTCTTGTATCGACGACCAGACTACTGGAACAAGGGATGGGATGATCGCAATTTGTCGCGTACCCTAACTCAAAGAGCTAAAAGCCAATCCCTCGCAATGAGTAAGTCTCGAATCTCAAGAAAGTCTTCCAGTCCTTGACTTTTTTCGTCAGACTTCGATGCCGTTACTCAAGGTCAATACCTACCCATCCCACTTGATGTTCTTGCTGGACAGAATCTACTCGAACTGAAAGAAAAGGCAAAGGCCAAACTTGAACCAGATGGCGATTCGCCAGACGAGGGCGATGGCGATGACCACGAGGAGAAGGGAAAAGATAAAACGGATAAGCCTGGCAGTGATAGTGGGAGTGTAAAGGCGGATGAAACTAAAGACGTCGATGATGAAAGCGAAGCTGAAAATACGGGCGGCGACGACGACGACGGAGACTCTCCACCTTCGGGATTCACCCCCTCGCCACCGCTCAATGAGGAAGCAGATGCGATTACCATCGGCCTTCGTGTCTACACTGCTACAGGTGCCCCTGTGGAAATTTGTGGACAGTTGAGGGATGGGCTAGCTGTGACTGCAGATCTTGCCTTGTAGTAAATTCTGTCTTCAGAAAAGTCCGTACATGTTCAAGTTTCGCGCCTGTGAACTCGCTTGTATTATACATATTCTGCAGTATAGAACAGCTAAGCGGACACATCGATAACTTAAAAAAGTGGCAGCTGAGAAATGCCCGATATAGTCAGGCACGTGTGCAGACCACGCTTGTTTCACGACCACGACCATCGACGCGTCAATTTTCGCGTTTAGCCGTTACCATGCCCGAAGTTGAACCAATGTACGTGTCGGTGATCCCTTCCGTCATCATCAAGTGCCCACATAAGAGAGTAGCCCGCCTTCCGTACTTCCTCGTCGTGCTACGACATTCGTCCTGGATCCTACCAGCGATACGCCATCTTTCCGGATAAACAAAACAGAAAAATCCTACCACCACCAATACTCAAACATCTACTACCATAGGCTCAAGGGTATTCGCACCTTCGTCGAGGAACAGGCGCGTCAAAGGTGGCGGGATGTCGATGGTGTGCCCACCTACTTCTTATATGCACACCACCTAAATTGATCTGCAGGCAGTCCCGAGCTTGTGCCTCGTGTACTTGAGATTGTGAAAAACAGGCTCTGTTGGATCGTTGGGACTGTCTACCTGGATATGCCACTTAAACCCAATGTTCTGGAAGATATTGCACGCGACGTGAGTATTCGTAACTATCGCGCCGCAGTTATTTACTCATGCTGTCTAAAGCATTCGATACCTCCACCGCCCCCGCCCACCAAATTCTGCTCACCCGAGGACAACATCCTGCTTGAAGACGAGTCAGGACGCTTAAAACTTGTGGGCGAGCGGATAAAAACCGCACGCTTGGTGACTGGAGTTGTGATGGGCGTTCTTGGTATGGAGACGCAGAGTGGCGATTTCGAGGTTGTCGACATGTGCTTTGCTGGTATGCCGCCCCAGATAGAATCATCCGAAGAGGAAGACGCAATGGATGTGGATGGTACGCGTTATTGACTCGTGCTTGAAACCTTGAATAATGCTTCATAGAAAACAATGTCGAAGACCTAACAGACGAATGGATTGCCGTGGTGTCTGGCCTCTCTGTGGGTTCGTCGACGTCCCCGGACGCGTCGTTGGAGATGTTGACCGAGTACCTTTCCGGAGAGGAGGGAGGTGTCGATGACCAGCTATCCGCAGCTCAAATCTCTCGGCTCATCATAGCAGGAAACTCGTTCGCGCCTCCGTCCAAAACGGAGCCTGTCAAGTCGGACCAGACGAAAGAAAACAGTACGTTGTTGCATATTTGCGTATCATATGCGATGCTCATGTCGCAGCGCGGGCGGTACGGACAAGATACGTCTGCGTTCTCTCCTCACCCTACCACGATTCTTTCTGGCTACTTGCAAGACGTGGGATCTGTGATGCCCATTCACATATTGCCTGGGGAGAACGATCCTTGTGGCGCCATTTTGCCACAACAACCTTTCCCGCGTGCCATGATGGGTCCGGTGTCGTCTCTACCAAGTTTCTCATGTGAAACAAACCCGACATACCTTCGTTTGGGTGCTGGCGCGGAGGAGAGGACCCCAATTTCGCGCACGATACTAGTCAACTCGGGCCAACCATTGAACGATATGTTCAAATATCTGGCATCCCCTCCTGCTACGCGTCTATCCATATTGGAATCGACGCTGAAGTGGAGACATATGGCTCCCACTGCACCAGATACACTTTGGTGTCATCCGTATCACCAGAGTGATCCGTTCTTGTTCCATGGCACGCCCGATGTGTATTTCGTGGGTGGCCAGGGACGCTTTGCGACAAAACTCGCTCTAGGCGAGGACGGCAAAACACAATGTAGGCTTGTGTTGGTTCCTGACTTTGCATCTACGGGTACGTTGGTGTTGGTAAACCTGAGGTCCTTGGAGGTCAGAACGCGTTCTTTCCGGACGTATGACGCTGCCCGGTCAAGATGGAGACTACATAGGTAAAATCTAGTTTATTGAACTTCAACGGCTGTTGCTTACAATGATCAGTTAGTGTCATAGATTATCGTAGATATATTGTAGCTTATTCGTTCCATTGCATAGCAGAGGGTATCCAATATGCTTTGCCATCTCGTTCATCCTGTTCATCTATCCAGCATAAACCATCTCTTATCAACATGTTCTCCAGTGCCGCAGACGCTCGCCCTCGTGTCCAACCTTTACTTCGTATCAGGTCGGCCTCAACGATTCGTCCTCCGAGCTCATTCGCGATGGAGAGAACGACGGTTTGATCGTCATCCAGTTCCTTTACCACGCTGCGTACCATCTTCCTTCCACCAATCTCCACCACCTGGTAACCAGCACCGAGAGGTTGTAAGGTTTTGATACTTCGCATGACATCGTCCTCGTCGATAACTCCTCCACTCACGCCACGCAGCTTGCTCACGAGACGCACGAGCTCGCTCATCTCGATCATGCCTCCATTCCGATCTCGCGTGCTAACGCAGACGTCGACGATTTGGACACCGAGTTCATATTGCCAGTCGCCGAGCCCAAGCATCTCTGCCCACCACCCGCCTTTCCGCGGGCCGGCTAGTGGATCGACGCCAATAGAGGAACACATTTGTTGGAATGCATGACGGAATGTGGGGTCGCGTCGAATAGAGTCGCGATGTGTTGAGGCGAAATGGGCAAGGGCAGTCCGGAACTGGGTGAGCTGCGCCTGGAGGTGCTCTATCTGCGTTTTTGAGAGTGCATTAGACAACTCTGCAAACTGCCGTTTTGATGTTCGTGTCTGTCAAATGCGGCGAGGCCGACGCCCCTTCGATGCATTATTGATGGCGGCGGCAAGAGACAAGAGCCTGATGATTTCACGTGGTTATGTAATGTTACCCTGACATTACCTCCCTCGTCCTTATACACCCACCTCCAATGTCCTCTCGCGAGCTCATTGATGCCCAGTTCGACCGCGCCGTGAGATAGTACAGGGGCTGCCAAAGACGGGCCCCATTCAGACCGACTATGAGGAAAAGTTGACCATGTACAGGTGTGCTGTTACTCGGTTCCTGCAATAACCTGTCTGTTTACGAGTTTTCGTCTAGCTTGTACAAGCAAGGTGAAGACGCATAGTCTTGCGTATCAAGCCCGTATCTCATTTTTAACAGCTACCATCGGAAATGTCAAGTCGCCACGACCTGGGATATGGGATATGCTGGGACGGGCGAAATGGTGAGTGCAGCTCACTCGGTGTTTTGGTTACAACAGCTAATGTCCAGACAGGGATGCGTGGGCCAAGCACAAGGACGTCGACTCTCTCGAGGCTAAATGGCTCTATGTCGATGCACTGATGAAGGTTTATTGGCACGTCATGTAGTCGGAAGCGCCGAGTACTTACACTTGTACAGGTTCTACGCAAATACTCGGATAAGACTATGGCAAAGAGTCTCGTACAGGAACTGGAGTCTTATGGTGGAGACCCTTTCAACCTTGTTATGAGTGGTGCGTCCTCCTCACTTGTACGGGATGCCGTAAACCTAAACACATCTCTAGGCTCTATTTCCAGATCCAAAGACTCAGACTCGTCTGGTTCCTCGGCCTCTGACGATGAGATGATGAGCGCCCTTACAACCACCCTGGTCAACCATCACAACAAGAAGCCGAGTTAGGCTCTGAAGATGAAGGCGAATCGGGCGAGGATGAGGCTGGCGAGCTTCCGAATGTTAGACACGAGCCCGAACCTTCAGCCTAATCGACCTGGGTCGTCTCTTTCGTCCATCGTTATCGCACGCCCATGACAGGCTCAATAGCTTTGTCACCACCACTGCACATGCCGTCCCAACGACTCAACCTCTCCCGGTTTGAAACACCTTCAGCCTTGGGGCGCCCACTGGCACGCCCGCCCCATCTTCCCTATATCCTAGTCATCTCTCTCAATCTGAGCTCGCCAGCTCACCCCCGGCGCCTTCATACCCTTTACACACTCAATTTCGAGCGCCATCTCAACCTATTATGTCTCAATTTGGGCCCTACGTCCCAGTGCGCCCTGCTACGCGTCCCACTCTCGAGCGGGCTGTAGAAAACGTGCAATCCCAGATTGCAGCGCTCAATGAGCGGCTGGAAACATTAGAGACAATCTATCTCCCTAATTCGCGCTCGCACTCGTCTCTAGCTCATAGTGGCTCCACCGGCAACTGGCCACGACGGCGGTCTGACAGCCCGCACTGGGATTTCGACGATCTTGGGATGTGGTCGTTGGTGTTGAATCCCATCCAGCGTGGCATTGAGCAGCTTCGCTCATTGTCAAACTTTTTTGTCAAGAATGAGAATAGGACGCCATCTGCGATCATTTTGAGGCGGTTGTTTCTTGATGCGTCGTTTTTGTTTTGTTGTCTGTTTTTCGTGAGAACGATCTGGAGAAAGAGCGGTGCGAGGAGGCGGGATGTCAAAGCTGCTTTGATAGTGCTTTGGAAAGCGATTTTGGGCACGAAGGATAGAACTATGGTGGATCGCGGCATTTAGGGAATTGTAGGATCTAGGATAATTTGTACGCAGAATACTATTGATGATTTTTTCATGGTGCTGAAGTGTGGAACGCTACGGGAATGGTTGCAGATCTCCTCCATACGGCGAGAAGTTACTGGATGTACATAACATCCTCGATTCAGTAACTTCTCGCGAGCTTGGACATCCGGGGATATCGGCTCTCTTCTATCTTCTTCATCTCGTTTGGAAGAGTGAACCTTACAAGGGAAGCAATCAGGCCTCCAACCTAAGTTTATTGATATCCATTTTCGAGAGATTACCTCCAACTCCTCCCATCGTATGCGCCACACAGCTGCACGATTTCGTCATCCTCTTCTACTTATCAGGGAACAGAAATACGAATACGTTCTTGGCTATCCAATTCTGGCAGAACTCCGTAGCTTCCGATTGAAGAGTCCGCGCCGCACGACGCCTTGTCCATGGTTATAAGAAAACCAAACCTCGTAACTGAACTGTTTGTTGTCGCCACCCACGATGTTCCCGGCCTACACTATAATCCTTCTTGTGCTGGCATGCATCATTCCCTAGACGTTTTTCCGATGAGCACCCTTCGGCGCCGCCGCGTACTTTGAACACCAACGCAAAGCGCTTTACAGCCGGGCTGCCTCCTCTGCCGCCCAAGCGGCATCATCATCATAGCACCAGTGCGTTCTCCGCCAACCTCTTCTTGAACACAACTAGACTTTGCCAGTTCTTCGCAGACCAGGTTCGTCCGAAATTCCTGATACTAACTTGAATAGCCTCCACATCGGTGTTCCTGCGCATCGAAGGCGATACAGACACGATATACGAGGGTTTCATTGATACGGCTCCACGGGGTTGGGGGGGGGAAGCCATCACTGCGATGGGACGAATCAGCAGGCCAACGAGTACGCGGTATGCTCATTCAAATCAGCCTCCCTTAAGTACTTATTGCAAGTTCAGGCGGCCCCACGTGCACCAGTGCTCTTGCTGACATGTCGTCCAGCGGAGCATCATGGTCCTTCGCCGGGTACGCCGCATCAATTGCAACGACCCTACAGGACCTACAATTCCGAGTTTGACGACTTTTTCATCACCCGCATCAGCACCATGACTCAATCCGCGACCCAGTTCTGGGCTCTTCCGCTCAACTACCATGCCAGCAGCAGGTGCATCAGGCGACTCGGTTCTCTGGGCCTTTGATGCATTCAACAAGGTCTATCTCTTGAAGCTCTCTGGACGGCAGGTAGCGAATGTCTGTGAAGCAGTGGTGTTGACTGGTGCGACAGGTGTGGTTATAATGGGAGCGCACGTTTGCGCGAAAGCCACAGGTGCAGATGGGATGGTTAGTTGCGTGTTCGCTACACCGGGGTCGTATTCGTTGAAAGCGACGCGCTCGGACGCTCTAAGTTCAAATGCACTATTGATCAGCGTTGCACAAGACGAAAGATGAATAGTGAAATAGACATGGATTACAAGTTACTACATACTACTACAAATTCTTGAAGTTCGTACATAGACATGTCCATATATCATAGTCCGCGAATATTAACGACCAATAAATACGTAGCGGCCGTGATGGTGCCCAAGAGAGTTACTATCAATGCAAAGCAAAGCGCATACCTACACCTCTGGATCCACGGATCAAACATTCTTCGCCCCGTCTCCTTCCGCCCTTTCACTTGGACCAATTTCACCCCATATAGCTGGTCGAACATTGTAAGCGGAAGGTGTAGAGCCGTCGTCATGATGTGCATCACGATCCCCGAGTTGGGACGCAAAGGCGGAAACGGGCGGGGCACAAACGGATACCCAAACAAGAAGCCCCTGCGCCGCATCGAGCCCTTCCTGTCATTCAGCCGCGCCACCTCATCATAGTACTCTCTCTTCTCGTCGACCCACCGCGGGAGGACGAGATCCTTCTTGCCCTTCGTCTTGCCTTTCCCGCCCGAACCAGCCCACTCCCGCCGTTTGCGGTACAAACAACAATACACCGCCTTCAGATACCCAAGGTTGAAGTAAAACTCCGCCAGCGACATCTTGGGCGGCTGCTCGCCAAAGGTGGTAAAGTGCCATCCGCCGACGAGCCACAGAATAGGGAAGATGAAGCCCAACCAGAACGCCCAGAACGCAGGCGTAAACCTGCTCGGCTGGGGCTTGGGCGGGAATGTGATGGGCGGGATGTCTGCGGCGCGGTCCCAGCGGCGCGCGATGAAGGATTCCGAGACGGATGGGGGAGAGGGTGACCGCCGGGCACGCGGGGAACGAAGGGGAATATCCTCCATCGAAGGAAACTCGACCAGCCCGCCACCTTTTGGCACCTCCACGTGTGTGAGTACAGGTTGCCGCCGTGGCAGGGGCGAATGAGTCTGACAGGCTCCGGCTCATAGTTATCGCCGTCAGCGATGTCATCTTCGTCCTCTTTGTCGTGTAGAGAGTCACTCGCAGTGAAGAAGCTATCGGCGTGGAGCGATGCCTCGCTGCCAATATAGTCCTCGACACTACCTTCGATTGTGGGTAAATTCCCAAGACGCGGGCGTAGAGGTGGGATCTCATCGTAGCTTGCGCTAGGATGGGGACCCGGGAACGGAGGACGGAGATCGAGTGGTGGAATACTCGGCGGAGTTGCAGAGCGAGTCGTCCCAGACGAGGACTGTGATCCCGTTCTGTTCAACGATCGTGAAAGGAAAGGACTGCGTATTTGTGAAAGAACCGGGGAGGGACCTGCATGTAACACGGTGACTTAGTGCCAGAAACAATACATACGTGCAAGAAAAGAAGACGTACGAGTAATTTCGGAAGCTCCGCCGGGCGTGGTGGTCTTAGCACTGGAGGGTGATACAGGGGAAAGCCCCGAAGACGACAACGATGGAAGAGGTCTCGTGCGGCGCAAGGATTCTGGCGAGAAGTAGTCTTGCTCTACAATCGGGGACAGCGGCTTGTGCGCACGTCCACCGGCACGCGCATCCAAACTTTGCGTGCTCCTCGAGAAGATTCCGTTCATTTGGAGCCTATGTATACCTGGTCGAAACCCAGCGTTATTGGATGACGGAGTGTAGCTTTGAAACGAGCTAGAGTCAGGCAGGAAATCCAAAGATGGATTGCTATACGAGGCCGATGGGGTACTAGAAGAAGTCGGCAGTGACACCGTCCTGTTCATGGGAACTGCCTGTCGATGTACGGTCGGAGGCGGCAGATGGGCAGCCTCGTCACTACTTGCTCGCCGTTTCCGTTGGGCAGGCTTAACCATGCCAAGTTGATGGCGGCCAGAGCTGATGCTAGGACTAGGACTGATCCTGTCACCTGCATTCGGAGAGTGCCTCGGACTGGGACTCTCGCTTGGGGGAGAGTTGGATATCGGCGTACGCGTCCCTGGGGTGCCGATGATATTGAGATGGAGGGAGCTTTTGTTCCATCGCAGTTTGTCGTATGCAGATCGCTCTGAATCGCCTTCATTTTGATGAGAGCGACGCAGGCGGGAAATAATGGGAGGGTCATCAGTCTCTAGAGTCGACTGCGTTGACACGAAGTGAAGGGGGGGGAACAAGAGGTCGCGCAGGCGGACAGTGTTATATGGCCCCGAGGGTGATTAAAAAGTATCTCCGTGCGTACTGATCGTTTCATTTCGCAAATCCGGGGCAGCGTGTCGACGTACGAAAGCAGGGCACTGTTCAACTCCAAGAGGAGTCTCTGGTGATACCTGAGGGTCCGACAGTAGTGATCGGAATGCTGGGAGAGCAAGGTAAACATGAGGCAAGGAGATAAACGTCAATGTGCGAGCCACGCGTTATGATCAAAACAAGCGCAGTAGGATCAGGAGTTCCTACACGAATTGAGTATGGGTGCATTCGGAGCCGGTGAAAGTGTATCTTCGGTTAGAGGGTCTACCAGAAAACCGTGTCTCCTGCATGGTGTTCAAATTATCGTAGCCGGTTGACACATATGAGTAGTAGTGGGAAAACGTTCCTTAGCAGACAACGCGCTATCCTTCCCTGGTATCATTATGCATCGGCAGAATACGGAGAGATGACGCTTATCCAGTTCGCGATGCATATAGAACAGAGGTTCATATAAGATGTGGCGGCGTCCCTTACATTTTTGGCTGGAATCCTCACAGGATGAAGAAATTATATCGATGCCTGTTTAGAAAGCTGGAGAGAACGTGGAGGGAGAAACTCAAGCGGCAAAGTTGACGTCAGCTGATCAACGGTCTCTCTACTCTGTGCCTGCCTTGTCATGCCTTCGTCCTTCGATGAACAGCCGATCCTGCGTTTCCTTGGGCTCCCATTCGACGGTACATATCACCCCTCTCCAGCGGCCGAACCGCTCGATTTCTTGAAGCAGCACCTCCACGTCCTACCTCCCCACTTACTAATCAAATTCTCGTCCATAACTACCCCCAGGCAGCGCAACACGATATCAGTCATCAGAAATCGACGTCTCAAATACACCGAGTCGCACCCGCGCGAGCTGTCGTTCGCTATTGCAAGAAACACCTGGCCTACGCTATGGGACGGCCGGGAGCGGAGAGGAATGGAGGAAGGGGATGACGAGAAGCAGTGGGCTAAAGAGGGATTTCTTCAGGGATCGGAGAAACATGTTGGGAAGCTCGGTGCTCTGCTTGCAGGCTATGAGGAGGAACGCGAGGCGGAACGCGTCAGGTTCCTAAGGAGAGAGGCGGCAGAGAACTATTTTGTGCCTGAGGAAGACAGCGATAGCGATGACGAGGTCGACCGGGCTACTGAGAATCTCGCAAGCTTAGAGACAGATGAGGATGCTCGACTGCTCTTTGAACGACGTATAAGGGAACGCTTTATATACGGATTACTGGAGGTGAATATCATAAGCTTTAACCATGTTCGTGTATACTTATTCCTGAAAGGACATTGACTATGACAAAGTGGATTGGGACGAATCTTTGGATATGGAAAATGACAGAGATGCAGAAGAGAGGTGGTTCGATGAAGAGGAGGAGGATTAGCATTCGCTGAACATCTCAAATTGTATCGTTATTATCATCATGTAGCGCCAGAATGTGTACTCTTATATAATCGATTGGCATCTTCAACGGTCCACGCAAGAATCAAGATGATGTTATGGGTAGAACGTACAACACTAGATATACATCTTCAAGTCATAATCACGGTCTTCATCGTTGAGTGGTCAGAGACTTGGCGTTGCGGTCCAAAATAGTCTTCAGCCGTAAAGCCTATCCACGCGGCTCTATCAGTATTCTCATCAAATAAGAAAGAACGGAACACGTACCGCAGCATCCTCAGGCCTCAAAGCGCCTTTTGCCATATTATGCTTCCCAGCGCGTAACCTATGGCCCTTAGATATCGCCGTTGACTTAGTCGCCGCCCCTTCCACATTCTCAAGCAGCTTCCAACACTCGTCATCCGGCGCGACATGGCCCTGCAATAGCGAGAAGAACTTGTGTCGCAGCACGCCCTTGATACGCTCGAAAGCATACGTCGTGTACCATCCGTCGCGCTCATCGCATGTCTCGCGAAGATCGCTTTCGTCCTCAATCATTCCCTTCAGCATGGGATCGGATATATCACAGAGCTGGAACGCGGCAGTTTCTTTGGTGAGGGTCTTCCCATCGAATATATGCGATGTTTTCCGGTCGCCTTCGCCAGCGGTGGGATCGAGAAGCACGTTTGTGGTAGAGCGGTCTTGGCGACGCGTAGTTACAGAAGGCCGGGCGATGGGATGATTAGCATTGCGAAAGTAGAGACGCTGATAGCTATAGAAAGTGAGGAGATGTAACTGCCATGTGAATGACACACTTACAGTCGAGCCTCGTTAATCTTGCGAGGGTCATAACCGAACTTGACTAATGTGTCTCGCCAAGGACCATCTTGGAATACATAACAGACAAGAGGAAGAATGATTTTTGAGCTGGACGACTTGTCAGTTACAAGAAATCAGTGTATTGCAAACATACTTGTGTATCTCGCGAGCTTCTCCCTGCGCGAATTGATTGAAAAGAGACATTCTTGTCCAAACTGGTCGTTCATCGAAACGCTGGCAGTTGTGAGCTTATAACTCAATAACACGGCAAATTATGAGGGTTACTTCTTCTAATCGCTTGACGAGCTTTTCGTCAACTTGGTCTCGGGCTGACTCTACGACAGCAGGTGGTTTGGTGGGAACCGTAGCATCAGTAAAAGAGATCGTTGCCGGACCGTAGCCTTTCCAGCGCATTCTGTTGATAAGCCGTTTCTTCTCTTCGCCAGTTTCCTCGTCTACAGTAATAGAGGCGACGGAGGCGGTATTGGCCTTGAAGCTGGAGGGTCAAGTGTTCAGTCTGGAGAATGCTAGAAAATGACGAGACCTACTTATAGACTTGAGGAATTGTTTGGCGACTAAATATGGGCGGGGGGAATAGACGCAAATTGCTTCTGGTTGTAGGCTCAGTTGGTCGAAGTTGGGGGTCTAGGTTCATCGCAAATTGAGGATCCGCTGATGGCTTCGGCGCAGTGGGCAAGACCTGTTCACCAACAGTGATGGTGTAGTCGTATTTCTCTTCTGGTATTTTGTATTCACACAGGGCATCGACTGCGTCCCAGATGAATACACGTATTGCAAGAGTAGGGCAACTCCACATACCATCCATATGTTCCATGGTCATCCGTAGCTTGCTTATAGAGTCGTCCATATCTGGCTGGAACTGATAGTCCGCCATGCCTTGGTTGCATGAGTTCCGGCCTCATTTCAGTATGTATCGAGTCCTTACTTCGGAAGCGGACAGTCTTGGGGATGACGCCGACGACTTCAGTCGTGTAATGACCGACAACTGGATCGCCTGGATGTCGTCTTTTTTTCTTCCGTTTCACCACCTTCATCAAGAGAGCATTGGACGCGACAACCGAACCAGGTATAGGATGCGCGAAGGGGTTATCTGGACGGAGATGCAGCTCAACAAGAGTCTCGGCTTTTGTTGCACCGCGCTTGAAGGCGTTTTCCAGGCTGCCTAGTCCACCAAGTGTCTTGACTGCTTCGGGAACAGATGTCGGTTTCACGCGACCAGGATACTCGACCACGTAGAATGGGGTCGATGGCAGCGGCAAAGGGCGCGCCTCGATGGACGCGTTTGTGGAGGCCGACGTCGAAGCCTCTGGCTGGTCAACGTCCATCGAGTCCATGGCAAAGAGTCGAGAGTGAATAAAGTTACTTTTTGGGCCTCACTTGCGGTCACTTGCCGCACTTGCCGAACTTATTTCCCCGCCAAAGCCGGCAAGTTAACTTCGGTCACTTACCTCACTTGCTCACTTGCCACTTGGTGGGCCCTTTCCCCTTGCGCGCTTACCTCCTTCGACGGCGGCTCATGACGACGGTTCACCTGAGGACGTCGTCGTTATCATGGCTCGCTCTCCGCGGTGTATAAGAAGTTCGGAGGTTCTGCTCGACCGCTCACATCACTCCCTCGATCATTGACCGTTAGTCGAAAAAGGGCCATATCTTCTGGGGCCCCTACGCCTAAGCGAGATGTGAGCTGAAATCTATAGGTGAGTGCTTGAATGATATGTGTACGCGATGTCTAATATTTTCTTACAGCAGCTGTCTCTCAATACATAAATGTACGGTCCCTCCTACCACATCATGAATTCTGCGGGCCACGCGATGTTAGCAAGCTATTTAGTCGCCATTCGTTCTTTCATCACCCCTTGTGGCCTTCAATGAATTCCAAGTCCCACTCTAAGCACCCGACCTTCTCAAGTTACCCGCAAGTTAAGGAACCAAGGTCACTTGGCAGTAGTAAGTGAATTTGTCGGTCTCACTTACACTTACAAGTGCACTTAAGTTACTTAAAGTTACTGTAAGTGACCTTGTAAGGTCACTTACGAGGGGTATAAGTGACTTCATAAGATCACTTGTGAGGGTATAAGTGAGTCGTCTCACTTAGCTTATGACAAACAGCGAGGTGCGTATTTTCTCTACTAGATACAATATGATTACTTAGTGGGGTCCTTTCTAGCTCTCTTGCTGCGTCGCGTCGAGTTGCGACAGCAAAGAACCATGTTCAACCTGGCTGCGGGTCCGCGACTTGGAAATGCGTTTTTTGAAAGGTGAAGGGGCTTTCGTCATCGTGTTCCGAGTAGCAAATGGATTCTTGTGTCGTTCTGGCCGCAGTTCAAAGGCAGGTAGAAGTGTCGAATGCATCACCTTTGCGGGGCTGAGTGATCGCCGAGCCATAGTATGTGGCGTATGAATAGACTCTCGAAGTGAACGCCGCCGTCCACGTTGATTGACAGGTGTTCGAGGTATCGTGGGCTGAGGCGGGGTAATGAGGTTTTGGTTTGCTTTGATGCCAGCTCATGCCAGATTTTCAACCGTGTGGCGTACTCCTCACGTAGGCGGGAGCCTGAAATCAGCGTCTAGAACTCGAGTATGAGACCTTAGACTTCGAAGGTACCGTAGATACAGGCCAGTCATAGGGCGAGGCATCCAAGTCGTGAGGCGGGCATCGGAGTAGCAGTAGGTGCAGATATGGTGGTAGTCGTTGAGGAAGAAGGCGCGTGGGAAGACATCATTCTTCTGTACGTCACGAACGCGCTCGAATGGATCGTCCGCCGACACCGACCTTGTACAAGTTCCTTGCTGCAACAAGTTACTTGGCATAAGTTTACAATAAGCCCTCAGCAGTGATCCAGTTGATATGGACGTCGAACACGGCATCATCAGACTTATGTGGCCTTGCTTCAATGCTATAAGCTATTTTAATTACATGGAGGTACGGGAAACGCCCGCTGGCAGCGTCTACGACGTCAAAGCGAGCTCAAGTGACTCGCAGCTCAAGTAACTTACAAGTGCGACAAAGTCACTTATAAGTTACTTGATCGCGACAACTTCACTTATGAGCCAAAAAGTGAATCCAAGTTAGGCAAGTGAACTTTTGGCGCGGCAAGTGAATGTGTCAAAGTGAAATTGTTAACCATCCAAAGAGTCAAAATACAAATCGGGAAAGCCGAAGGTTGACGTCACCCCTTGCTTCCTGCTTTCATTGCTGTACACTGTAAATGCAGAGGTTTGTCCTTTGTCCATTGTAAACTCATACCAAACCGAAATTGGCTCAAACGCCATTCTCTCCCTTCATAACGTTCTCGGCGCCGATTCATCTGTACTCCACGTCCCCACGTCGACAGGAACTACCTTCTTAGGCGACTTGCACTCTACTTCGACAACCAACTCATTCACGACTCAAACACGAGCGGGACGTGACCTACCTCTGATATATGGCCGAATCTCCCATTCACTCCCTCGAAACCCAAACCGCAGTACTCATCAGGAATGTCCACGAATATGCTGAGCACCTCAAACCATTGGCAGAAGAGCAAGACCGCGGCATTGGAAGAGCACTTCTCATTCCATCTGCACTGTGTGCGCTGCTGACGGTCCTTGTGGGAGCGTTATCCATCACTATGCATCTTAAGAACTATCGCAGGGTCGGGTTACAGAGGTACGTCTTTGCTCGTCCATCGCCACCAATACCCCACTTCCTAGGACTAAACCTTCGATAACCCTGTCCATTGCTTCCTCGGGTGGCACTTTCTTTACGTGCCCCACGATGACCTTTCGATGACCACTCTTTCAAGTCATCGTAGGGTTAGGGTTTCTCCTGCTCACGAACTGCGCAACGATGTGCTGATTAAACCCTCGAACAGAATGGTGATACGCATCATGCTCATGCCACCTCTCTACGCAGTCGCCTCACTCATATCTCTCATCGCCCCGGGAAAGGCGGTTCTCATTGATGCAGGACGAGATGTTTATGAGGTGCGACATTATGTGCTACTGACACACCCTCTTGTATTGAATACTTCCCTAGGCGTTCGTGATTTATTGCTTCTTTCACCTCCTACTCTCATATCTCGGCGGCGAGAGAGAAATGTTGATCATGTTACAAGGACGAGAACCCAAAGTACGTCTTGCCATTCTCTTTTGGTAAAATTGGGTCTCAAATACGCAGACACCGCTTTTTCCTATGAACTTGTGGCGCCGTGAGCTTGATGGCAGCGATCCTTACGAGTGGCTTTGGATGAAAAGAGGCATTTTGCGTACGTTTTCTTGTCATTCCTATGTTTCTCAAGAATAACGTACCACATAGAATACGTACAAATCAAGCCTATATTAGCTGTGGCCACCCTTCTCCTTAAGCTGACTGGCACTTACCAGGACGGCAACTTTACACCCACGTCAGGTTACCTTTACATCTCGATCATCTATAACGTGAGTATCTGTTTGGCGCTTTATAGCTTAGCCAGCTTCTGGCTGGTCGTCTCCTCGGATCTCGAAGGCCAGGGAGGTGGTGCTGCGAGTTTCCGTCCGGTGCCGAAGTTTGTATGCGTCAAAGGCATACTAGTACTCACGTTCTGGCAAGGCCTTGTGGTCAGTGGGCTTGTAGAGAGCGGCACGATCACTCACCTGGGCCATCTCACAAATGAGGCAACTTCTGGTGGAGGGGAGAGCGTCGTTGCAGTTGCAGTGACCGATCTACTAGTGTGTCTGCAGATGCCCATCTTCGCGATAGCACACATGTGGGCGTTCTCCCACAGGGATTTCGTCAATCTACCGTCACCCTCTAAAACTTCTCAGCCGGAAAATGGACACATGGATACGACGCCTTACATTTATGTTGCGCGGCTGACGTTCCTTGCTGCTTTCCGAGATTCATCCTCCTTCAAAGATGTCTGGGAGGATACGAAGGCGACACTGAAGGGCGAAGGAATGGATTACCGCGCTTTTGAACCCAGTGAGGGTGCTATACATGTGGGCGAAGGCAGAGAGAGACGCATAAGAGCAGGGCTACGATACACGAGAGGATCTTCCCAACGGCTGAAGAAGTATTGGCTACCGGACCCAGCTGATGAAGAAGGGGCGCCCCTTATGCGAGAGGATGAAGCAGAGCAAAACATATCATCTCTGCCGTTACCACCCGCACCTCCCATGCATGCCGGCAATGATCCCCACGCATATTCCTTGAGTTTTCCCTCCCCTTCGTCGCTCCAAGAAGACGAAGACCTCTACTTGCATGCCAGAAATTATCTGTTCGGAGATTATAATTATCCGGTCGTGGACGTGAGTGGTGAAGAGGCTCGGCGAACGGTATGGGAGGAAGAAGAAAGAGTTTTGAGGGACGAGCGTGGCGCGTGGGGCAGACGGGCAGCGTTGCACTCGCCTCCTGCGTCGAGGAAGGCGACGCCCAACTCACATGGGAAGAGTAACGGCGGGTATGGAGCCGTATCGCACTCTCGCCCCAACGAACGCGTTATTGATTTCGGAGCAGAGGATTTACCTGCAGAAGGTGGCGGGGTCCGCATGGCGTGGACGAGGCTGCGAAAGGGAGTGGATTTGAGGTACTCGGCGCCCCCGCCAAGACGAGCGTCACCCATTCATCGCCCTCCTCCATCCAGCTCACAACATTCTTCTCCGCGAGTCTCCATCTCGCACGGTTCTCCTGGAGCTTCGACGTCGCATCGTTCTCCAAAGATGACATCGCCAGAGCCCATCTTACCGAACGATGCCGTGGATCTTGTCGTCGCAGATGATGCACGCAGGCTACGTCGGGTGTACAGCCCTCATGGAGAGGATCATGATGCGTCGCCGTTTAGTCCTATGGCTGTGTCTTCTCCACACGAGGAGGATGTGCATGATCTGGAAGGAGAAGTGGGCGAGGTTGTTGGAGAGGTGCCAGAGCACCAACATCATACTGCAGAGGCCGTAAAGGTGTCTCCGCCAGTGTATGTCGCTGAGGAGGGTAATCCATGGGCATAATGGATGTTACGATTATAAATGTCAGAACTTATCATTTATTATTCATGTTCGTAAAACTGCATATTAGTGTCATTGTTGATGATTGCGAGAACCTGATTGTAATTCTGCCTAGACGCCACATAACATGACATAGTATTACCACTTGCTTCACTTAGCACATTAAAGATCGGAACGGATCGAGATGAACTCTAGAAATCAATCTGCCCCAGTGCTATCGAGAAAACGACCTCGAATCTTGAGTTGACTCATTGATGAATCACGAAAGGAGCATACGTCGAGGTGGTAGAAGCGGAACAGATACTCTATCCCATCTTCCTTGCACTTTGCCTTGATCTAGGAACTCGCCAAATAGTCCCAAATACAATAGAGACAGCTTGGACCGAACCTTGATCGTGGGGGACTGACTTCAGACTTACCTTCATGGCAGCCGTTTTTCCTTTTGTCGCTTCACTTGCGACCACACAACCTCTGATTGCCACGGCGACGACCGTGGACGTTGAGCCGCAGCTGACGGCGAAAAACGTACTGCAGCAATGCGAACTCAGCTTCAAAAGGTAGACGTTATTCGTTTCACTCTTTATCCTTCCTTACCCGCAGCAGGGGAGACTCCCAAACTCTCTGCTATCCTTGGTTCTCAGACTTCTCGCCGTGCATTTACGATGACATCCAGCGACTCTGGGAGAGGACAAGGTCACACTCCTTGCTCAAGTATGGCTCGTGCTATCGTGCTTTACTATTTTGATAATACCACTCGAAGAATAACGTCTACCGCGCCTTCCCAATAATCATGGAGCTGATGCCCTGGGGATCGCGGATCGCATGGAAAGGCAGCCGCTGGCTTAGCAGCTTTGGTTCCGAGTATATTCTCACGTACCACACAACTCTACTATGAAGATTATCTTATGCCCCTTGGAGCCCCGAATACGTTATTCATTTCTCTCGTCTTGATGATTCTTATTTTCCTGTAGGGGTTGTCATCAACAGCCCCCTCAAGACTGAGAAGCAGGCAGATGCGGCTTTTGCTCCAGCACATAGTGACAAAGAGCCCAGTGTCATTATCGAGGTCGGTCATTCGGAGACGATTACACAACTGCGCGGTGATACGTCCCGCTGGTTTTCCCTCGAATTTGTATCTGTATTATTCCGTAAATTTATGTGAAAGAAACCCAGCCTGCAATCACCATGAGAAGGATCACGTGGGTTGACGCGTCTTGTCCGCTTGCTTCTGCTTGCTTTCACACAACGGTGACACTGTGCGATGTCAACAGAGTCCTATGTCGCTTGTCGTACACAACTCCAATGCCTCTCTACGTTATGCTAGCCAGCACGAAGGCCGTATCCTAGAAAGGGCAAGGCGTCTCATCTCTGGTGGACCTGGGATTTCCTTCCAAAGACTGGATGTTCATGCTGAGAAGGAGAATACTTCCGAATTGGATGATCGGATTCATTGGGATGGGTGACGTCCGCCAGCCATTGGACCGAAGCTCGCTGGTGGAGACAATAACATGGTGACTGTAGAAGCTTTCGTGTCTACCAGTATCAACGAAGACGAGGATGGCGGATATGAAATTGAAGATGGTAGCGACCGGCTCTTTTTTGTTACCAGAACCTCCGCACCGCTCACCAAGTCCAAAATTCCTTTGATGAACTCCAGCAATCAGTTTGCCCCCGACAATCAGAGGTGGCCCCCGTGGTTATTTAAATATGCAAGGACACTTACTCCGCACAGTTGTAGTACACGGGAGGTGCTTTACGATAGGTCATTCGCCCTAGGAACGTTCACTCTGTCGTCAGAAACTTCAATCAAAAATTGTGGACTCGGACGCACCATTCCTCCACCGAGTTGCCTGCACCTGGTTATCCAGAGCATCCACGGGAAGCGCACGGCATATCTCTTCATAGCGAGAAAGCGCGGCACTAGCAGTAGGCTGTTCCGGATCCTCATAATCCTTCATGGAATCAAAAAGACCTATGAGGTCCGGGAGCACGTCCTGGATACACTACGACGGCTCGATAGTAGTGATGGGTTGGGGAGATCACGGCTTACCCTCAGTTGGATTTCTACCGCCGTCGCCAACATGTAGACATCCCGTTTCATTGCCTTTTCAAAGGCCAGTTTGTCCGCCGCATTGTCATTGCTCTGAGGCGGGAGCATCGTCGCTGTCTCGAAATCAATCATGACGTATCTGCGCTCAGGTCCGCGAAGACCCGCCCAGTGGTTGCTGCCACTCGGTGCATCGCCGGGCGGCAGCACATCCATGGCCATATTTTGAGCGCTGATGTCGCCATGAGTGATGTTGTGCTCGTGAAGGAAGGCAATCGCCTTCAAGTTTTTTAGGAGTAGGATGAGTCAATGACAACGATAGGACAAGCCTCATCCACTAACCTCAAGGAACGCCTGTCCAAAAGGGATGAATTCTCCAACCGTGACGAAATCAGCCTTTACCGCTCCAATCCATCTACGCAAAAACAAGATTAGGATGGAGGAAATTAAAGTGAATTGGCTTGCCTTGGCATCACGACGAACACTTGGCCGTTAAAGATGACATAGTCCAAGACGGGGATAGTATGGTTTCGTGGATCATTTTGCAATGGTTCGGTGCTCAGCCGGCGGAGGGCCAGCAGCTCTTTACTCGGGAGTGGACCCGAAATTGCCCTTTGCAAAAGTTCAGCCAACACCGCTTATAGACGAAACTAGTAAGCCTCACTTGATGATAACATCACGCCCTTTCTTGTCTCTCGCAGCCCAGACGCGGGGAGCCTAGTGAGCAGTGTCAATTTCGCGAGGCCACGTAGGGCTTCCGTCAACTTACTACTCACAAAGAAATGAAACGCAGCGTGCTCGTCGTCCTTGTATAACCGCTCCGCAAATGGGAATGCTATTTCTCCCAGCGTTGCTTGACCGCTTTCAGGAAAACATTCACTAAAAAGGTCCTCTGGATCCTTCTGCGCAAACAGCGCGTAGCCATGCGAGGCAAAGAACGGACGCAAGAAGCCCCACACGCGAATAAGCCGAGCATGTTGCCGGTAAAAGTTTTCACGGTCATTCGGGTTGCCAACACGCCAGACGCTCGCAAAGTCCTGGCTAACGGGGTAGTCCGCTGTCCAGGAGCGAACTGTCCAGTAGAGCGAGCTGGGCACGCCGTCTACGCGGACTATGCGAATTGGCCTCAGAAAGCAAACAAGGACAATGCCACCGACAACCGTTGAGACAGACAGAGCGGTTCGGGAAACCATGATGACAGTATCAACCAGATACTAGGCCCCCGACAGAGCGAGGTGAGCGTCGAGTTGAAATTTACGCGTGCCCGTTGAGGCGCTCCAAAAGAAGACGTACGATTTGGATATACTCGCGTAATCCTGAGCCGCTCATGCACCGCGATCACGAGACTCACACGTGCTGTGCGGCGCCTTGCAGGCAAGCTTCGTTCCTTCAGTTTCCACAGGCGAAATCTATTCCAAATCGACCGGTACTACCCAAAGCTCCTCATTACGCGATGTGGCTCATGTATCTTGTTGCTGTCCATTATGTGAAGAGCTCCTTTAGCGATAGTCAACGGGACAACGCCGGAACTCAGTACTCATGTCCCGCCAATGGATCGATTGTCGACTGATAAACGAGCGCGACCTGAATTATTGACCATTACTCTACTTGAAGTTGTACATTAAACACTGGCAAACCATTCTGAGCATCTCGCGAATGCATAGTAAAAGTGCAGAAGCTTACGTGGTATAATGTCCGTTCTGAGGTAATAACCCCTCAATACATTACCTGGCAGAATTGGGAGGTACAGTACCATCCACAGTCACCCGACTCCGAGGTCCTTGGTGGAGAGACTCCGGCCGTCGAGACACGCTACTTTCCCGAGGCAACACTTCACGCGACGATTCCCCGAACCAGCTCATTGCCCTGTTTCTATGATACGTTTCGGGAGTCCCAGTTGGAGTGCCGCGCTCCCAGTCCCAATCCCTTGAAGTTGAAGGTGTATGAACAAGCAAGAGATGCTGTAGAATCGTTATTATCAACATTCTTTCACATAGGCCTCGACTTACATGTGCGTTTGAAAGACCCATAAGGCTTACGGTACTCTGTCTGTGCCGCAGATCTGGTGGCTGGGGAAGAATAAGTGTCGCTTTACGTGGACGAGGAATCGTCCCGACGTCGTCTTCGCCAGAGTTGGGTGTTTGGTCGTCTTCCGCGATGTCCGACGTTGGAGCAGCGCCAGACGCGCTAGATATGATGAAGACACCAGCGAAAGTAGCAGCGCATCCATACAGGAAGGTGACGATTTGATGAAAGGATGCTTTTTGAAAGTCCCCATACATAATGGCAGATCCCACGATAGCAGAGAGATTGAAAAGTACAAACTGAGTGGGAATGACAATCTGTATGTGGTGTCACAATTTGTAAGAGAATGAGGTCTATATGTTGCCAACCTTGCTGTCGAATCTCATTAGAGCTCGGTTTAGATATTTTATCTGCCCCAGGCCTGTCAGGGCAAGAACCTCGAGGGAAGGTGAACGGTAAATCAGAGACAGTTTGGAGCACATACGAGAATGACGGGGTATGTTATAGGATGTGTAAACATTTCTATCCATTGCATAGTTAAGAGCGTAGAAACAGCTTTAGTGGAGAGGACAGTGAATCCACCTAGAGTACTTGTTAGGATGTGACGATATCGTTGGAAGTACCTTACCAAAGAGTGCACATAATCCAACATCGATAAACACGTAACGGCGACCCAAAGGGCCTTGAGATAGGATAGACAAACAGACAGCCCCCACGACGTAGATGCAGGAGTATACAATGAATGGGGTCTGGGAGATCGCTTTGAGGAGACGGTCAGGATCGAGGCGCGTGTCTGAGGTATTGGATGCGAGAACCACGGTGACTGCACCAATAATGGCGAATAAGATGCCAAGGAGGTCTACCTTTCGAAAGCGTTCCTGAATAATTAAGGGTGCAAAGAAACAGTTGGCTATTAAAGCAAACTGGGAGGGATGAGATGGACAGCCAAGACAGTCACCGAACAGCTTACTGTACCCAAGGGCGCTACAACAGACGCCGGTGCCCAGGCGTATGATATAAAGTTGCCTGGTCAAGTCAATACGGGTGCAGTATGCTTTAAGAAAACGTAAGTACCTAATTCACCAACATTCATGAGCAAGAACCCTATCCACCTATCTGCGCGTTAATCGAAAGGAGAGGCCGAGTTGTCAAAAGTACCATAATTTGGACTTGAGATAGTCAGTCTCATTCCCCTCGTCAATATATTCCGAGTCAGTTTCGGTAGGTGCTTTACTCTGGGGCGGCAATGGTGGGCTCTGCAATACAACATCGACGGGAATGACGGCGGCGGGCGTCTTTTGGCGAAAGGGTGAAGCCAGGAAGGTAACAAACGTCGGCTTGGATGGGGGCTCCAGCGGCCCATATACCCCTGGGCGGCCCAGAGGGAGCAAAGGTTCACTCTCTGAAGCACGGCTGAGTCCTCTGATCGTATGCTCAGATTCGTCGCCGCTGGAGTCCGCCAGGTTTTCCTCGTCCCGCTCGTTTAGGCTAGGACCCGACGAGACCCGCTTTCCATTGCTGTTAGCCTTTAGTTTTTCAGCATCGAGCCTCTTATGCGCCAGTTTCTGTAGATTGAGCGCCAATGAAATCAGGACATTGCCGGCGATGGCGACGGTGATGCCGACTACGGTAGCAGTGTCGAGCTCAGGAAATCGCCCAGAGAGGCCATACGGATCCAGAGGGGGTAGTTTGGGCATAGAGACAATGCGGAGAAGGACTCTCCACCGTCGGACCGTGCTGGGCTGGACTAAAGTCAAAAACGGCAATTACCACCGCGGTCGGCTACACGTGCGCTAATTCTCGTGTTCTCCTCCTTCCACCAACTGGCCAGCGCAATGCGGGTTCATCACGCGGCTCACAGCTTCCAGACGTTCCCAGTCTACTCGTCTTCCTTCATAAGTGACAACCAACTCGTCCTCGGTGGCGGCGGCGGCACATCACGAAGCGGAATCAAAAACAAACTGGTATGTCACCTAAGGTTGCCACATTTCTGACTGTTTACGTTGTTGAACACAGAGACTGTACAATGTACATCCAGATCGCTCGATTGAGATGCTCAACGAGTTTGAGCTTGAAGCTGGAGAGGACGCGCCCATGAGCATGGCCGCCAACGAGGTATGTTTCACGTCATGCAGTCAGCAACAATCCGCTGATTATTGACTGTCTAGAGCAAGAACCTTGTCTGTGGCATCAATAGCACTGAAGAGCTCGTTGCACGCGGAGAGAATGATAATTGTCGCGTCTTTGACCTCAATGACAACAAGTACGTGTTGTTATTCTCGTCGAGTTTGTACCCTGAACACAATCTTGCACTAGGATCAGCCTCCTGACGAAGAAGGGTACATTAAGCACGGAGAACGTTGAAGATTTTCAGGTAGGTTGCCACTTCCGTTACTTGAATATATCTCACAAAGTCTTAGAGAGTATCTGTTCTCTCCCAAGATGGCACAATGCTCGCCGCTGCTGGAGGCAAGACTGTAACATATTCTCTTAGCTCCCTCCGCCATGTTCTCAAGATTCTCAGTTGCACTTGTTATCCTTCCCTCTCCTGGTGCCGGTGGCTGCTGCAATCGAAACCAAGTTCGAGATTTACGACGCCGCATTCTCGGGAGATACGGTTCGCTTATTTTCCATCTTTCGCATTCTTACTCAAGTAGTCTAGCTGGTCGTCGTAACGACTGAACAACTTCTCGTCTATAACCTCTCCCAACCTTCGTCGCCTTCAAAGCCCAAGAAGAAAGGCAAGCCAAAGGTCGCGCCATCCAAGTTGGTCACGCTAGAACATACCATTCCCCTTCCCCCCAATCTTGAAGGTGGTCAGTTCCGAGGTGGACATTTCCATCCCACAAACAGTCAGGTCTTCTACACCGCAGGCAACACCAAAAATGTCCGGACACGCACCTCCAAGAGCGTACCCCGTCCGTCATTCGCGATGAAATGGGATACTGCGACGTGGAAAGTGGAGAAAAGTCGCAAAATCGGAGATAAGCCCTTGACCTGCTTCGTTGTCAGGTAACTTTGCCGCGATACCTTGATTCGTTCAGCTAACAGGTTGTTAGTCCCGATGGACAGTATCTCGGCTTTGGCTCTTCGGACCTGAGTATTGGTTTACTTGATGCAGCAACACTGACGGTATATACTTCTTTCCTTGCATTTGCTGGTCTTACCGGTCCTTCTTAGCCAACAGTATCCATATTGAAAGCACACGAGTTCCCCGCAACAACTATCTGTTTCAATCCATCGTCCGAATTGTTTGTCTCTGGGAGTGCAGACAGCTCGATACGCATCGTTTCATTACCGGGAGATTCATCCTCCTATTGTAAGTCTTCTTTCAGACGGTTGGTGAAGGTGCCCCTTTTAACGAATTCATTCAGCGTGGACCTTCGTGCTACTGCTCGTTGCATTACTTATTCTTCTACTCGCTGTTGGTGCTCAGAAGGTTCTCAAATAGATTGTTATAAAGGCATAAGCTATATACTATTTTCTATTGAATACGCAAATTAGTCAAGCGCACACTGATGATTTTGCAGTCGAGTGAAATTATTGTGAGGCGCAGTCTTCGTTGTTGAAGTTGGCGGTACTCTGATTCTCTTTGAAATAGCCGTGAAGGTTTGGTGGATGCAGTAATGATACAAATGCTACAAGTGGTACTACAATGGTACCTGGGCTTGAGATAGATGACGACGAATAGACTACTAATCCGGAATGCAATGTACGATATCAATAAACAAGGGGAATCGGAGACGACGAAAGCTTTTACGCCTGACCAGGGTGGGCTGTGGCGACAGTCTCACCAGTGACGACGCTTTGGCTAACGTCGATGAATCCCTTCTGCTTAGGGTTCGACATGGTGTTACGTTTCGACCGATAATCCCGGATAGCAGAGCGGATGGCATCCTCAGCCAACACTTTTCACATCGTTAGACAAGAAGGAGCGGGACGAGGAAGTGACATACTTGAGCAGTGGAGTTTGACCGGTGGTAGGCACAACTCCTTGGCAATCTCCGTGTTTTTGATTTTGCCAGCTTCATCCAGTGAGAGGCCTTTCACCCGCTCGGTCATGTACGAGCTGGACGCGATGGCGCTGCCACATCCAAAGGTCTTGAACTTGACATCGGAAATGATGCCGTTTTCGTCGACGCGGATTTGGAGTTTCATCACATCACCGCAACTGAAAAAGACGGGTGAGCAGCGCGCTCGGTGGGCCACTAAGCGCAGGGAAAACTTACGCAGGAGCTCCAACAAGCCCAGTTCCGACATCTACATCGTTTTTGGGTAGGGAGCCGACCTATGGGACAGAAAATTTATCAGATAAGCAGGTCCAGACCTGGAATCGAGGCCACATACGTTTCTGGGTTTCTCATAGTGCGAGATCACTTTCTCGTGGTAGCCACGAGCAAGTGCTGGCCGCAATGAGGCGCGGGCGACGGTGGGGCGAGTGGCAGCGAAGACAGTACGGACGATTGCTGAGCGAAACATGGTGGCAGAGAGGTGACGACAAACGTAAGGACTTTCGGCTCCCCCATGTGCGGAGTTTCAAATCGCGTAAGCTGATATGTAAGATTTACGTCACCGGCACGGGCTTATCAGATAGCGAACATCGGCCGATAGCAGCGGTCCGACTGTTTGCCGTTCCTGCCGAACTCCTGCCTCCATGTCGCGCCAGGTCGACAGTTTACCACCAACTGCCCGGGCAATCGCCCTCCTTCTCTCATCGACGCCAGCCGTCCAGGATGCTCAACCAGGTGTTCTGCACCAGCTGCTTGAGTTTTCCAACAGATATACCCAGCAGGTCCTGACCGACGCCCGTGTGTATGCCGAGCACGCAGGTCGTCAAGAAAAGGTGGACTACGACGACGTCGTGCTCGCTGTTCAGGCTCGCGTGGGCTGGGAATTCGGTGGACGCATTCCGAAAGAGGTTTGAAGCAAGCCGCCTCAACTATGTTCGTCTATTGACGCGCTCTATCAGTATATCCTCTCACTCGCGTCTCAAACAAATTCCGTCCCACTTCCTGCCGTGCCCGAGGTCTTTGGCGTGCGGTTGCCGCAGCAGTCCGAATGTCTGACATCCATCGATTTTGATCTTGTACCCAACAAGCCGCCGCCGGGGCTGCCCATCTATGATGAAGAGGTCGAAGAGATTGAAGAGTCGGAATCTGACGACGATGAGGATATGGAGCCGGCACCCATCCCAGCTGCAGTGGCCATGTCCGTGGAACCGCCTGTCCGCGAAGTCGAAGAAGCGCCCTTCCCCATAAGCGCCATCCAAACAGACATCACAGCACCCGCTTCGGCTATAGAGGCAGATGAGGGCAGCGATATGGGAGACCATGAGGATCTTTTCGCTGGTGGTGATGATGATGATGGCAGCGACGCCATGGAAGAGGTTCAGACGTCTTTGACTGAAGGTACCTCAAATGGCGTCAAGAGAAAACTGGTCGAAGAGGACGATTACGACTGACGAATGGGCTTGCTGTATTTATCTTATTGTTCAAACTTGTACTATTACCAGATCCCCAAGTGCTTATCTGCGTGCATGCAATCTGGCACACACGAACAGAAGCACGGATGCCTTGAAGCAGGAGTTGATAGAAGACAACAACATCACAGAGTTCTAGAAGTAAGGCTTGACCGTCGTACTTTGAAGAAGGTACTTGACGTCCATACTCCGAGCGTAGCCTCAATCGAGTGTAGAATGTTGAATCAACAAATTGATACATCTTTACACTACATTGTAAGTGGTACACTTTGAAGTGACGACTTGTCATGTATGCCTTCCTCGTAGAAAGTAGATACATCCGCGCCATCCTCACTTCGTCCATGGATATTCCGCGCCCTCATCATATACAGGAATACAGTCAAATGGAACATTCGGGTCAGGCCCTCTGCACTGACCCGGTACACAGACATCAGGGGCGCCAAAATCATCCTCACAGAAGTCAAGCGGCGGCCACCAGACTTCCATAAGAGCTTTGCCACTCAAGTCGGAATGTCGGTCCCGAATGACATTCGGCGCGAGGGCGAGTTCGTGATAAAGATATGGAGGATATTTTGGCCAATTGAAGAATGACTGTGGATCAGAGATATACTCCTTGGCAGTTCATATCAGTCTGTGAAACATACATATAGTCATCGTCGAATTTGGAAGAGAAGCCTGGAGACATACAGACTGTTGTGTGCTTCGAAGCCACCATGGACATCCATTGCACGTTTCTGGACAGCCTCATAGTCCAACGTGTCGCCGAAATGATGCATTGTCACTGGCATATCAGGGTCCTGCGCTTGCCTCTCAAGGCCTTGCAGTTCGTGGCGTTTGAGCTAAGGATGCGCATGAAAAATCCGAAAATCGCCTTAGGTTAGGCGTACGAGAAAGAGATTCATCGCCTCCAGTTCAGTTACGCGCCGTCCAGGCGGAACGCAAAGTTGTCGGGCAGAGAGCTAGCAGAGCTCACAGAGGGCGGAGTATAAGTATCCGGGCCTTGTTCGTATGTAGGCAAGAAATATTTCAGGCATTTGATCAAGCCCTTGTCATAATCACTGGCGGCGATCCGTTGCTTCCTGCGCTCCTCGGCGTTGCTCGAGGTGATGGTCGCAGACGAAGGAATCCGCATCTCCGTGGGTCTGACCAGCACTATAAAATCAACTCAGTCAACGGTACCAAGCCAGATAGAAACCGTACGGCGTTTCTGGTACTGCTCCGTGCTTCCTTGTAGCAAATTCTTCAACATCAGTGACAGAATAGAGGTGTGTCATATGAGGAGCTCCAGTGGTCGTGGGTTTAACAATCTTCTGGTACGGAAGAGTATTCATTTCAGTGTCGTTCAGGTTATATTTCGTCTTCGCTGTATGATGAACATCATGACATCAGAATCAACTCGATCAAGAATCATAGAAATGGGACTTACCTTCGCCTTTATTGATTGTCTGGGATCTATAGGTCAGAGCATGCTCATGGTTAGGAGACTATACGAACTTTCGTATTGTTTGGGAAAGTGAAGTCCCGGATCGCTGTCCATGGGACCAAGGAGTCTTTAAACGCTTTCTTCTTTGCTGCAGCGGCCTTCTTTGCCTTGGCTTCAGCCTCCTTCTCTTCCTTCTTCACCTTCGCTTCAGCTGCTTTCTGTTCCTTCTTCGCCTTTGCTTCAGCCTTTTCTTCCTCGCTCTTCCGTTGCTTCTTTCTTGGAGAACTACTAGAAGCAATGGGCGGTGTCCTTAACCGCCCTCGCTTTTTAGGAGCCATTTCGCAGCTGCGGTATGGTTAGTTCTGGGGAACAGTAACCGTGGGATCGGAGACGAATAGTAGCATGAGTCTAGCCAGATCAAGTTTAATGACAAAACATTGAATTGCTTCTGCTCTAACCCTGGCTCTCATAAGCATTACTCTTATGCTTGGGCGTAAAACTCCACGCCTCATGAGCAGGTCCCAGGAACATCTCCGATATCTTGACCCAATCTTGGCTCTGGTCGCTCGCTAACAACGATTCTAAACGCGCGTAAATACTGTCAGAACAATCGCAGATACAGCATAGGATGCTCACCAAGTTCATTGCGACCGCGGAAAGCGGGCGCTCGGTCGTTGATCCTCCCAGGGAGACTTTCCAAAAGCCCGATGGGCACATACCGATACTGGAATGAAAGCGCCTCGCACAGATACCTCCGCGTTGCATTGACACCAGCCGTATCTGTGCCAAAGTGGCTTAGGCCGAACTCGGAATACTGTGGATGCTGTGTGAGATAGATTGAGAGCTCTTGGCGACGAACCTGTCTTATTAATTCCAGACGCTCGCGCGCGCTGATGTCCCACTCCGCCTCTCCTTGATTTCAGTGAATATCCATGGCTTATGAGAGCTCCTCGCGCGACCATGACGCCGTCGACGCCATACTTTCTATAGCGCCCCAGTAGTCCTCGGATGAGAAACAGTCTCCACCACCAAATATAGGGATAGGTGCGACTGATAAGTTGCTGCATCAATATCAATACTCATTGCACAAAACATGAACTACGATCCTCCTCTTGCTCCCGGCACGTACGGCCTCACACATTGTTTGACATATCCCAGTCGGCAAGTTTCGTGTAACGTTGTTGGCGAGTGCGTCCGTGGAGCTAATAAAGTAGTCGTCAAGTTCATGACAACGAGAAGTCGAATACACACAGTGACACAGGATGCGCCCCATTCCGGCGCCAGGCGCGGCATAAGTTTGTGACCGTATTCTTCCCATCCTTCACCCCCGTGCGCAACTTGACCGTAACAGGAATGTCACCGAGGGCCTTGTTCATGCCCACGATGATGCGCCCTAGTTTGCCTGGTGCATCGAGCACTATATAAACGTGTTAGCCATTAGCCTGTCGAGACACCAAGATACCTCACACGCAGACCCACTCCCTGACTTGAACACCAAGTCAATAGGGCACCCGCAATTTATGTCAACAAAGTCAACGTTACTTCCAATCTCCTTGGCTATCACTTCTGCCGTGGGAACAAGCGTATTGGGCTTGTTTCCTGCGACTTGGACGCCAAAGGTGCGTTCCGAGGGATGACGCCGGACAAGAGACCATTCTTCCTTGGAACCTTGTAGGAAAGACGTAGCGAGGCCCACTGTCATTCAAAGTCAGCAGTAGCGACAGCTCAGTGGGCAGTGTAAACCCACTCTCGCCACAGGTGATGTCTGCGCCCAAGGTGACGCACAAGCGGCGGAATGGCTGGTCATAATCAATCGACTGATAATGGGTAGATAAAGCGACCTACCAAGTTGCCCACAGTGGTGAGAGGCGCAAGATCTATAACATTCGTTGGCTATACGGAGACATGGAAGTGAATACTTACAGGTCTTTCCAGACCAATGTAGCCGCTTCTTCTCGCTGAATCGTCCGGGCACATCCGGGGTGTCAATTTGCGCCAAAGGTGAGGCCTCTCCTGTGCGCTTTTCAATCGTAGTTTCGGTTGCATCGACGTCCATTTCTGATGCTGCCAGAGCTTTGCGAGCCTCGATAGCTTTTCTCTCCGCTTCTTCCGCCGCCCGCTGCTCTTCTTGGAATGCATCAGAGACTGGGAACGGATACTATCGTACACGTTCATCATTGTAAGTACTCCAAGTACACAAAAATTCGCGCGTACATACCTTTTTAGACCTCAAGAGCTTTTGAACTTCTGCACCAACAAAGTTGACCTCTTTGGCGCTTATAGCGGTGTTTGCCTTCTTGTCCTCGTCGGTCAAGAGCTCAACAGAGCCATCATCGGTTTTCCGGACATGACTCCGTAGAAAACGACATTTATATCCAAAGTTGCAAGTACCAGTCTCAGCAAACAGAGGACAGATTGATTCAGGAGACAATTCGTCAGAGGGAGGAGCAGAGTCGGGCAAGAAGGGAGGGTCGTCTTGTATTTCGGAGACTCGGGGAATACGGAGATCGGACGGTTTAGCTTCAAGATAGGACTTGATGTCGTGGTTGAAGCGACACTGACTGCGAAAAGACCGTGTAAAATGTAAATTAGTGACAACGACATGACACTCACTCGGGCCCAAATTCACAAACTGAACCACTGGCAATTTTCCAGCACAAATCAAGGTCATCTCGTATTTTGCCGAAACGTCTCCCTTTGTTTTGGCCTCTCTGTGCTTTCTTTTCTTCCTTGGACATTTTCTTGCGGCCACCACCATTCGAGCGCACGTCCTCTCCTAGGCGCGATACACCAGCAGTACGCGACATTCCTCCTTCGGCAGCATCATCATCGGGAATACTGCTCGGGGCTATTGAGGAGGAGAGTAGAAACCTTGGCGATGTTATTGCCGAAGTCAAGTGTTCATAAGATCAACGTACTCTGCCTTAATTGGCGCAGTACCTGCTGGAAAGGTGGACATGTAGTTGGTAGTATAAATTCAAGTATTTCGGATTTTTTTGATCGGACACGACACGTGAATCGTCATCCAGAAAAGATCAGATCATCATTCCGTCCTCAAGCATTGTTGAAGCAATCTTCAAGAGCAAGACGGAACGATTAGGCCCCGAAAAGTATATTGGGGCCATCCAAGTACGTAGCATTACACAGGCTGCGCTCGCTTCTTCTTCCCCGTCCCCGTCTTCTTCTTCGATCTTACCTTTATCGCTGTAGGTGTAGCTGTCCGCTCATCACTGTCCGGCACGTCATACGCAGGGAACGACGCCATATGAACCGGTGTCGAACTACCCGAAGGCCGTGGGCTCGGTGTTGTTGGTAGGGGAGGTAGTACCGCTCCTTCTGGCATTTCTCCGTCCTTGTCAATTATAAATGGCTCGGACGAAACTTCGGGTACATCACGCAAACTGGGCATTGGAGGTTCCAAAGGTTCTTGAAAATACGGATGAATGTCAAGGATGAAACCGAGAGACATGATCAAGACGAACCTGGAATCCACGGTAGCCCCTCCAGGCGAACGACAGGGATAGAGTCTAAATCGTCAACGTCGACGACTCCGACATTCCCTAACTGCTTATTATCCATGATGTAGTATGGGTCATCCTTCAGTCGTGCTAGCCGTTCCGCCTTGGCCTTGCGAACGGAATATAAGACCAGACAATTGAAATGACGAAGGAATTTTCACGGACCTGCTCCCGCGCTATACGCTGTTCAACAGTCTCTGATTCCTCAGGTGTAAGCACATCCTCATGCAACAACTCCCCTTCCGTGCCCTTCTTCTCCTTCCTTTTGTGCTTGGACTTCACCCCATTCGTCTCCTTGCCCTTGCCCTTCTTGCCCTTCTTCACCTCGATCACATCTGGCTTTGGTGGAGGTACAAACCATGTGTCGAGATCAAGGCTTTCTGGCACTGGTACGCTGCCTTGTGCTTGCACGCTGACAGGGTTCAGCTGGTAGGCACTGAACAACGGCTGAATTAGGTAGAGGCTTTTGGGGAAACGTATTTCGGGTGCAGGATCCAAAGAAGAGCTGGCCTCTCCAAAGCTATTGTCGTGTAGTTGCGGCCGGTGCGCATTCAGATCCGCTTGAATAAATAAGAAGAGTTGAAGGGCGTTCGCTGCCTAGAAATGGATTAGAATTGGTCATTATTCATGTTGCATGAGAAGGATGACTTGCCCGTTCCTGAACCTCGAGATGGGGACTGTGAACGAAGAGCTCCAGCTGGTTGAGCGCCATATCGACCACGTTTTTAACCTGTGGTAAATCATCGTCTGTCCATTGCTGGGCAATCTCAGTGGCCCAGTATCCAAACACCTTCATCCCAGCCGTTATGTATACAGCAGTTGTCTCATACGATAACCGAGCAACTTCGGGTTTCAACAGATGCGGTAACAGTTTCTGAGGATCTGTGAGTTCACTAGATGGAATCTATGTCAGATCCCAAACACATGGATTAATTTTATATTCTACGAACCTGCAATATTCCCCGCAGATCCACGCAGCTGCCCAGAGCACCTCTGGACATCCCTCGTCGTCCTGCGCATTTTGCAGAATTGACTCATCAAGCAGCAGTGCGCTCATCAGTCTGACAGCATACCGCCTCGCCGCCCGAACACGCCCTACAACGTCGACCAACTGGTCGCGAATTTGAGCCCCGATATCGACCTTCGCGACATGCGCCAGATCGACCAATACCGAGAGATACCACTCAAAGTTGGTGACATTGTCGTAGGTGTCTTGTGAGCACATGGCAAGGATTCTCTGCGACAGTACAAGGCGGTAAGACTGAGACTGTGAGGCGGGAACACCAATCTTGGCGTCTGTAGAAGGAATTAGATGCTGAGAGAGCGATTGTACTGCGCTAGGCATCGTCGATGAGTCTTCAGTGACCAAATGCGCTAAAACTTGTTGAACGATCGACTGTAGATTTTGTCGGTTGACCTAAACGTAGTGAGTTCCCAGTGAAATGCGTAACAGAAGGACAATCACCATGGCAGTGACAAGATCTAAGGCACGCATTCGAATACTGATGTCCTGGTCACTAACGCTGGCAAGAATGGTATCCTGGTACTCGGCGACGAGGTGAGGATGGGAGGGAACAATTTTGACCATGGCGAGGAGGGCGATGTACTTCACTTTTTGATCACTTGCATTAATGAAATCGTAGCGAATCGAAGAAGAAGGAACATACAATTTTGGTCCGTATCTTGAATGAAGTTAGCAAGTTTGGAGACACATGTGCGCGCCAAAGCATCTCCATCCGAGCCTCGAAGCATGCCACCAATAATACAGGTATGCACGCACTCATACAAGAGTGAGATGGCAGACGTCGTTGATATTAGATCGGTGATTGGAGGTTGCAGTTTCTTGACGAGGCGCGGTTCGTGAGGTGACAAGGAACCAAACTAAGTGCGGTTAGACGCAGAGGGACGCGACGTCAAATAATTTCTTGCCAGTTTGATGATCTTTATGAGCATCCAATTGTTCGTCGAGGTAGTCATGAGATGGAAAAGTGCTGGAGCCAAAGGGAGATAGTCTTGAGGGTTACGCCTTGCAAGTTCACATAGTATGTTAACAGTGGCGGCAACAACACCTGCGCTGGGACATCAAGAAGTTGTAGAGTGAGGATAGTATTGAACAGACTAGGGTCAGAGTCCTCCAATCGCTCTTCCAGACGCGATACACCTTGGGGCACAATATCTGGATATTTAGACATGGTCTTGTATAACGCGGCGACGGCACGCTTCCTGATATACGGACGCGAATGATTGAGCATTTTGATGAGTTCCGGGGCGAGATCTCTGCCCAGGTCGGGCGTCACGATATGCGAGATGCCGTTCAGTGTAACTGCAATGTCTGCGGGCGTCGAAGTCAGATCCTTGATGGCCAAGTCAGGCGGCGCTGAATAGTAGATACTAAACGCGCACCTTTTTCAACAGATTCGTCGTCAGCATCAGAACATCCGTCTCTTGGTCAAACGATTGTACCGCCGCTAGGTAGCCGACACTCTTCAGGTGGAATTTGGACGATGACATGACTTCTACGACGTTGAACGATGCCCAGGTCATGTCGTAACCTAACATGTCTAGCTAGATGGGAAACTTGAATATTCCGTCAGACTAAGAGAAATATAGGGCGCACGTAAGTTAGCTTGAGGATAGCTCCCGCCTTGAGCTCCATGTCATCACTCTTGACCTCCCGGCGAATCTCGTCGACGGCCTTGGCTATGAATTTAGCTTCGTCGGCCTTGTTGGCGCGCAAGCCGCGGATGAGGTCCTGGAGCGTCCGCTCCCACATGAATAACCGATGATGATAGTTCGGAGGTAAGGTGTGTTGAGCGATCACTTCGTCAACGACGTGTTAACTGTTCAGAATACATTTCCATGGTCCCTAACGCTACTCGACATACATGCGAGTACTAGTATCAAACATTACAAATCTAGTATGTAGGCAGGGAAGCTAGTGATATCCTTATAATGATGGAGTCCAACGTATTGAGGGTTCTTACTATCCTTGCAACTAGCAAGAACCTCAATGTCGAAGGTAACATTACTGTTTGAGACGGCAGCCATGGGTCAAGAAATCGGACTCGCTAATCAACGCAGTGGACACCAAGAGGCAACGAAGGTGTGAAAGTAGTCATCTGGGGCGCCGCGGGTACCGCGAGTTGACCGCGAGCAAGATATCTGACATGAGAATGGCCTCAGGCTGAAGCGCTGGAGTGCAAGCTCAAAATGAGGTGGAGATGGAGAGTTAGGCAGAATTCGTGATGGCATCCAGGAGATTTCTCGTGTACATTGTAGGACGGTGATAGCGATACGGAAATATGCAGGTGCTTGAGTGTGAGCAGAGAGAAGTAGTCACATCAGTAACAGTAAATGTAACAGGCGCGGCTTCCGCCGGCTAAGATTTTTGTTGATCTCTGACCCTCTCCCCGGTCGCGTCTTCCTCGCGTTCGACTTTGAGCGCCGACCGAGGGCTAGTCACAGAAGGCTCTCAAGTAGACTTCTAGCCTTACGGTGCCAATTTCGAGGCGAGACTCGCCTATTAGGTGGGCAGTTGGTCGCCTCCGCTTTCTGAAAATAGACTCTTCCAACTCCGAGCTACAGCTCGGTTCACATGTCTGCCTGCATGATTGCACCTTCTTCTATGACTACAGAAACTCGAGAACTCAGCTCTAGTCATTCCGAACACCAACCGGAGTACGAGATAGCAGATCACTATGAACTCACGCCACAAACATTGGATCATTGTGTAGTGGTCCAGAATATTCCCCCCGGCGCCTCATGTCAAGATGTGTACGCTGCTCTTTCAGCGAAGCGTTTTGAATATCCGAAGTACTGTTCATCCCCACGTACTTGTCGATATGTGTTCTCACATACTAATGAACCAGAATTCAGAAGATCGTTCTATTTCGCCAGAAGACAAAGATGGCATTAGTTATCTGCTCCCGACCTGGAGTATCCCGAACTATGACTTCTATCCTTGACGGCATTTGCACGGTTTCAATTGGATCCAGAAAACTGAGAGTCAGAGCGCTTAGCCTTGACGCCTTGCCAGAACCCATCACGATGCTGCATCAAGCTCCAGGCCAAGAGGTTTCGACGAAAGTTGTGTCTGATGAATTGCAGAGGGAATTTGTTTATGTCGCGTCCTCCGAAGATGATTCTGACGATGCATCCGACATCACGCCGCCTCTGCCGACCAGGCGGAGCGCGTCAGACCGCCCTAGGTCTCTGTCTCTTGAAAATGTAGCCTCCACATCGACCACCGAGCCCGTTGATGTATCTAGTTCCGACGGCTCAGAGTCAGATGAAGCGGAAATTATCTCACCTCCAGGACTTTTGTCAAGTACTCTGGGGCGAGGGACTCGAGCGGAGCAACAAAATCAACGACAGACTACTAACTCCTTCGGCCACGCCCATCGCCCCAATTCCCGCACCGCTGCGTCGAATAGTAATGAGGAGAAAAGGGTTATCGTTGACACCACACCAAACCTTCCGCGAGCACCTCATAACCGTGCTCGACGGGTCTTGATACCGGTCTCTGCGGACCTGCCCATTGTGACGGTCAGCATGCGTGCGGACATACAATTTTTTCACCGAAAAGCGAGGTCAGATGCAACATCATGTCCTCTAAACGCTTCTAAAATCTCATGCCACATCAAGACATCGGATTTCTAAATACGCCCTTCCTTCTCAAGACAATGCCCACGTCCATGATGCCTGCGTGATTGGCGGCGACACGGTCGTCATTGTGTACGGACGAGGACCGCACCAGGTCTCCCTCGTCCCCATTCTAAAGGTTACACCTATCTACCCGTTCGCATTTTTTTCGCACCGTTTTGACGGAGCGCGCAGGATCAAGCACCGATAGTGCACAACGTGGACCATCGGCCGCACCAACGAGCGTCCGAGACGCACACCCAACGCCTTTTGATCACCTCCGGTTTTCAGCCGGATTCTTTCATTACAGCAGGCCAGGATAGGTCTATTAGGGAGTGGCAAAGGGTCGTGACACTGTCACTCGTATCGCTTGCAGATCTCCAGAATGGCCTCGGCACTCGCCGAGGGGTCGCGAATTAATTGTAGCCTTGGGGCACACCATCAAGGTTATCGATGTCGATCATCTTCACGCGATCCCTGTGGGTGGTCAATTGAACTCCCTGGCTCATCAGATTCATGTGAACCAAACGCACAACTCGGTCTGCATATTCGAGGTACGCGGATGTCCTAACTATTTCGATCACCTCACAAGGTTTACAAGGTTGACCACCTTGATAAGCAAATGGTTGTCTACGACACTCGTCACGGTTTCAATCGTGCGCCAGATGTGGAGTTTGGATATCGCCACACTGGACGAAAATTATCATCGTACGCGAGAGGAGGAAATGTGCATTCCCTTTTCGTGAAAGGATATCCTGATGGAAAGATCTTACTTTGGGACTTTCGAAACGCAAAAGTACGTGTGGTACGCGCGTCTGTTTAATTTCCAGGTAGCTCATTCTCCTTGAAGCGCCCTGTGGTCCAATGTGAGACGCAAATTTCGGTCCCAGTGATGCATACCGCATTTTGGCAATGTGATAGCGTCGGGCTCAGTATTGCAGCATTTGGTAGCGCTCACCTATCTTTCTTCGATGGTGATATGAAATTATTGGAGGATTGAAAACGAGTGATGACTTGTCAATACGTTACTCTATTGACACAACGTGCGTTGAGATTTAATCGATGTTATCAGTATTCGTAAAGAGTTCAGGTGCGCGCAGCCAATCATCAGATAGGATCTACTTTCACCAACCACCAAGCTCTACCGCGAATGCTACGGCCAGTTTAGAGAACTCCAACATGTGGTCGAAGCTAAATTCATCAGAGATGTCAATGCGGCTAGTAGTCCTGGATGAGTACGACATCTTCGACTTAAGAGACTAACTCACTCATTACTGGAGTGGATGTTCTTATTGGAGTTCTCAAAAGTGCTCTCTTCAGGAGGATGAGAATATGTGTTAATGGAGAAACATGAGTCATACCGATCGTGAACGCAGACGGATATCCTGCCTTGCCCCAAGACGCGCTAGATGAACAGATTAGACTACATCAGATTCTAACAGATGCCTCAACGTACTGGTCACTGCAGGCATATCCGCATTTCGTCTTGGATACAAGGTAAGCATGGTCAGGTGAGAAATATCTGGGAACGGTACCTCAACGTAAGGGATGTCAAGGTAAAGATCCACCAATTTCTTGTTGAACGCTGTCAAGCTGGTGATAGGTCAGTGATCAGAAAAAAATCAACGCAACGTGACACTTTACTCTTCGTCCACGAAATCGGTGATGATGCCGACTTCTTCACGCGTCCCTTTCTGGATTAGAAGTGATCATTAGCGTACGACCTTGACGAGGAGGCATGGACGCATATACCTTGACCCAGGCGGTCATATCGAACTGTAAAAGAATTAGTACTCTCGAGCGTACTTGGGATGGTGTGAACAAACCTGGCTCATTGCGACGACGTCCACTGACCGAGAGGCATAGTCGCGAGCCACAGCCTGCGAGCCGAGAAGTCCGCCTTCCTGAGCAGACGTTAGAGCGTAGAAACAGCATCAAGGAACAGGTCTACTTCAGCAGAGTACCAGTGGAACTCCACGGTTCGTTCAGGGTGAAAATCGGCTGCAATCAGAGCGCGGTAGGCCTCGAGAATCGTAACGCTTCCAGAACCATCATCTATGCACTCGTCAGACAACCATTATTCGCAAAACATTCCGTCACTCACCATCGGCACCTGAAGAGAATATGAGAAGAACCGCTTAGAATACATTGACATCTGCAGATACTTACCAGGGGCGGCCAAGAATGGCCACAAGTTCGTACTGAGAAGAATCAACAAAACGAGGCGGTCGGAAAGAATGGTTCTCCTACCTGTCTTGATGGGCCGAGATGATGATAACTTCTTCGCTTGCGGATGAACCGTTAATGCTCAACACCTTCACAGACATCAGGTTTGCATAAACACTAAAGTAACATGGCTTACGATACTGTTCTGTCCCCATGAATGGGGGAATTCCGTGACACTGATGAGACCTTGCAGGGAGTCTGAAGCGTAATCCTTGGTGATCTACCACAGGAAAGTTCAGAACCGATAAAGATCCGTTAACATATGGAACGTACGTCCGCTATCTTCGAAAGAAGCCATTGCTGACTCTCTTTGCCTGTCTATAAATCATGGAACTGTTGAATTCCGACGGTGACAGAAGGGCGGTAGACTTACGTCACTTCGGTAATCTGAAGGTAACATGTCAACGGGCTCAGTAAGAACAGCAAGAACACGCGAAACAGACACATACATCGGGTACGGAAACTGGAGAACTTTTCCAAATTCGCCTTGGGGCCTTGAGTAGAAAGCGTCTTGATGATTGGCTTTACTTTCTCAGTGGCGTTCGGAGATGGATAAGAGGCTGCGCGGCCCCCCGTTAGCAGCGTGAATTGAGAGAAGCTTTTGAACCAACTTTTCCCTTGGATCCGGCCAAGTGCGAAAGACTGCAAGTCCTGAGTATCCGTGCTGCGAGTCGGTGTCAATGGAGGATTGAGATAACTGATGAAGAGCATCACATGTCGAAGAATTTGGAGCCTTGGGCCTTTGCCTTGATCTGTGAAGACATGAGGAGTCAGTGTGCGAGAGAATCTATAGATCCGAACCTTGTCAAGTTCTGACATCCACACCGGGGGTTGTCCCTCCAATTGAACGAGGCGCTGGGCATTAAGGTCGAGGCTGAAACCAGGCTCGACTGTGTGATACTCGAAGGGCTCCTGCCCAATAAATACGGGCGAGGCAGTAGAGAGCGATGCAAGGAGGCAGAGAGCGGCGGCGGTCTTCATGGTGGTAGTAGGTAGTCAAGGGCGTCGCGAGCCTCAATACGTGTATCCGCCCGTTCAGGCGTCGTGACGTATTCGTCGCCCTCTCGATCAGCTGACTTCCCTTTCTGGCGATCCTTCTTGCCTTCAAACCACGATGGCCGCTCAAGCCAAGGATCAGTTCGTTGTATGGTTTTTTACTGTATTGCCTACTCATTGCAACATTTCTCACATTCTTCTATTCAGCGTCTCCTCATTGGTGCGGGAAAAGCCGCGCCAACACCTCCAGTCGGTCCTGCACTAGGCGCTCGTGGTGTCAAGTCTATGGACTTTTGCAAAGAGTTCAACGCCCGTACAGCCCACATAGCCCCTGGAACACCAATTCCAACCTCCATATACGTGCGCCCAGATCGCACCTTTTACTTTGTCACAAAAACCCCGGCCACCACGTACTTTCTGAAAAAGACGGCCGGCATCGAAATGGGCACCGGCAAGCCAGGTCATGTTTTCAACGGCACGGTCAGCCTCAAGCATATCTACGAGATCGCAAAAATAAAACACTCCGACGACCACATGAAACATCTTCCACTCGAGTCCATCGCAAGGATGGTAGTTGGTTCTGCAAAATCGTTGGGTGTCCGGGTTGTTCCATAGACACCTCGTGAGCGCCATTGTTTTTCATTAAATGCAGTATCTTAATCTTATCTACTCGACACAGATTCAATCAGGCTTGATTGCACTGTCTTCTCCGTTGGGACTTGGTTGGGTCGGTGCCTAGCACTCCAGTAGATCATTAATGACATTATTTATTATCGGGACCGTTGGGGATATCCCCGTTCGTTCTTGCTTGTCTTCCCTAGCGCACCGACCAAGTCCATGGCGCACGATTTAGACTTCTCAAGTTCTCCTTGGAATCGAGACCTGGTTTCCTTACTGCGTCAAGCTTTCCGAGAACAAGTATCGCGTTTTCCTTTTTCGTAGTGGGATTCTGCGACCCTCGACGTCCTGGAATGTCTCTTCCGTGCCAAAACTACTTTCGATGCCTCGTTTTTCACTGAGATGTCGGACTCGAGCGTGGCTTGCCGGGAATCTAGCCTTATCATTTCTTCACTACAGCCAAATTCAGTATTACCGTCACTGGGTGTTCGTCCTGTCCCAAGGATCGGATGCAGCTTACACGTTCAAGTCATTGCAACCACGATTTTGAACCCGACCTGCCTAAAGCAGATGGCCTCATGCGCCAGGAGATTCACCCCAATGGCGATTACCGTCGTGGTACAATGTGCGTTACTCGTTCGCTTTCTCATGTGGCCAATCTTTGATACACCGCTCGAATACAGCGGTGTCGACAAAGTCTTCGGTTCATTCCGGCCTCACTGAAAGCCACAATGTCACACGGCAAGAGTTCCAGCGCTTACCCTTTTGCTTCGTATGGCCCGTTCGATCAGTGTATTCGTACCTTCAATCGGACTCTCGCTCCACTGACCATCCATGTACCAGCCCTTAGCTTCTTCAACATGAGGAGGCTGCACTCGTCTTTATCTTGTCGCGGTTTCCACGTTCCCGATCGATGTTTGCACGTCACACCAAGCCCACCAAAAAATTCAACATGATAATTTACCAATTTGACCTGCCTCCGAGTATAAAGGCCTCGGGCCAGTACTCTTATTGCCTCACGCTCTTCCGCCGCGAATACTTCCTCCTTCTACACGTACACGTTCTCACGAATGGCTACTCCCGCCGACGACATTCTCTCCTGGACCAACCAGGATCCTCGGGAGAGCAAGCTTTTCAACTCGTGGGGCGTATTATATCGCTTCCAGGTATATGAAGAGCCCTTGACGCGTTTGTATGCTTCTTAACATTCCGCTTTTGTAGACTATTATCCAAACCAACGGACAGTCCACCACTACTCTATGGAGGGCGATCCGTGCCAACAAAGAAGACCGTGTGGCGAAGCTTGAATGGGCTAACAACGGTGGCCTAGGTCGTCTCATCATGGGCAAGGTACTGCAGATCCTTCGCCGTCAATGTTCCATGCTCACCCTCTTCAGAACACTCTTGCTATGTCCGACGTCGTTGCTCCGGGCCCAATATATGTGAGTACTCGTCTCGCGTGTCGTCTCCGAGATCTAAACGCATCGACGTAGGGTTCGCGAACGTTCAACGGGCCTGACGGGCAACGCTACGTCTGGCGTCCCAGTACGACTAATTCCGACGTACTCGTCAGTTCAAATTCTCCTCCTCGCGCCGTCTTGTTTGACTCACCGCGAGCTCGCAGTTGCAAGACCACAATGGGAACGTCATTGCCTTTTTTCGCCCGACACGTCCCACGCGTTACCAGATTGGCGACGTGTATGGCGAACTTCATTTCATACGCGCCGCTGGATCAGGGACGGTGGTAGGCTTTTAGTGTTTTTGTTTGTTTTCAGGACCTGATTCAACGCCTTGTTCAGATGCATCCACCTATCATGGACATGGTCACCGTCACCGCAATGTTGTACCGATTCTGCGCGATGTTCAACTTGCCGTGATAATCATTGACTCCGAGGGAGGTGTAGCGCTAGGACACTGCGAGCATATTGAGAAAGAGATTCAGAGACCAGTAGGTGTACGATATATTGACGCATACATTTTTTAAATTTTTAGCATTCTGTACACTTGTAATACATTCGCGTTGAAATTGCTGTATTTTGCAATACTGATAGCCGGACATTTCGGTTCGACATCTCATCGATAGCGAGAACCGCTCTGAACTCGTGGGTTTCGCGAGGCAGGGAAGGAGACCCGGATGAAATCCTTCGAGGCACGATGCATGTCCACGGCATGCATCGTGTACACCCTCACGCACGTACACACTTCTTTCCATCAAAAGACGAGTTGAATTGTACAATACGCATACTGTTGGACGTCATAAGAGTATCACAAGACCCGTCCGCGTTCAAAGTTTTGATTTCTCCTGAGTCGCGTCTTCTGCCGTTACTCCATCGACAATGGTGTCGATGGTGCGGATGACCCACTCCGTGCCCTCATCACCAGACAGCCATGCATCCTCGATGCTTTGGTTCTCGACGTTGCGGGCTTTGAGAAGACCGAAGACGTGGCTAGTTAGTTGGGGAACTACGCGCTCTTCGGCTCGCAGGCATGCAATTCCGACGACGGAACCAAGTGCGCGACTTAGATTCCCCTGGTCTGGATCCGCAATGGTGCTCGTGTCATTGAAAGCTTTCAATCCGCCCGGTAAAGGAGCGAGGACAGCTCCATACGCCTGTATAATGAATGCTACCGAAACACGTTAGTATCATACGCATTCAAGTTGAAAGGGAAAGCCGCGCATCATTTCACAAGGAAAGAAAAACGTGCTGCGAATCGGATATAAACAAAGTGCGTACTCACTAATGAAATCCGGATGATAACTCCCCAATTTGTCGTGCAGTTTGTCAGCGTGAGGAGCATAGATGGAGTCCCAAAGAGCTCTTCCCCGCACAACAGTCGATTCGATGTTCTCGGAGGTGGCGACTCTGACATACAATAGAATTTTTTTAAACGCCCGTGATTAGGACCCGAGGAAACATGGTGGGTACACGCTCATACCTGCGGGATGATTTCCTCAATTCAGACTTGACATCCTCGTCCAAGACGTCATTTAAGGCGGCTAGGGACAAAATAACCTGCAGACGATATCAAATCAGAGAAAAGTCCTCGAATGTCGTAAATCGAGGGCAATCTCGATAAGAACCCACATACCCGAGGGACACCGACAAAGATCGTACTCTTTAGCGCGGCCTCTCTCATGAGAGCCACCTTGTTCACGGTGTCCTGCAAAGCCGCGCCACGAGTGCCGTTAGCCTCGTCAGTCTCCGCAATGAAGCGGTAGAAGTGACCAAAAGTTGGCGGGCGATTGAGCGTCAGGAGGGTGCATGTCTAGTACTTGTATCAAAGGATAGTTCGAGTACTTCCAGAACGGTCACAATACAGATAAGACAAGCCACCCGGTTTCAGCATTTCGGAACTTTGCATCTTGATAGGTCGATGACAAAACTTGGCGTATCCGGGCAGCTGACGGACTAGGAAGAGGGTTGGGATTACGAAGGGTGAGCAGGCGCTTAATCGAGGGTGTCAATTTCGCCATGTTACAATGACCCGCGAAGATTATGTTGAAGGGAGATCGACGTTGTGGAAGAAGCCGGAGACACTAGGAACGAGGTAAGTTCAAAGAAGGTTATTTTTAGTACCCGAGTGGCTGTGCACTCAACGCCCTTCGAGTGAACAAAGATGTTCATGCGTCATTCAATTTAACGAATATAAACACGGACATACCCGACCAAGAAAACGCTTGTACTACCATAGGAAGAAGCATATAGAACGAAACAATCAGCCCGGAGCCACAGGCTACATAATAAGAACATGAAGGTGTGGTATGTGGTACTTGAATAGAGAGATACTCCAGCAGTATCAACTGAGATCCAAGACAATTAGATACGCAAGCGAGATGTATGTTGTTGAGATGATCAGTGGCCGTTGATGAAGCGATATCCTAAAGCATTGGGGCCGCCGTCAGAACCCATCAACTGGTTGTCGTAGTTGACATTGAACATATCATGCATGGCACCTTCATCGCTGTCAGCCTTGATCGCCAAGCGACGCGTCGAGACTCACCAAAGTAGCAGTAGTTGAGGATCCAGTCGGTGTTGTCCATCCAGCTTGTAACTTGGCCCATGAAATCCCAAATATCGCCCGAAGAGCATTGCGCGCCTCCATTGAAGTTCTGATGATGTGGCGCAATCATAAGCGAGAGTCCTCACGACGTTATGAAGAGCTTACCTGGCAAGCGAACTCCGTAACAATGATGGGGAGACCGAACTGGTCGTGGTACTTCTGCTGGTACGCGATGAAGTCGGCAGCTTTGACATCGTACCAATGTGTAGCAACCATGTCAATCTAGAAGGACCGATTTATAAGAAACTTCCAGAGAAAGGAGCACAACTTACATGGCAGCCACTGCATTTCGAGAAGAACGACTTCATCCACTCAAAGCCTTCGGGAGATCCAGAGACAGCAGGGGAAACGAGTTTATGCCCGTTAGCCCTCTGAGGCTCCATGTACTTCCACCAAAGTTCCACGGCGTGATCGGGCGACATGTTGGATTGTCCAGGCTCGTTTGGCCTAAATTGAACAGCGGTCAGAGAAATAGAACCTGTCAAGCGAAATTGCTCACTCGTTGAATCCCAAGATCCAAGTCGGCGTGTTATATTTTCCAATGTTTTGGGTGAAATCGTAGATATCCTTGTCGCCCCAAAGCTGAGGAATAACATTGAACCCAGCAGCAGAGGCACCAGCAACGGGCCAACTGCTCCAGGTGTACAACCTGACATACATCAGTATGATCTCGACCGTTCCAACCGTCAGGACTCACAGAGAGACGTGAGATGTCTTCCACTGAGCAAGGTTACCCGTATCGCCATTGGGCCAGGCCAAGCACCCCTTACCACCGCCAGAACCACCGGTGTACGTGTTCGAGGAGCTCTGCGGGGCAGTGTAGGTGTTACTACTGCTGCCGCTAGAACCGGAGTTGTAGTTGGAGCCGCTGCCGCTGCCACTGCCACTGGAGCTGTAGCTAGAGCCGCTGCCACTAGAGGCGGGCGCAGAAGAGGAGGCAGCAGGAGCAGAAGACGCCGATGAAGACGAAGTCGACGAGTCCCGAGCTCGGCACTTGGTGGTGTCGGCGCGTCGCGCGTGGCGCTTCATCTTCTTCGCCAAGTCGTGGTGAGTGCCATGACGAGCGAACACGTCGGCGTGCGACTCAGGAGAGACCGCGACAACCTGTTCTGGGCCATACGAGCAGGCGATAACGGCCAGGGTTGCTGCCGCTAGCAGATTGAGAAACTTGCCGGGCATTAGCAAGGGTAAAAGAACGACTAGGAAAAGGAGTGGTGGACGGTAGCAAGATGGGAGAGAAAGGGATATGCAAAGTTGACGCCAGCTTTAAAGGAACGATTGAAACATCCTAAAGCGGTCAGTCGTTGCCAAGATAAGGGGGTTAAGACGGACAGGAGAACGAGCTAACTCGACGTGGACGTGACATTCACGCGCGAGGAGGCGAATAGAGAAATATCAACTCGGAGGAGAACTTGTGAACCTTTATACACATGGATACACATATGATTTGCACGTATCAAGGGCTGCGGATTGGGGTGCTGCGACCTGGAAAGTGGCAAAGATGCTAATGTCACGGTCACAGATCAAGAATGGTTTCGATCCCACGCCACAACGCCAATTCTTGAGGAGTCCTCAACGGGAACTGTCAGCCGCAATACTTGGTACCTGCCAGGCAGGAGTGCTGCTCTACGCGGATCATAGAAGATGCATTCGAGTCGCCTCCATTACAAACGTTCTTACAGACAGGGTGTAATGGAAACCATGCATGCATACGCCGTAAGAGTATCATAGATGCCAAAAGCGCAACATGAATCTACATAAGAAGTCCAATAAACTGATTTAGAAGCTGCTGTCGAGGTATGCCCAGCCTAGACTGTTAGGCTCGTAGTTGCTAACATCCAGCAGTTGGTCAGCAGGGCTGACGCCAACCATGTCATCCAGAGAGCCTGGTCATTTGGTCAATTTTCGATCTGAGCTGCAGGCGATCACATACCGAATGCCATGTAGCCCCAAACTCGGGACTCGCCGTTAAGCCATGCAGTAGCGGTCTTGAGGAAATTCCAGGCGTCGTCATCATCGCAAGGGCGCCACCGCTGAAATCCTGTGAACTTATAAGCGTCAAGTATCAACGTCAGATGAAGTGGAAACACGAACGTGGCATGCAAACTCGGTAACCAGAAGGGGAAGACCGAACTCGTCCAAGAACTTCTGCTGGTATGCAATGAACTCTTTAGCACTAGTTCCGTACCAATGGGTCGAAACGCAGGAGATCTACAAGCATGTGATGAATATACAGAATGACCGAACGGAGACGGCAACATACATGACAGCCCTCGCATGAAGACATGAATTCCTGCATCCATGGGAATCCATTTTGAGCAGAGGAGACGGCGGGGGAGCAAAGGCGATGTCCATTCTGGACCTGGGGCTCCATATGCTTCCACCACAAAGCGACAGCATCACTTGGCTTCATGTTTGACTGAGATCCCTCGTTTGGCCTGGATGTCCTCAGCAAGACCACTCAGAAATAACAAAGGAAACGTACTCATTGAAACCAAGGATGACGGTGTCCTTATACTTGGGCATGTTCTGCTCAAACTCGGAGATTTTATTGCCGTCATTGCCCCAAAGCATAGGCAGAACGACGGAACCGGCATTGGCAGCAGTGTCAAGGGGCCAGCTGCTCCATGTGTAGGCGCTATGAGAGTTTTAATAACAGTGTCGCTGTGATATGATAAGGCTTACCAGCGTCCACCACCAGCACTCCAGATAGAGAGCTCGGACCTGTCACCCATGTTCCAAGAGAATCCCACTTTATTAGAGCAAGGAGAATCTCCCGAAGTGTTGACAGAGCCCCTGCTGTAGCTCCCACTGCTGCCGCCACCACTGCTGTTGCCATTATCACTGCTCGCAGCCGTAGTTTCTACAGGTGCTTCAGAAGTCGAAGTAGGCTGATGCTTCTTCTTCGTCGAAGTGGTCGTCACAACGTTGGTGGAACTGGAAGAAGACTCGTCGCGAACTTTGCAGACCGAGCTCTCAGCGCGACGAGCGCGCGAAGAACGTTTGCTTGAGACGGAAGTGTCGGACCTACGCAAGCTGTGTCCATGGGCAAAGACGTCGCCGTGGGCGTGCCCAGTAGTCAGTGCAGCGCCCGGTTGAACGCCGTACGAGCAGGCGACGACAGCGAGTGTGGCTGCCGCCAACAGGTTGAGGAATTTATTGGCCATTAGCGTTTAAATGAGAGTGAAAACGAGTGGTGAAGGGCGATTCAAAAAATCGCTGAACGCAGACAGAGATCAAGGAAGGAACCAAGAAGGAACACAAGGAAAAATAGGCCTTCCAGCGCCGCATATTGATGAGGTTTGGAGAGGAGTCTTGGCGTCGGCTTATGTCAAGTGCAGGGCCATCGATATAGCCATGCCCGACACAGGCGCCAAGCAGTCTGGTGTTCGTGAAATGGCATCGTTGGACGCGATTTCTTTCCACGGAGGCAACTTGGATAAAAGATCGACAAGAACAGTCGTAGTTGTATGCACGTCCTTGTAAGGTCTGCCTGCGCATCCGATCACCGGCGCGCCGAGACTATTTCAACACATAATAGATGCTGTAGTCCAAAACTGAAGGATCTTTTGCATTTCACAGCTAAATATCTGCAAAAAGAGGCTCGGAATGAGGCCAGAACGGATTGAAATGTTGACGGTTGAATGAGGACTTACTTGAGGGGTACCATCGGATAGAACATTCCTGAGAATAACATGCATAGAACACGAGCCTTGAACATGAGGTGTCTCAGGCGACCGGACGTTTCAATAGACGTGTCGGGCGCGTACAAGAGGTGAATGAACGAATCGGGAGAGCCTAGACAAATGAACCGGATAGCCATTAATAGTTTGAGCCGCGATGAGCCGAGATTTGCCGTAATGGAAGAGCATTATACTTGCATTGCACGGAGGAGCGCGTAGAGTAAGCGATGGTCATGAGAAGACCACGCGTAAACACCGCAACTAATGCAGTGATTCTTGACTGTGGCGCTTACTGAAATTCATTTCTTATGTCAAGTCTCCATGACAATCTTGTGGCTGTGCAGATTTGTTTGGCTGATTGTGACTGCATTTAAAGATTTCGGGCCTGTCGTCGCTCTTTAACCTTTCACTGACAAGTACAACCGGTTCATCAGGCTCCCCAGCTTTGCTCTCGACTAAATCCCACCAACTACCTCAAAATGTCTGACGCCCCCGCCGCCCAAGTCCCCCAGAACGGCGCGCCTCCGGCTACGCAAGAAAAGGAAGAAGCACCTGGTTTCAAGGTAATTTTCCCAGTTTCCCCGACAACTAGAGAAATTAATCGTTTCTTAGGTCTTCGCTGGAAATCTTGCGTATTCTACCACGGATGAGGGGTTGAAGGCGTTCTTCGCGCCTGTTCAAAGCGACGTGTATGTTTGCACAGCCTTGTCCATCGCGCCACAGTCTCACTTTTCCAAAGTCTCTCCGCTCAGGTAATCTTGCGCGGCACCCGCTCTGCTGGCTACGGCTTCGTTGCTTTGGCCACAGAAGAAGCCGCCAAGAAGGCTGTTGAGGCTCTCCACCACACTGAGCTTGACGGTCGGCAGGTTATCATTGAGATTGCCAAACCGTCCGAGCAAAAGGACCAGGAGAGAAAGGAGAAAAAGGCCAAGAGGAAACCCGGCAGGCGAGGCAGCAAGGCTGTTCCCGGGGAGGTCACAGAGGCAGAGGCCAATGGCGAGGCAGCCGCTGCCACTGACGGTGTCCCAGCTGCAGCGGGCACCGACGAGGCTGCCAAGCCCAAGAAGAAAAAGAAAAACGCGGTATGTTGTCGCGCTCGTGTGTTGCTTTACGTGTCTGACTCGCATGCAGCGCAAGAACAAGAAGTCTCCTGCAGTGGAGGGCGCCGAGACCGCCACCCCTGCAGAGGGTGAAACTGCCGATGCCGCCACCGCCGCTCCCAAGAAGAAGGCGAAAAAGGCAAAGGCGCCCCGCCCACAACGCCCTGCAGGCGAAGCTCCCGAAGGCGAGCCGTCCACCACCATGCTCTTTGTCGCCAACCTTGGCTTCAACATTGACGATGATGGTCTCAAGGCCCTGTTCACTGAGGCCAACATCGAAGTTGTCTCTGCCCGCATCGTCCGCAGGCGGTGGGGACAACCTAGACGCAGCAAGGGATACGGCTTCGTCGACGTTGGCAGCGAGGAGGAGCAGCAGAAGGCGATCGCTGCTCTTGAGGGCAAGGAAGTCGGTGGAAGGAATATTGCCGTCAAGATCGCCGTCAACACCCCTCATGAAGACGAATCTGAAGAAGGCAAACCTGAGGCTGCCTCCGACGCCGTTGTTGCTGCTCCTGCCGCCACCGCTTAATCTTACGATCACGATAACGTTTCACCACACAACTCACTCTGTCCATCCATGCCGTCCGTCCATTCACGTCATTGCGACGCTTTATTTACCAGTACTTTGCTCTTACGTTCACCCATAGCTTCAAGTAGTCGGTGTGTTGCTGGTGTTGTTCTTACTTTATCGTAAACGCCCCTGTGCACGTTGTTCTCTTCAATTTACGAGACGTTTATATGATTCATTGTGATCAAAAGGCAAAAGTTTAAGGTACGCTAGACGTGACCGTATGTCGATGTCGAGCCCGTGGAAGCAGAAGCTTCCTCAGCCTTCACGCGAGTTCGGGTATTCAGGGAACGTATGTACTGGCCCAAGTTCATTGAAATTCGCTCACCGCTGCCGACACGCCCATCTCGCCACACTTGCCCTCACCCTCCCGACGTGTTGGACTGATTCCCCGTCAAATGGATTCATAATAGTGCTGAACTCACTTCAATTATCTCTAGCTATGACTTACAAAGCCTCATATTGAATCAATGATCATTTTGTTAGCTCAGAATAGTGTGCGCTGCTCTTTGCATCGCGGGGCGTGCTCAGGACTTCGGCGCGAACGGCGCGAATCCGCAGAAATCGCCGATCATTTTGCAGCTATGATGCTAGCCGAGTTCTACCCGAACTCCGAACTCGTCTACTGCCGTTCCTGCGCTTCCTGCTTGCAGATGTGCAGCTGTGGCAAACAATTGTTGGACGGGCCGGACGTCCTCGACCGTACCACCATGTCCGATGACGAAGACGACTATCTATCTGACAAGTTTCTCGTCGAATCTGCGGCTGCCTCCAAGCCCAGAACCTATGCTGATATCCGGAAACAAGCACAAGAGAATCACTGTTAAAGAATGAAATCAACCGCCATAAGAGCCGGCGAGAGCTAGAGTTGGAGGCGCGAGAGGAAGGGCTGAGTAAGAGTCTGTTTGAGCGGGCAAAGGAGGAGCAACAAACGCTAGGCGGCTCTGGCAACAAAGCGATGGCCATGATGATGAAGATGGGCTTCAAGCCCGGGGAGTCACTCGGGAAACCCACGGAGGAGCCATCGGAGCCCACCGTTGCGGCGCCCACAGCCCCGTCACTAAAGAGCGGCCACAAGACGGAGCCTTTGCCTCTTAATGAATGGGAGGGTACGTTATTGATGGTGGCTACTTGCACTCATCTCATGTTCGATAGGAAGAAAGGGTATCGGCAATCGCAAACGCGCCCTTTCGCCAACGTCGTCGGAGCGCATAGCCAAGATGGCCAAGATGGCTGAATCGTCGAGCCAGACCACCTTTCGAGATCGCGCAAGACAGGACTACGCAGAGCGGCGAGCAGAAGGCCAGCTGGGTAAGTACACAGAACAACACCCTTGCAATCGTATCTCAATTCCGAGTATTCTCCTTTAGTTTCCGCGCAACACACTTGCGTTACTCTTGATGAAAAGCACGGAAAAAGCGTCAGTTCTCGCTTGTTGTCGTTATTGCTACTGATCATGATCATCTCCTAGTTCAACGTCCTCTGGTTGAACCCCACGAACCCCGACTCCTTTCCCCGTGGTCTGATGGATGCGCTGGAGATACCGGTCGCACCGCCTTTTACGCGGGATAGCGCGTCCGTAGGAACGCGACTCCGACAACAGATGAGATCGGATGCGCTGCTACCCCTTGAAGAGAGCGACGCCACAGACCTCTCCAGTGCTGATCCCGAGTATGCCCCGGATCTATTAGAAGAAGCAACGCAGTACCTGCGTCTCCAGGTTCGTTTCCCGGTTCCTTAGCACGTATTCGCATTGCTTAAATCAAAGGTACAGGCACAAGATCGACTCGAATTGGTCCTGTCGTACCTGCGCGACCGATATACGTACTGTTTTTGGTGTGGTACTCAATACGAGAATGACGAAGACATGGAATCGAATTGCCCTGGAGTTATGGAAGATGATCACTAGTAGCAATCTATTCATTCATCTATCTTAGACAATGATCAAAGGTCTGATTGTATCAGATGCGGTTGTTGCTATTCCCTCACAACAAACACCGCAAGGAAACTAGAGTAGAAATAGCAAAAGGTAGGGAGTGTACGCAAGTGGGGGCACTTGTCATGGAAACAACAATGGGAATGTATCTAAAAGCACAGGCAGACCAATAAACCATTTTGAACACCAAAAAAAGAGCAAGGCAAAGAGCGTAATTGTTCAAACGAAGGGTGGGTGGTATATTGGTAGATAGGAGACGGATAGAAAGAAGAATGCATACTCTTACAAAAATGCGGTCAGGAAAGAAAGATCAAGTCCAAGAAAAGTGGTACAACGCGTAGCCAGAGGAAAGCTACAACGTGAACGCGACTCAACGTTCAGGCGAGATGCACGGGCCGGGGCTGTTGATTCCTGAAATCTGCAGACGCGGGAGAAGAGATGCGGATTCCCGTATGGCGACGGAAATGGCGCCCCAAAGACACGCCCTCCAACATCTCCGAAAGGCTCTTGCCCTTGTGAATCGGGGACGTGGGACGGGAGCGCGAGTTGTGATCAATCAACGCGGGGCGTTTCATGTCCGTGTCAGTCGGTGATGGAAAATATTCCGAGTGGGCTGATAGGGCGGTAGGGAGAGTCGGGAGTGTGAATGGCATGGGGGATATCGCTGGGGAGGCGCCGCGGGAGTCGTTGAACGCGGCCGAGGTGGGAGACGCGCCAGGTGTTTTGCGACGCACGTAGATGGAGATGGGCGTGTTGGCAGCCAGGTCGGTGGCTGAGCCGAAGACATTGACAGTTAATTTGTTGTCTTTGCGTCGGCGCCGAGGAGGGGAGGTATGGCGTGGCGAATCCTGTGTGTCTGCTTGTCAACATGAAAACACGCCAAGGAGGAGGCGACTTACGGGAAGACTGCGGCGCTCCATGTCAGGAGAAGACAAAGGTGATGAACATGTTGATACAGATGATAGACTTCCGCGTCGAGAGGAAAGCTAGAAAATGAAGCGATCGAATGGTAAATTAAAAACTCAGGGTAATAGAATGACGAGAGACGCACCATTGGAGGAGAATATGGAGAATAACGAGCTGTAACGCGATGGGTTGGTTCCCGCAGGGATTGGCTGGACTTTGATCTAGTCGGGGAACTTATCGGAGAATAGGATAGATGTGGGGAAGCGGAACGAGAAGAGCGTGGCGAGGACGCGGCATCGTCCTGCGGCCTTGTATTGGTATCGACACCCAGCGTAGACATCAATTCGACAAAGGAAGGGAGAGTAGTCATTTTGAAAGACTTGAGGATAGCGGGATGCCTTTGCGAAGAGGTGTATCGGAGGGAGGTACCTGACGACCTATGTAAAGATCCGTGGATTATAAGGGGAGGCACTGCGATGCCTTAGAAACAACCCACGGTCATGTTGTTAGGCCATGTTACAATAGCGCGCAAGTTGTATAGGTCCCTTCCCGGACGTATTCCTCATAGGGCATGAGATCAGTACCGGTCGGCAAGGAGACTCCCTGTTGAACGTTGCTGATTGGGGGCCTTGTGGGCATTCAAACAGCGTTCCCTTGGTCCGGATGTCGCAACGATACGCTAGAAAGGGCTTTCGTATTCGTCGCATCGATCAGACGAGGCCCGAGAGTTGGTCTTAATCCTGGTTACGCAGTTAGCACGCAGTCCGCTGATGAGCCGCCCAGTATCTAGAAACGGAGCAAGGTATACTTGGACGCTTTAGGGAGTGTCAACCTCTATCTCTATGCAACTACAGCCATCATTGACTCGACACCGCGCATGATATCGATGGATGGACATGTATGGCCCAGTGCACGACAGTCCGCCACTCCGCTAGCACGGCATTGTGTGCCGGTTAATCTGGGAGCAACGCGCACAGCCTTGGTGCGTAACAGTGGCCACACTTTGACATTCCAATTGATTGTGATGGACGGAAAGGCCGTAAACTTACGCGTCGACACGTCGGATCCGAGTCCCAAAAAGGAAGAAGTTTCGTACGGACCACGCTTGGTCTGCCACCTACGAACGTCCATCAACCAAGCCATGGCCACTGTGATCTTGCACTGAATTGAACGTCTCTTTCGCTAGACTCGTGAGCGTCCTTTGCACTGGTTACCGTTCACACATTTTATTTAGCTTTATTGTTGCCAAATCGTACGGGTTCTTGCAACAATTCGAAGATCAAACCTATTGTCCTCGTGCGTGTTGCCAGAGGACTTCGTAGCCACAGGCCCTGAAAGAGGCTTGAACTGTGGTAAAAGCTCCATTCTTCGGTCTCCAACTGATTTCTCATCGCTATTCCATGCATTACTGTAGGTGTTCGCCATCAATTCTACTAGCAACACGATAACGCATTGGCCTTCCGTTTCGTGGCGACGTGTCTACCGACCGGTGACTGCGGCGATTTCTCACTGTGGCGATGGCTTAATGTGTGGGTTGGTACATTTATGATTGCCACATGCATCTTCACATGTAAATTAACGCGCTCGCTGTGATTGAATGTTCAATGTTCACGTCTGCAATGATGATACATACTGTTACAAGAAAATCCCTAAGGTACACGTTTGGTGGTAAACGTTTGATGTTTCCAAACTACCAGTCGCCGAGTTGTCTGACCCATAGATTGAGAAAACAAGTGACGACAACGCGGTCCAGGACACTCTCCACTTTGGACGAAACAGAAAGGGTTAGAGTGTCTTGAGACCAGGAGGCGACCGTCTTCCCTTTCGAATCGACGCACTGATGATGGTCATATTTAGCTGCTGCAACGAATTGGAACGACTCGGAGCTCTTACGAAGATGTCAGTGTCGTTCTCCGCTATTTTCCACTTGTATTCAGCGTTCCCTGCTTTAAAGCGCCGCGATCTAGAGCAGAGATGAATAGCCATAGACGGGCGGATGATGCAGGGTTCGAGCACTTACTGGCTCTTTGATTTCTTGGCCTTCCTTAGTTCTCGGATGTGATACTAAAATTAACGACGTATGAGAGGGAGCATCAGGAAAATAAACTACACGCACCTGGTTGACGCCAAACGTGACGGTCGCATTGTGATTCGAAAACCACTCGATGGAGCCCGCCGATTCGAAGATGGCGGTCTTGAGGTTCTGGCGGTGAAAGCTCGTTGAGCCCGTCACCAGGCCAGTGATAGGATGGAAGAACTACGACGCTTTCAGCAAGGCAACGTCGACGCAAATACTACACATACTCGGTAGAGCTCGATGGTAGGTTCATCGGCTTGATTGGGTAATTGGTACACCTTGAACGTCCGCATGTCAGAGTTGGAGGACGTGGAATACTCGAATCTAAGGGTGAGGTCGGTTGTGGAAGGCATGTTGGTAAACTATTACAGCGTAAGGAGCGTAAGGATTCGCCTTTATGACATATTTCAATGTGTCTGCCTCCGGACATGTTCGTTTACATGGAACTGATTTTCCATAATCGAAACTCTTCGAGGGGTGATCCACAAGTCGTGCCGGTGGTGCTAGCGTGCAGAAAACGGAACCTACTTGGAAACAGCCGTGGACGAGTCGGAGAAAGATGATCGATTAGCATCGCACCATCGCCATCTTCCCGTAGGAGAGAGCCTCAGGGAGGGCAAAGGGCAGAGACACAAGGAAACCGAGATCGGAAGGGACTATCGACTGTGTTTTCGGAGCGATAGCGGGAAATTTTCTGAAATTCACGGAGCACTGTGAAAAGATGTCCTGCATCGCGGATTGTGCCATAGGCGGAATGGCGTAGGACCCGCGGGTGACATCTGGCAGCACCACGCGCCCGGATTTTAAACGCCTTTTGCCACGAAGGAGAGGTCAAATGAGGATCTTCCTTATCCACTTGGGGTGTATGGCGCGGGCAAGGTAATTCAGGACACTATTCCGGGAGGCGGCAACCTCATGCGGCGTCGGAGAAATGATAACGCAAATTAACATGAAATTAAAAAAAAAAATCGCAGCGCCAGAGAGCAAGTCGTTTCCGGTAGTGAAGAGCCAGAGCCAGGCTAAATAGGCATAACATACCCACTCGCATAGGTACCCTGCGGCCGTGATGTGAAGTATCAAAGTCTCTGACACCTTCGATTCCAAGTAGCCAATATAGCAAGCTAGAAGACCAGCTGACGTAAGAGGACTAGCTCCAGGCAGAGATTGCAGATATCACCAGCAGAACGCCGTTGGTCAGAGGAGGACGGTCTTTGTTTCGGCCAGTCAGTGCAGTGAGAGGGGGAGAGGCAGAGGTGCCGTGTCACATGATGGTGTCTGTTTAGTCATGTTTATAATGAATTCGGTTGGGATGGTTGCCGGCCTCGTTCGTAATCGCTTTCACATCACTGCCATGCCCGACTCTGGAGATCGAAGTATTTCGCGAGACCTTGAGGTAGTTCTTGTTCAGTTTGACTGCTGTTGATCTTATTCTTGAGTTAAAGGATTCCGACGGGGACAGCCAGGCGGGTTCGACCGCGCCTGGTAAGCCCGGACGAAAGAAAAACCCAAAGTATGTAATTCTGCGCTAGTCATTGCCTTGCAATAGTGCTTACGTCCAGCCTCGTAGCTCACAAGCCGCTCGACGTGACCAAAACCGTATCGCCCAGCGAGAATTCAGGCTCAGGAAGCAGCAGAGGGTTGGTTTCGTCGTTCTACATGACGGTGGATGCTTACAAAGTGGCAGATTCGTGATCTCGAGGCTCGAGTCGAAATTCTCTCAGGTGGCAAGGATGAAGTTATGGGTGAAATGCGCAACATTCTCAAAGGTGAACAGCTCAGCGACTGTCGCATACACAATACTGAAAGAGTCATAGACCTCATGGCGGAGAATCAAACCCTTCGCGGTCTGTTGAAGAATCTTTCAGAGTTCATTGGTGAAGGTGCCGGAGGCCTCCTGCCCAAGCTCGGCTGGCAAATGTCCGATTTCGAGAACTTTATCAACAGAATGGAGACCGATACCGCTTGGGAAGGATATCAGAGGCGGAAGAAGAACGGTACGCAGGAGTCGGGGAGCAGCCAAAAGCGCCCGGCTGAGGATGATCTCGCGTCTCATGCCAAGAAATCTCGAGGCGACGACGCTGTTCCCGGCTACATGATGATGTCCATGAACCAGCCGATGGGTTCAGGCTCTGTCTTCCCTCCTACACGCTCGTCCCATGATGGAAATGGCCTCTTCTCCGACATGCTCCACAACAACGACGGTAACATGCTCATGCAGCCCCCATCCAGTTCCGCCAACTCGTCTCCTCAGTTCAGCAACGGCGGTCCCAGCTCTAACGTGTATCAGTCCTATGTCCCAAACGTCATGAACATCGAAAATTCCCTCAACTCCATGCCTTTCACACCTTCGTCTACCTCTGGCTTGACACCTGTTGCTGCCTCAAAGCAGCCGTCTGCTGCGACTGCCGATAACCTCGACGACGATGACGACCCTAACAAGCATGAAGCGTACAAGCTTATCCAGTGGGTTTAGATTTCTTTTGTCCTGGATAAAACTCAGCCTTTTTTCAGCTACCATCTGGACAATTATAAACGTAATAGCGCATACTGTTTGCCCTCATCTTTGCGGCCTACACTTGTTCAAAGGTAAGCTTTCAACATGCTTTGAACTCGCATTGTAACATGTTCTATCAGGACGGTTCCGCATGGTTTGTAGATCTTGTTTGTCATTAGATGGTATACTAACTGGCTTTTAGAGAGTGTCATTGATCGCATCCTTCATCCGGAGTTGCGAGATAGAATGATTCTCTTGAGAGGTCAGCTCTTTATCAGCGCCAAGAAGCACTCTAACGTACCATTAGGACGCTTTGATCTCGTCGACTGTCTTTTGGATTATCGCAACGCCGTGACAATCCACGGAGACGACGTTTTGGCTCATAGTAATTGGGAAATCAGCGAGAAATGGCTTCGTCAATACGGGTAAGTCATCGTACTTGTGCACAGATAAGAACTAATAGTCGTTCAGCTTCCTTGTTGAGCAAGCCACCTTGAACATTATGAACCGATGGAGGAGAGAGCGGGGCGAGGCCGAGCTACGTCTCTCTGACATTGCCAGTGCCGAGCACACCACACCGGGTTCAACGACTTGATACTTTGTTGTATTTCTATTAGAACTTGTTTTAGATTACGAGTCTGTGCAGACAGCGATGCCTGTATGTACGATAATGAGCTGTTCAACATGGGTGTTATTCGTTGTATCTTGTCGTATGAGAATGGAGGTTTCTGAGTACCTTTTTACCAAGAGGCTTTGCGTACGCCGTTGAGTTCTCCTTTGAGCGCTTGCAGACGGAATTGGTACTAGATTGCACAATGAGCGGACATAGATGCGCATTGCCAGTCACAACGCACCCTGCATAAAGCAAACTCGCTCATAACACCGCGCCCCTTCCCAGTCTCATAGCATCGGTTTTTTACAGTAGATGGGCGCGTGTACCGGCCAAAGGTGTTCAGCTGCAGCTGCGCCTGGTGACGGACTTGGGCCGGGAGGGTTTGATTGCGCGCCACGAAAAGATATGCACGACGTGCAACTTCGTTGACCTGCACGCCGTGGCGGGCCTTCATGTCGCGTATGACTCGCGCATTGCGGTAAGCAACTGGCATGACGGCGGAGAAAAGGAGGGTAGTAAACACGCCAACACTCAAGTCAACGGCCCGCCCGGATCAATACATTTACACCAAAACCACCACCAGCAATCAGCGGCCGACGATTTGTTGTTGTGAGTAGTGGGCTATGGGTATGTACTAGCACTGTTCTCCGATGATTTCTTGCTGAGATACCTGTACTTTTAGTGATAGAATGACAATATCCAAAGCTCTGAGATATGTCCAGCACCGCACTTTTGCGTCATCCCTCTTCGCCGCCACTTTTTTTGCCGCTGTGGTCACTGTCTCGGCGTCCAGCATCCTACCGTGTCCCGCCCGACCAGAGAAAGCCCGTTTCATGGAGGATAACAACATGAACGCGGAGAGATTGCCCGCGTCAGGAAAAGTGATCATCGCGAAACGGCCACGCCGGTGGATAGAAGAGAAATACCCGACCTGCCAGAGTTTCCCATCCGACGAAGAAGTGATGCAACAGAGGAGACATAATTCAGAATGAATTTACTTTTGACAACTCGTACATCATGACGCGAAAAACTTGGTCCATCTATCCAAATAGTATACAGTTGGTTCTAGTCTCTCATCGTCAATAGTGCTACAGGTCAGTCGTTCACAGGTCGTTCATGTCCTCCTCCTGAGCCATTTGATCTCGATACTGCCGTTCTTCCTCTCGTGTTCCCCTTCAGAGTGTTCTAGCTAGACCGGAATGATAAGAAATCTAGGCTCACGATAGATGGTTCTCCTGTATTGGTAGACAGGCAAGAAAGGCAATGAAGTTCCACGCCGCCTGACAGATAAAGACAACTTGCAACGCGTCTGCATACGAGTCCATCGCAGCGCGCATGTGCTGAGGATTTAATTCCGGTATTATCGCTGTTGAATGACTGTATTGCAAGTGTCAGTTTGAACTATGAAGAACATAAGGGACTCTACGTACCGGATCTCATTGATAATCTAGATCGCCACAAAACCACTCATTAGCAACGGAAAGCCGGCGTAGATACGCGTGCACTGACCTCCGCTGAACCGGGACCTGTGATGCGTTCTCGTAGCTGTTGGAGTAGAACGGCCTGGAGAATAGCACCACTCAAGCTCACGCCCAACACCTGACCCGTAGTTCTGAAGAGGTAGGTAACTAAAAATTGACCATCAGATCAGACCAAACGATGAAGTGATTCGAAGACTGACTTCCCGTAGCGATCGCCATGTCTTCTTTGTATACACCCGCGATCATGGCCTGTGTTATCTATATCAGAACCGTTCGCTCGAGGAGAGGACATCGACGTACAATAAGCGTTGTCGTGATGACACTCGACATGCCGAAAGCTTGAGGGACGAGGTCAAACCATAAATGAAAAGCGGAAGAGTTTTCGTTCCAAAAAACTACCATCACAGCGGCTAGGATGGTCAGGCCGGACGATACAAGAGTCAACGTATAGAGTTTGCCGGTTCTGCGCATCATCCTATAACATCTTCAACGAATGGCGAGGAACGTGTACAATTAGAACGCACCATCCTGCGAATACGCTGCCGGTCGAAATAGCTATCTAAACAAAAATTCGATCCCAGAGGTATGCGAACATCAAATAGAAGCACATACGGAGTGTGGCAGGAGGTGAAGACCTGGTCAGAAGATAGTTGCTCTCAGTAAACGGGTAAATTGCCAGCGAGATGTGAGAAAGACTTCACGTACCAGCTTCTGCAGCTGGATAGAGCCGCACCGCCGAGAAATACTGTGATCAAGAGTGGTCAACCTCCTTGAGCGTCGGAACGCTTATGTGAGAATTCCAGGCGTACCAGCGGGATGTTATATATCTTCCACAAGCGTGACGGTCAGTTGATGCGATACATGGACAGGGCGACCAGAGATAAAGCAACTTACGAATGAAAATGCGGCCATACTGCCAAATAGGTTACACACGGACACCGCGAGAGGCGTCCGTTGGGTCACCAGCCTCAGAGGCATTACCGGATAAGGCGACCAGTACTTCTCGACAAGGACGAAGGCTACAAGAAATATCCCACTGACGATGAACAGACTATAGATGACTGGATCGGACCAGGCCATCTCCTCAGTCGTCTTCAAGCTGAATCCGAGAAGCAGACAGCCAACCGTGATCACAAGGGTTACGGATCCCATGACATCGATTCGACGCAGTTTCTCGCGCAACGGCTGGCTTTGCACCTCATCAGGGAGAATTATGTTCACCTTAGTCGCAACGAGTACGAAACTGAACAGAAGGATGGGAGTCTATTGGCTTATCAGTTGAGAACCCTCTAAATCAAGGAAGTGGGTACCTGAGAATAAAAAGCGGCCTCCCTTAATCAGCGAAACGGTTAAGACTGAATGAATATGTAAATTAAAGGCAAAACCTACCAGCCAAATTTGTCATTAATCCAGCCGCCCAGAGGGCCACCAATACCTGCACCTAGCCCGAAGAGACTGAATGGCTTGAGGAGTGCAGACCGTGCGATATGTGGAATTCACGTACATGTTGGCCATTCCTTGATACAGACCCCGTTGTTTCCTACATACGTCGGAAAGTCAGAACATAGTAGACATGTAAAGGAAAGATACTCGCAAGGGAATGAGGTCCGTAACCGTTATACTAGAGACTTGGAGATACTTGAACAAAAGCCGCGAGAACGCCACATTACTGACCAGTCATGACCCTATACACGTTTAACGGCGATCAGCTAGAGACCGACGCAAGATTGCTTACCCACCACCGCCCATGCCTGCAATTGCACGCGCGATTATGAGAGTTTCCATCGAAGGCGCAAATCCACAGAAGATGGTGCCAGAGCCTAATTGACAAAGGTATGAGTGAGCATGTAGGCGGAACGCGGGAGACGCACCGAAGAGTGATAATGCCAGCAACATAGCTCCCTTCCTCCCCAGTATGTCAGCGAGGCGTCCTAAGAATCATTATTTGCCTTCATATGGCCTTACAGACACAATCACAAACCATAGAGCGGCGTGAAACAACAGACAGACAAGAGGTACGCGGTACCGATGTACGACGCCTGGTTGGATTTATTGAAATGGCTGCCTATGGGGCTTAATAAAGTCGCGACGACCGTGCCTATAATAAACGGCGCGTCAGGCACTTGTACTACCCACTGTGGTAATGATTGATGTGGTCACACCATCAACAAAAGTTACTCACCGTCCAATGCGCCCAAAAAAACAGCGCTCCACAATCCGGTCAGTATCCACATTGTTTCTCCCCTCGAAAATTTGTTCAGCGGCGGGGCATCGCCGTCGCAAGTCGATTCCGACAAGAGGGATTCGTCATCTCCGACAATCGTGTCGTATGAAGGTGGGCGCCCTTCTAACAACGGTCGCGTCTCGGGGGACGGCGACCTGGACATGAATGAACGAAGGGCGGAAGGGATCGTATGATATCAGAGTGCGAGAGTCGGAGGAGATTGAGAAGGCGGATAGCACGCCAGCTATGGAGGGAGGATAACACGCTTTTCCCAAGGTAGGGAGGACCTGCCTTTAAAGCTTAAATACTGGGCGGCGTGGTAGAGATTGAATTTCGAAAAGCTCGTGCACATAACTCGTCTCGGTGAACCTGTTTGACACAATTTCGTGTCAGTTCCGTATTCATCGGCGTGAAGATGGGGTGAACCGGTTGGTATATCCGGCCGACCCGGAGGTAGCGGCCGCGCCTATAAGATTCTGCGGAGAGTGCCAAATTTTTGTTTGCTGTGGCCAAGACACTCGCAGAATGACCGTCACTTTAGCTTCGTTGTGCGCTATCCTGTGTCCGTCAAGATCTAAAAAACAAAACCGCCCGCTCTCTTCATCGATGTAAGCACGGACGCCGAATATTCTGATGCCATGATGGGATATTATGGCCGACTAGGCACAAAGCAGTCCGAGTTCCTCAGCCAATAACCGCTACCTGGTGTTTTAACCCGTTGGATGCGTTCTGTGGGTCCCATCACGATTCAACATCGGTGAGCCAACACGGTAAACCCAAATAAAGGTGAGAGAAACGCCAGAGCCCGCAGTCATTACACATTTCCGCGTACGCCTCCGTCGCAAGCCTAGGTCAATTCAGGGGGCAAAGAGGGTCGGAATGAATATAAGGTAAGTCCGTGTGGGCGCCAGTAAACAAAAGACACGAATAGGACTACAGTATGAGGAGGGTTCGCGTTCGAGGTTCGACGAAAGGAGGCAAGTCACGAAACACGTGTTAATCCCGACAGCCTCTAATTCAATGCTATAGACAAACAGCTCTATATACTCATACACGCCCTCTGAGTCTGCCCACTATGCCCGAAACTCTGCCTTGTATAATCTTCCGCGTCTCTCTCAATGGCCACCATTTGTGCTCTCTAAGCGCTAAGGTTGACAGCTCATATGGGCAATGTAGCGGCCTCTGTCATCCCATAGCGCTGTTACTCCCTTGGTCAACGCCCCGATGGCAATTTAGCAGCGCGCGTATTTGTGATGCGCAGATAGAGACGGAAGATGACAGTAATCATGCGCCTCCCTTGGCTTCACGTCTCTTTCCCTGGTTGTTCTGGACGCGAGTCCCTCATCTGACGTACTTCTGGTAACCCGTGCTTCCCGTGTAGTTCTTTGTGCGGCCAACTTGCGCATTCAGGCAAGGACTAGACTGGAAATATCGTCATAACTTTTAATTGTTCGCCGAAGATTTTACCAGGAGTCGGCGCTCGCTGTCACCTGTTTGAAGAAACGTTAGTCTTTGCTATCAGAAGTGATGTTGGAACTCTTGTAAGTTCTACTTCAAACGGTGTTCTCGCTCGCGGCAAATTTTCGCGGGTTTCCTCCCTTGGACATCACAGAGTACTCCATTTCACTCTGTCTCGCGTACGCACAGTTCAGAAGCTCGAAGGATTTGCTGGCTCACATTCGTTCATCCTTTGTTACCGGCGCATGATGATTATCAGTATCACATCCTGGTCCTGTCTCTGAACACTACGTCACGTACTGAGGTCGAACTTACTGCGGCATGGCGTGTCCGGTATCTCCAACTCGACACACCTCTTTCATACCGAAGGAATCGGCCAGCATTGGGACCATCACTTGCGGTTTGAGCTCAATACTAGATACCATCCCGCGTTACGTATTGTTCTGCCATCTTATAGATGCACGTTCAACAGCTGAACCATCATCTGCACCCTTTTACTTGTTGTTCGGGCATGAAACGACGTTCAACTCTGATTGGACCTCGACACCAACGATGCTTCTCCTTGAGGTCTTTACACCATCGGAGTTCTAGCGGGCCAACCGCGCCACGACTGCGTCTTCTGGGGCGATTGTGTAACTCCCGTGGCGCTTCCTTGAGGGATAATCCAATTTCCGTCCGCGCAAATAAGCTGCTCGGTGCCGCCTTTTCGTGGAACTTTTCATTCGTGGCGCATTGATTCGGTCTTGAACCCGGTCTTGAGATCGCTTTTTGGAAAGACGCCGGGAATGGTGAAAGACCCACTGAGAGTCAACGCTGCAAGTACGTGATGCCTCAATTTCCGTTGGGAAAATCAGAACCTAAATTATAGCACAGAATCATGTCTTGCAACTCTTTCTAATGCTCACTTGATACTTGATGATGTATAATGGCATCTGTCGATTAGCGGTGATTGTGCTCTGTTCCCGGTCCATTCATGTCTCCAGCTTCATTCTTGCAGATGATGAAAGAGAAGACTTCTAGACATCCGATAAACGGTGTTTTCATGTTTCTATGCGCATCTGTGTTCACGGTCTTTCTAGAATTTCCGCTTACCTATCTCTTAATGGCTTGCATCCAATCCACGGTTGATATACCTCGGTATGCAGATCACCACAATGCTTTCAATATCATCGGTATTTCAACCCTGTCCTCTTGCAAGCCAAAGGCAAGTGCCGAATAGGCAACGAAACAGGAAAACCACTCTGAGGGCTCACGCGGCCATACACGCGTGATGCGACTTTCCGACCGCGTCGGGTTTTCTTTACGCGAGATAACGGTTAGCAGGATCGGATAGCGCGCCAAACCTAGGGAGCGAGCATGCTACGTTGATGCCACGGCCAGGCTACGGCACTCCTGAGCGCCCCATCCGAGTTTGAATTCTACACGCGTACCGGATCATGAATTTGCACTTTCAGGTGATGCGTCCCGAAAATGGCTGGGATCCTCTAGTACGCGTTCTACAGTGCATAGTTCAAGAGGGTGGGTTGATCTCGTCTGTAAATGCATTATGCATTCGAACTAACCTCCCCTCAACTGTTAGGAGAGTTACGCCACACGTAGCAGTAGCTATAAGTACCAGCTGATCGACGGAAACAATTACAACCGGTGCACTCCGGTGCACCCTTTTCCTGCCATTGATATCGAGGATGGCCCAACGTTAGAGCGCTCGAGGCCGACGCCTACAAATACTAGAAATCAAGGTCTACAAATACTGTCTGTTTGTTTCGCGGAGCTAAAACAGCAACTCAACAACAAATTTAACCCTCCTCTGATCCCTGTGACCTATTCGTCGCGATCGCCATAGTTGATCGTGGTTGACGCGAGCGCGGATGTAGGGAGGGTTGCTAGCAAGTCTTAAGTCTTCTCCTAAATACTTAAGTTCTGTTTATGTCGGGACTAGCAAGTTAAGTCGTCGGGAATAGCCGTTTGCGGGCGTTTGTGGGCGCATCCACACTGATGTCATTCGTTGCTTGACGTCGGAAGCCATTCACTTCTAGGCCTCGCCCGACCATTTCCGGGATAACACTCTCATAGTATCGTTGCATACCGCGTACTGTACAGCATGCTCTTGGTACAGTAGGAGGAGGTCGTGTAGTTCCCCTAATTGACATACGTCCAACAAGTCTTTCCGGACCCCCGATATCATCATCGACTTGGAGATTCGACCCAGTAGCGTTCGTTCAAGCTGAAAGGTTTGATATCATGGACCCTCAGAGTCCAACAAATGCACACCACTCTCGAAGCCTTCCTCGTCGTACCTTTTGGGTTAGAAGCTTCAAAAGCTTCCAAAACTAGCTTCCGTGTGGCGCACCTGACATGATCACCATAAGTGTACTGGTATGCTCCACTTTCCCCTCGCTGATTGCTGGCCACTTAATGCTATTCTGCCGTCGCTCCTTTGAGTATTAAACCCGAGACAGCTAAGGAATAAGTTCTACTCCTTACTAGTACTTAAGTCTAAGTAAGGAACGGAGTCTGTGCACCGCAGAAGTAGAAATCTACTGTACATATAGCATAACGAACATGCTCTCCTGTTGAAACGACACGGCGAGATGTCCAAGCAATTTACTTCTCACATTAGTATTTCTACAGTGGTCGCCTAATAAGGAGGTTTGGCTCCAGGAATTGTAGATAGCAGCCTTCCATGTGGGAACACCAATTGAATTCTACTCAGTCTCATGTCTCACTGGCGTTCGGCTTACGTGTCAAGTAGGTGTGGCGTCCCTTCCGGGATTCCCGGTTTCTCCTCGTTGCAACCTAGCGATGTTGTCTGCTGAGGTCCAGCAATAATAGAGCGAGAACATCGCAAGAGACGCAATAAGACGCGTTTGTGGTGGAACACGGCGTAATGCGGGTCTCTCCCATCCATCAATGTTCGAAAGAGGCTGATCTAGAGGTATGAAAATAGTACATCACTGAGGGGCCTGTAGCGTGGGTAAATGCACTTTGTGTATTTCGGAGCAGTTCACATATCCATTCGTCCGAGGCTAGGATCCAATGAGCGGATACGTCATACCAAATGCAGAGAAACAACAAATGAATGTGTATCGTCGGGCGTCACGGTCTTCGGTCCACCGCTCAATCGATAAATGCTGACCTAGCTCTGGAAAGCATCTCCCGAGGACATCGTGGGGCAAGTCCTTGAACTTTTGACGTAACGCCACATCTTGAAGCAAAGACTGGTCGCGGTGGATGCTTCTCGTATAGAGCGCGAGAGAGAGCGTAGGTCCAGACTTGTCAGGTAGTTCGGGAACGGGTCGTCAGCACAAGTTGTTCGGACGAAAGTAATTGGATTGGCTGAATCCGACGCGGTGGCGTTAAGTATTCATATACAGTCTCGTGCGCAAGGGACCTCAAGGAGGCGAACATCCATGCGATATGTACTTAACACTTGATGAATAGGCTTAAGCCTTTCCGACAATCAGATATCGAGGCCCTGAGGCGTTGTCGAGTTATGCCACAACTGACTGACTACTGCCTGATTACATACCGACGCGGGCTGACAGAACCGGGGCGAAATTGAGGCATTTCGCTCTATGGTGGGGTCGCGTATGTGTGGGTTTCCGAAACGGATGTGCAAAGGCGTGACTTTGGAGCTCTCCGAGGCGGATTGACTGACAAACGTTTTGATTTTAGGTAGGATGCATTACGATCCGGCAAGGTATACGCGTACTGGTGGATGGTGTTGCGTTTAAGCTCAGTAGGCGACATATGCAAGAGAGATGGATGAGAGGGGATGGATCGAATTACACACTTAGAGAAAGAATCCGAGTCGGAGAAACGAAAATAAGAGATATCAGTGAGCTGTTCACAGATTTCTTGGTAAAAAACATATAGAGTGACCCTAGTACGTCTGTTACATGAACTCGCTGGGGGGAGCGCACTAGCCAGTGAAGTCTAGTGGACGATCGAGAAATCTCCGTTGGGTAGGTCGTTGACAGCAACAAGGACATGATCGGACAACGCACACATCGTGTCGGTGATCTTCATTCCGAGTATTAATCCGGTGTGCGATAGAGCAGAGGAGCAAAAGAGATGGAGCACATGGAATAGCCGGAGCGAACTATCAAGCAGAATTTCGAGACGAGGCCATATGGTGACGTAGGAGGGAGATCAACGAGGAGCACAAGATGGTGATATAATAGATGTAGAATCTGGAGAGTCTCCGAAATAAGACGAAGCTAGTGAAATACTGACGCATAGCACCCTGGCGAGAAGATCAGAGATTTACCGAGATCCCACTACTCGGTGGTAAGTCGCGGGCGATCCGGAGGTAGACAGGGCGATGATAAATAAGAAATTAGGATGCGGGGGGCGGAAAGCATCGACGTCGAAGAGAAGGAGAGAATCCGAGAGCGCTGTACAAAGGCAGGCACTATCCACATGGCGCTAACATAAGCGGCAGCAGGCGGCACCTGCAATATTGATTTGTGGGAAACCCTGAAGCTGACAGCGCCGTGAACGATGCCTACGCCTACCTCTCCTTGGAAATCTTTCCGTTTCAACAGCTCGCTCAACGGCTCATCGAAAAAGCTGTCAGTTAATGCCTCGGTCAGCACGCTCAGCCCAACGCTGAGCTCTGCCACCCCCGCCTCTGCGCGTTCATCGTACAACTCGTTCAACACTCAGTCCAGCGACTCTATACCCCACGAGAGCCCCCGCCAGACTGCTCCTAAGCAGGCTAGGGAGCGCACAAAGTCAGAGAAACGCCAGCATTCACAGCAATCGCCTCCTCTCCCTAAATCATCCATGGCCCCCTCGACGAGCTCAACGTCCTCGCCGCGCCCACTGCTGTCGCCCAAGTCAATGTCGCGCTTTATACGGCGAGTAGCGTCCGCTCCCAATGCCAAAGGCCTCTTCAAGTCGTCGGCACAGTCACCCTCCACACCAACAATACGGAATGGGCTCTTGGCACCCTCATATCCTCTCGCGAATACATCGCTGCCACTCCCTCATTCCACCTCTTCAGAGCAAGGCACTGACTCTCTAGAGACAATATCCTCCGTGTCGTCTCGTGGTCAGGGTCCTTCGTCTACAACCATGGTGCCGCCGTCGATCACCAAGACTCGACTCAGCACAAGCAACCTTCACGATGGCCCCGCGAAGGTTGCGTTTCGACGTACATATTCAAGTAATTCAATTAAAGTGCGAGAGGTCGGTATCCGCTACTCTATCGCCCGCTCTAGTGGCTCAATCCTTTCCATTAGGTCGAAGTCGGTCCTTCCAGCTTTGTCAAGGTCAAACTCCTCGGCAAAGGTGACGTGGGCAAAGTCTTTCTCGTTCGCGAGAAGAAGTCTGGAAAGCTGTATGCTATGAAAGGTGGCGTCGTTCTATCCGCGTTCACGCGTCACGTTCTAACATGGCGTAGTTCTCTCGAAAAAAGAAATGATCGAACGCAAAAAGATAAAGCGCGCCTTGACTGAACAAGAAATCCTCGCGACTGCTAACCATCCTTTCATTGTTACTCTTCATCACTCGTTTCAATCACCATTGTATTTATATTTCTGCATGGAGTACTGCATGGGCGGCGAATTTTTTCGCGCGCTGCAAAATCATCCTGGAAAGCGTCTACCGGAGGACTCTGCACGCTTCTACGCAGCCGAAGTCACCGCGGCTTTGGAGTACCTTCATCTCATGGGTTTTATATACCGAGATCTGAAACCAGAAAGTGAGTGGGATTTATTACCTTTCATCCTCCACTCGTGCTCATCCTTCATACGTAGATATATTACTTCATCAGTCAGGGCACATTATGCTTTCGGATTTCGACCTTGCGAAACAGTCTAACGAACTCAACGCCATGCCCGCAATGGTGCACTCCGAGACTAATGGGGTGAGCATCTGCATGCTTTGTTACGCCTCCGATAGCGCTGACTGTACGGCTCCGACTCGAAGGTTCCTTTAATCAACACATCATGTACTGCCAACTTTCGAACCAACTCATTTGTTGGCACGGAAGGTACGACGTCTCGAGATCATACTGATTGAATCCTGGGGGTTGATGACGTGCGATTGTTCAGAATACATTGCGCCTGAAGTAATATCAGCACAAGGGCATACTGCGGCGGTCGACTGGTGGACATTGGGGATACTCATTTACGAAATGATTGTGAGTAGTCTTGCTGTCTTGACTATCTACGAGCTCAGCTGTCACGTATTCAGTATGCCACCACGCCGTTCAAGGGCGACCAACGCACACAGACGTTCGAGAAAATCCGGATGGAAGCTGTGAAGTTCAAGGATACAGCCAAGGTCTCAAGGTAAGCCCTCGCGCGTTTCTTGGGTCTAGTATCTTTCGATACCTCTTTTGGTTTGCGATGCGCTGGCTATTTGAGGATCGGACATCTGATGCCCGTTCCGGATGTGGATTACGTTGTGCTGAACGAATATTTTTACTAGTGCTGGGAAAGACTGTATCACGCGGCTGTTGGACAAGGACGAACGGACACGATTGGGCAGCCGGAGTGGAGCTAGCGAGGTAAAGCAGCACAAATGGTTTGCGAAGATTAATTGGGGGCTGTTGAGGAATACGACACCTCCTGTGAGTACATTTTGCATTGCATTTTGATGATGGATTCGTGAGAGTTGGGATACACTCACGCATGGGATGACTATAATGCGCTCATGTGTTCAATCAGTCTGGATGATCTGTCATGCTTACTATATTTCCAACCAACAGATTCAACCGACATCGTCGAATGGAGTTGATGGGGTCAACTTCCGCCATTTGAAGGAGTCTCACTCGCTGCACTTGGAGGGTGGGTCTACAAAGGATGTTGTGGGAATAGACGACGACCAATTTGGGGCGTTCTCGAGTGTGACATTGCATTACGATGGAGAGTGAGGTGGAGGATGAGACTAGGTGTCTTGGTGGGGCTCTGGACGCAGCGGGCAGCAGGCGTATGAGGCAGTTGTGGAGAGTTTTTAATGTTTTGCTAAATATACTAATGGGAACTGGATGGATAGCATAGATTGAGACTGAATACGAGTACGCTGGCATTGCCTGGCGTAGTGGCATGGCTTTCTCTTTCGAAGAACTGATGGCAGCAATGGCAGCGACCAGTGTGCTACCTCGGCGTTCCGAGGGAGCAGAGTTAGTGCCATTTACGGCAGGACCAGATCTGCGATTGACGAGCGTGACGAGCTGAGTGTGACGGTCACCGATCCGATCTCTCACCAGAATGGGCCACGGACAAAATGCGTTAACTCCACCGCGAAAATATTTAATGAATATAGTAAATGATCAATTTGGATGCAAGTTATAATAGGCGTCACTCCTCGTCCAAGTCTTTGTGTCCGCATCCCTCTCCCCAGATGGCCGACTTGTATCCTCCCTCCCGCCACTTTTCCCAAAACTCTTCTCTTCTCTATCCACCTCCCGCTCCCGTTGACACGGTCGACGACAACGATACCGATGGTCCCACCAATGGCGACCAGAGGTCCTCACAGCCCCCCAAAAACGAGACCAAGCCTCAAGCAACTTTCTTGACCAAACTATACGCGTACGTCGTCCGTCCCAACGTTCAACTACCTATTCATTGTCCGTTGCAGTCTGCTTGAACGTCCGGAGAACCACCACATGATACGTTGGGATCCACAAGGCGAACATATCATCGTCGAGCGTCCCGAGCAGCTCGCCCTCCACGTCCTGCCCAGTATCTACCGCCAATCCCGCTTTGCCAGCTTCTCCCGCCAGTTGAACGTACGCATCGCGCCATACGCTAATTCCACTCGTTAACATTTATCCAGATCTACGGTTTCATGCGCAAAGTGAACCTCCGAAATGTCGACCCTGCCATCGACGATCCAGATGCTAGCACTTGGTGTATGTCCACCTATATGTTTCGTTACATTTAGTTGACGAGTTCAACAGCCCATCCAACGCTGAACCGCCATTCTCCGCCAGAGGTCGTTGCCAACTTTAAACGGCGCGTTCCCCCGCGTCTTCCCAAGCCCCGCAAACGCGAATCGACAGACGCACTCAGTATTCCCCCTCCGCGCTCTGCTCTTGGCCTCGGACCCGTGCCATTGACCGTGCCCTCCTCGCACAAGCCAGTACCACCCCAAATTGGCCGAGCACGCGGCTTTTCTGCTCCAGGCTCTTTCACGCCCTTGTCCCAAGCTGGTCCGGGCGCCTGGAGCAACTCGCCCTACTCCCATCGATCTGCGCTGCCTCCGCTCACTGTGCCCGAGCCTCAGCATAATATTCACAACAATTACCATCACCCTTCACACCATACTCTGCCGCCTCCCATCAGTCCGCGGAAGAGTCTACTTTTGCTTATAGTTCAAACCCATACCCCCCATCTAACACATACCACCCGGAGCAGGGAAACAACTGGTCTTTCTCTCCCGTCAGCAGCAGTTCTTCATCTCATAATGGTAGCCTGTCTTCTCTCTTGAATCCCAGCACTCATAATTCTGGCTACACTCGTCCCACTCCGACGATCAATACCTCTTATAATTCATCCCCGTTCTCGTCGATGCCCATGGAACATTCTTCGTCCTCTCTTTCGCCCGATAGTCACAGTCGCCCTACAACTGGCTATTCCATGTCTTCCGTGTCCTCTATGGGATACGGCGACGATCACATGCAGCACGATTACCATTCTTCCTCGCGTCCCAGCTCTAGCCATCACCACGGACGACCAATGACACCGCCGCGTCCATCGTCTTCAAAATCGCCCTACTCTAATTCCCTCAGCATCCGTCGGGCACGGCGCCACAGTCAGGCGTTAAGTCCCTATCCCAGTCCGATGTACGAACATGATCAGCGGCCATCCACGTCTCCCCAGCCTGCCAGTGGTCATCACGCGCATCCAGCACACCACTCGCAGCAGGATACAGGAGGAGTTCCGCGCGTTAGGAGCATGATTCAGCTTCCGTCAGTACTGCCTCCCGTCGAGCACTACTCGTTCAGTCCTCAGGCAGAGTTTGCCTACTCTGGCCCTGGGCCGATGGAGTATCGTCCGTCGACTGGCAATGGACGGCCCTCGACTGGTACGTCTGCCACGTCGAGCTCGCATGCCAACACGCCTCCCGTGACGGATGGCTTTGGGGCCGAGACAGACATCAACCGATGTGAGTCTCCTATGGTGTTGACTTCCGTCTTTGTGTGTTGACCTGGTCCCTCTCATAGATGATTCGCCTGACTTTGGGTACATGCAGATGAACGAGCATCTTCCTGTCCCAGTTTCGAACGGATACGTGAAGGAGATGTAGACGCGTCTGGGTGACGATTATTGACGATTTTTTTTTTGCTATACCAGTCTCATTGTTTTTGATCATTGCTGTCGAGTGGACTTTGATTTCGGTTATCACCTCTCATTCTTAATTATAATTGTACTTGTGTATCTTTCCGCAACCTGTTTTCTTGAATCTGCAGACTTTTTTGGGATCTTTCGCGAGTACCGTCAAGTCAGGCGTGTGTGTTAATTTTATTTGATGATGATTGGCAATTGAAATTGACTGTTTGTCTGCGATCCCCCGCACGGCTGCAGTGTTATATTTCGTTCAGCTGTCCAGACAGGAGTTGTGTTGGAAGATCATTTGAGCTCTCTCTTATCTCTCGTCGTTTGACAGGCAGGCGTGCACAAAGCCAGTTATTAGTTCCCCCGTCGCCACTCAATGATTTGCTATCGATACGCGCGTAGTTCTAGATTTTGGAGACCCCTCGATTTCATGAATTTGGGCCCGACGATAAACCTAGTGAACACGCCATGCCTGCCTGGCAGTGGGTCTGTGAATTATTTATTTGAGGGATTTAATTAAATTAATAATCCAGTGCCGAGATGAAAGAATCCCATCGTAGTACACGCGGGGATATCAATAGAGTAGAAAAAAAAAAAAGTCCTCGATCGAAGGAAATGCTTCTGATCGGGTTCAGAGTACCGTTTGGCTGGGTTTGGTTCGGGTTCGGAGAGAGAGAGACCTCACAGAGTCGGAGACTCAGAGAGAGAAAAGAACAAAACACATACATACAGTTCATACGCAGCAGCGTTACTGTGTTTTGCTGTTGTTCGAGTTGTTGTTCGAGCTGCCGTTGACTGGATAGTTGACTGGATGGGAATACAACGCAAGATCCCATCTCCGCCGCCGGGAACGACGATCCCTTCGCGTCGCGCGACAGGACGTCTTTACATCCCGCCCCGGGGGGCCCACCATGTATGTATGAGGCTCAGTTTAAATCATTAAAAGCATGCGGACTCCGAGGGGGGGGGTGGGGAAAGAAGGAAGCGCTTTAGTGACCGCAGGAACGGAAGTGAGAACCTGGTGGAGGGGAGGCGGGGCAAGGGGATAGGGAGGATCAGCCAGAGCGTTATCGATGCCGGAGGGGGGGTGGGGGCCTCGCGTCGTCGTTTATTGAGGGACCTCATTACCTACCGGAATAGCATGATGTGGATGGTAGCTACTAGCATCATTCATTCATAGCGAGTTCCTGACATCTCTACTTGGTGCCAACTATACAATTCACAAACGGGAACGGCAACTTGTGATGGCGTGTTGTGGTAACACGTTAATTTCCCGGGGGCTGTTTACGGTCACAAGCAGAGCGGGCTGGGTTGGGGGTGATTGGCAGTAGATTCGAAGATCACCCGTTCACACTACCCAGGCTGTCTGGGTACCAGTCATATCCGCATCGACTGATCGCGGTAAGTAAACAGCTCCCCAGAGACCGCCCAGAACGCGTCCAGAGGAATCACCTCTCTGGGACCTTGGATCTCAAGAAAGGAAATTCTCGCTTGTCCTTGTTCTTGTTCTCAAGCAAAAAAAAAAAAAAAGGTGAGGTCACCGCTAACGCAACAACCCCACACGACGACCACGATAATTGAAAACGTGATGGCTGTGTGTGTGTGAAAAAAAGTGTCCAATAGCACGCTACAAGTCCCGAACACGAAGCGCAGAGAGGGAAAATTTAGCCTGGCCCGGGATCGCCTGTCCTGCGCACCAGAAATTCAAAGCGTTCGGAAAACGAAAGAGATCGCGTAGTACGTGTGGCGGCGGGACCGCGAGATTGTGTTCCTCTTCGTGGCCAGATCCTGCAGCACTCTTACAATCGAGGGCTCGGCGCTTCCTCTTCAAAAGAAGCAGCAGGCAAGGCACTGTGCATTCTTCGGCACCTGCCGCGCAAGGTGGCGAGTGATGCACAAACATGGAAGCAGGAGACCAAGCCCAAGGCTCAGCCTTAGTACTAAGTAGTAACGCAGGCGAAGAGAAACCCCGAGAAAACCACTGCAGGCACGAACAGACAAATTAGAATTTGGGAAACAACACGCGAACTACCCACGCGATTTTCCTCAGCTTGGAGGTTCTGTTCTTGGGTGATTGGCGAGCCGAAGTAGAAGGTATTCTTTCTTCTAATCTTCTTCTTGATAGTCGCAAAAGAAAACGACAAAAACCTTTTGATCTTCCAAGAACGAAGCCAGAAGCAACCAAACTAATGTCAAAGTGGGGAATCCCATCACCTCCATCCATCCATTTACTATGGGTCCCAATTCCTGGATCTCAGGCTGAGCAAGTCGAACAAACCGTGAAACGCGAGCGCCGAGTACAGTGCACAGCACATAAGTACGAAGGTGAGTAGAGTATGTACCCTCTCTCGGGAACGGATGATCGCCAGGGTGTCAACGGACGGAGATATCGCCGTACCGCTTTTTTACATCAAGAATGTTTTGGCTGGACGAGGAAAGACGTTTGTTGAGTAAGAGGTAGCAATGACGGAACACGCCACTCACAACCAGGTCCCCGCATGATCACTTCTTCTTCTCCTTCTAACGAGCCTCCCCCCGTGTTCGCGAAATTTTTTGCTCTGAACAACGCGTAGTATGTTCCCACCGTCGCAATGAAAAGGAAATTGCGATAACGGCACTTGCATTTTGCAACGGTACTAGAAGTTGAAGAGGCGGCGTACCTCAATACCGAAAAGCCCACCCACGAGATCGCCGAGTCCCTCCACGAACGAAAAACGTTCCCTGATCAGCGGCGGATATGTGCTGATGATGGTGAATCGGGGATCGACCACAAGTATAGCACACACACCGTGCATAGACAACCGACCCTTAACCCACTCCCGCTCCCAGGTCCCAGCTTCAAATGAATGAGTTAATTAAGCCAGCCCCCGAAAGTGACAAGTCAATAGAAAGCGGCGCGGCACGGACAATTTGTGAATGACGCGTAGCCACTCCTAGGCAGGCAATCATCATGATATTGGCGCACTGCTTGTGATAAGTAGGCGGTGAGCGTTTGATTAACACATTTACATCAGTTTCACACACTCCGACGTTCCAACAGAGCACTGGCGCGCGCGTTTTCTGATCGGCGGCGCGGCGCCGAGCCTGCAAAGGCAGGCCATCACATGATGGCGTTTGGGTTTCAAGTTTCGCGGTCTCATATCTGAGTTTCAAAGTCCTCGACTCACCTCGTGAAGTTTGCCGCCACACTGGACGCGACCTCTCTTACCCAACATCATCAGGATCCTGGCCACACACACAGGGTCGACGTTCGGGATTGGCGGACTGATTCTTCTATCGCGGATCGTTGATTGTCGAAAGAAGACGTCTAAGCGCCTCAGTAAGCGCTCGGGGAGTTATGCAGGAACGAACAGCGCGCACCAAGTACGCGACCTGTCAGGCGAGTATGCGATGATTTGAGAGATGGCGCACTACTACATCTCGCTGAGATACGCCGAGGTTTGATAAACCCGATAGCTCCGACATCCCGCTCCCACTCGAACTCGGAAATTAAGGCAGAACGGTAGCGAGAGACGGCCATCTCTCCAAAGACGCGTATCCACCTAGACACTGGCAGGCACTTGGTATGATGCCGCACACAGACGGCGAGCACAACTCACAACAGAAATTCCAAAAGAGTCAGAGCAATCTCCCAAGCAGCATTGGTCTCCAGTTCGGAGGCATCCGTTTAACCACATTCAGCGAGTACTCGCGCAAGTCTAAAGAATCAGTTGAACAGGCAGGCCATCGCATGATGGCGATCGCGCGCGTTGGGGTTTGGCGGTCTGATATCTGCGAGGTTTCAAAGTCCTCGCCAGGCAAAGTGTTATCATGTTCGCCGCCACACTCATCCCCGATTCCTAACAGCACATCATGATGGCAAAGGTATTCATCTTGCGGTCTGATTGTTTTGTTGATTGTCGAAGGAAGACACCTAAGCGCTCGGGGGTTATGCAGGAACGAACAACGCGTACCAAGTTCAGGATGATGCCGAGCAGGATGTGATGCGCCTTCAAAGCAGTTTGGGAGCAGCGGTCTATTTAGCGAATCCGCCTCTGGAAAGCGCACGCACACTAGAATTTTAACTATGATTGAAGTCGTAGGAAGATTCAAAGGCGGCAGACGGACGATCCTGGATATGGGAGTCATAGTATAATTCGCGTCACTGAATCTCGCTGATTCGCACTCCGACATCCCACTTCCCACTCGGACTCGGATATTGAGGCGGCTCCAATGATGAGAACGGCAGCGCAAGCCGGCCATCTCTCCGACGACGCGTAGCCACCTAGGCAGGCACTTGAATCGATGCCGCCCGCACTGTACTCACAACAAAAACTCTGAACAGAGTCAAAACAGTCACGATGCGTTAGCCTCCAGTTCGGAAGCATCCGTTCATTCGCAATCAGTAAGTACTCGCATGAGCGCGGCGCTGAGGAAAGATGAAAAGGCAGGCCATCACATGATGATTTTTGGGGTTTGGCGGTCTGATATCTGCGTTGCCGAATGAGCTCGACTCACTTCGATAGTGGTAAAGGCGCATCGCGGCTGGGAATAAAATTGCGTTCCAAGGAGTTGGCCGCCACCGCGTCCTCTCTTACCCGATCAATCCTAGCAGACCTGGCCACACACACACACATTCGGGATCGGCGGTCGAAGGAAGACGAGGAACGACAGCGCGTACCAAGATGTGCTGTGACCGTACCCTCAGAGTCATGCTAATACCAGTCGGAAGTCAACGCGTCTGATGCAGATATCCTTCAATCCTGGTAAACCTACAATCTTGAAACAGCGTATCTGACCACACACCTCGAGTTTTCGGGATCAGCGGTCTGTTGATTGTCCGTTGTGGGGCCTTCAACGAGCTGATGCTGTGATCATCAGCGTACAAGCATGCAGCCCAACGTTCCTCTCTGCGCAGGGTTTCGACGGAGGCTATGGCTCCTATATATGTAGAAACACCAGGGCAGTACAAGTTCGCGCGTCACGTACGTTCGGGCTCTCGAACGCACTAAGGATTCATACTCGAAATCTGCAGCGTTGACTAGCCAGTTAGGAAGAGCTTATGCACTGTGTCCTGACGAGTCCAAGATGCGTTGATTGATTTCAACGCAACGAAACGAAACATAAATTGAAGTATCTATATCGAATCATCAGCGACACCCACACCCCAAACTCGCACTCACATAGAAAAGAGAAAGCATCACGCGACACGCACAGCAAACGCAATACACACGCATATAATCGCGTCCTACATCCATCCATCCATCAGCCTCTCTTCATCAGACAAGCGAACCGCACATACATTGACATAAACCTCCTGCACGACAACGTCCGCGTCCTCCCAGTGGCACGAAATATCCGCGCGCGTGCCCTGCCCGCGGTTCTCCGCGAGATGCGTCAGGACGATGTACTTGCTAGTAAATATAAATGGGGAGGGATGGGGAGGCAAAGGGAACCACTGACAACCCGCGCTCGCGAATCTCGCACATGCGCTCTTTGACGCGGGTCCGGATCTCCTGCATCTGCGCCGGGCTCGGATGTGGGGCCTAGTATATTGGCATACGGTAGGTATATGTCAGGATGATGATGATATGGAAACGCACTTTGACTTGGGACGAGCCGGACGACGGGGCGGGCGGCGCGAGGTTCGACTCGAGAAGTTTTTTGATGTACGTCTTGAGCGTGTCCGCGGGGAACGCGTTTACATTTGGGGGCGGGGCAGGGGAGGACATGACGGAAGAGGAGAGATTAGATGGATGCGTGCACGTGGCTAACGCGGTTTTTTGCTTCCAGCCGCCATCATGTTGTCGAGAAGAATAATGTCGCGCTCAGTGACGTGGGCCTCCGTGCGTACTCGTCGATACCTCTCCACGCCGCCGCCGCCGCCCCCACCGCCACCACCAAAGACGCCCTCTCCGCATGCCGGGTTCTACACCACCCTCCTCCCCAGCATGATCCCCATCGCGCTCCTGGGCTCTGCGATATACCTCGGCCTGGAGATGTGGCGCAGCGGGCTGGCGCACGAGAAAGCCATGCTCGAGGCCAAAGAGCAGTTGAAGCAGATCGAAGCGGATATTGCGACGGAGCTGAAATTGCAGCAAGCGGTCGATGAACGTCGGAATCCAGTTCAAGAGAGTAGTGAAAAGCCAAAGTGGAGATTATGGTGAAAAAGATAAAATAGTAAAACAAAAATGTACACCAAAAGTCATCTACAACCGCTTTGCCACACTATGCATCTCGACGAGCTTCATGCTGCTCAAGACTCCCGCACCGAGGCCTGCCATTGTCTTTACGACGTCCCTCCCCCTCTTAATCCTCCACAAGTCCCACGACACAAACACCAAATCCAAAAAGAGCTTTGCTCTCGTAACCTGCAGCCAATACGCCTTGTAGTCGATCCTTTGAACTGATTTCTTGGACATTGGCGCGCCGCCCATCTCGTCCTCGTACACCCTGCCCTCCGCGTCGTTGAGCACGTTCCTCTCCACCGCGTTCTCCACTAGAGCCACAATCGTCGACAAGAACCAGCACCAGTCCGCTATCCGGGCCGCGCGCTCTCCCATGCGCTTCGGCAGCAAGCCGAGCAGGGCGTACGCGTGCAGGTCGTCTGCCAGCGCATTCACCAGCTCCAATAACACCGGCGGCGGCGCGTGCAGTAGCGTATGCAGGAACGGTTTTCCGGATTGTAGCTTTAAGACAGACGTCAAGGGTCCTAGCCAGTTGAACAATAACAACAGCTTTCTATATTCAAACATAAGATTATAGTTTGAGATAGAGAACGGGACACGCACCTAGTAAAGCTCAGACCGGCTACTGTCTTTTCGAAACGCCATACGAATGGTAGAATGCCAATGCGGCGGTTGAGGAGAAGGAGTGTTTTGAGCGAGTATTGGATAAGCTTGAACGCCTTGTCGCGGCCGTTTGACGAGAGCAGCATGTCGCGCCATATCTCTTCTGGGGGCACCCTCTTAGGCAGATCCTCTTCCTCCTCCTCCTCCTCTGGTGGTGGTGGTTCCTCGTGTATGCTCTGGCGCTTCTCGCTAAAGCTCTCCCGCTTCGTCACACTCTGATGGGGCGTCCGTGGGGGATGGAGACTATGAGGATTCATAGTAAAGGATGCGCTCGTATCAAACTGCGAAGAATAATACTGGACATCCTCTGTCGGAAATGCCAATGAGCTGGAGGAGGACATGGTCAAGTGCTGTTAACCCCGGGTTTCCGATCAAAATAAGCGAGTGTAAGTAAATAAACGAGTGTATGGTATGGTGGTACAAATAATGGTCCATTAATTCAGGTATATAGAGTCCTTCACCGAACCTCGGTCATCTCTTCCAAGAATCCCTGCCTCTCCTCCTCATCCCCGTCTCCATCCTCCAACTCCCCGTCCACTCGCCTCCTCACCACCCACGCAATATACACAAACACCACCGCACACAACAACACCCCTCCAATCGTCCACGCCCTCCCCACCTCTCCCTCTCCCTCCCCCGCGCTGAAACTCTGCAAACTCGCGCCAACCCAGGTATGCACAAGCAGCTTCACCAGACTCAACGCCGTCACCCCGCCATACACGCGCATACTCATCCCCTCCGCCCCCGCCAGCAGCACGTTCATCACGTTGTACGGGTACGGCGCTACCCTCACAGCCAGCAACAACCGAGGATTCCTCTCAATAGCCCGGATCGCTTTACTGCAGTGCGGAGATGCCCGCAGGAACCGCTGGATCGGACCGCGCAGGTGACTTTGCGACAACCCAAACACTATCAGTGCACCCGAAAGCGCAGACAGATATGAGATGAAAAAGCCCAGAAGCGTCCCGAATGTGTATCCGGATAGCAGTATCAGCGTCGAATATAGCGGTATAGGTGCTATATCCATCGTTAGCCGAAATAACTTTGAGTAGAAGACTTTTATACGCACGTATAGTAGTCACGAATATCAAACAGAACAACACTCCCTCCCCGTGGTTCCCAGGTTCCTTGAGCCACCGCGACAGTCCGTCCAGAGCTATATACATGCCTTCACTAAAAAAAACGTCGACTAAAAGACATGGAAACGCACCAGCAAACAGCTCCTCCCTATACCACCCAATCGCAACCAAAAACATCGCCGTCGTCGCAGCGTACATGATCACAGGCGCCCACGGCCGCCATCCCGCTTTGCACTCTTGCCTCCTCCTGTACCCGCCCCCGTACCCCTGCTCCACGTCCACGTCCTCCTCCTCCACCGTTAACGAGGGTGCTGATAATCCTTTTTCGTTTGTCGCCTGTCGCGAAGCCATGTTCCTGCACGGCTCAAGATATTGGGGGGTACTAAACAAAAGATAACTGCCCTTGCTGCGACTGTTAGCGCAAAGGGGTCAGCGTGACAGACAGGGTGACAGGCGCACGTTACAATTATAACTACTCCTTGCTCAATGCTCGCGATGGTGTTGGTGCTTCGGAGAGATAGATAGGCACGTAGATAAGCGCAGTCTAAAGCCAAGAACGTATGTAGGGTCAAGACGGCTGATGCGATTCGGTCACTGGTACATATGATATCACCCTACCTCCTTCCGGTGTCAAAGGCTATGTATCTATTCTTACGACAAAAGCGCGCGCCCCCGTACCCTCCAACGGGATGAGGCAATGCACATTGCACAGTCGCTTAACTGTAACCCTCCGCGTCCGCCTATCACCTCCAAGTAGTACCGCGAGCTGCACCCATTGAGATCTGCCGCGTGCACATCCACAACCACGAGTGCAGTCCACCACTGGTAGATCCGATACGAACGTGATCCGCAGAGGAGAACGAACACGCACGTTTTGTAATGCACAGTTCACCCAACACACCGATCCGAGATAGCAACGCTTTCAGCGCCATTCCAGGTATACCTACGGAAGAACTCACGCCACCTGAGCGTTGGAGCCAACATTCCGAGATACCTGGATTTTGAGTCTACTTGGGAGCGTGTTGGAGCTCGTTTTCCGAAATATCTGCTAATGAAATGCCGTTATACTATGATTATTTAAACGCTGGGATTGTGAATTAAATAAGGTCTTGCACGAGAGACTGATTTCATGCGGCGTGAGTCCAAGCTGTGAGCCGCAATCCTCTCTTTCTTCCGTTCCGCAAGACTGCTCGTGGGATTTCGGCGCGTGAGGTGGGAAGGCAGCAGAATGTTCACGTAGGCGGGGAGTCTTGCCCAAAGAGGAGCGAAGACATGAAATAGACAACGCGCGCGCGCGAGTGAGAGCTGACAACTTCTTTTGCGAACGATGAAAGTCGTGGTCGCGTGAAGTATGTATGCAGCCGAAAGCATCATTGTGCCGCCACAATCTTTGACTTGAAAGATGCTCTCAAGATTCAGGAATTTGACCGAATAGTAAAAGAAGATACCTAGCATGATCAAGACTTGCATTAGTCCAACTAAACTTTAGCTGACTTTCACTCACTGAAAGTCAAGTGTTTCCGTGGAGGAGGAGCCAGACTCTGGTTGTAGATCGATTTCCTGGGTAAGCAATAAATCAATGAATCGGCGCTTGGAGGTAGAATAAGAAGGAAATTCGCTAGTCGTAGTCCAATTCAAAGCGCAGATGTAAGGATCGCAGAGCCGACTTATTTCCAAGTGACAGCGGTTTGAAGGCTGAAAAGAGACACGTCGCTTCGTCCATATAAACGTGGGATTTCGGCGCAGTAAGAATGTGAGTTGGCTTGCGACCAGCAGTGCTTTCATCAGTTGATAGGAGCCGGAATAGTAGAGATTAAGGCCTCTGGCTTACCATAATGAGCAGCCATGGGGACAAGTGCGAAATACGAAACCCTTGATTTGTGCCAATGGGACGACATCGTGTAAAGTGGCGGCGGGCCGCGTACAAGTCGGACAGAGAAAGATGACTAGCGCGAGAGGGGGGTGGTTTGACTCCTGCGTTATACCAGCAAGGCGAAATAGAGAACGCAATAAACGCTAGAACACTTCTTTTGCGAGTTACATGCTGCATGCATGAGAGTGATTCTCCTGGCCACAACGCTAGTGTGACGAGTGTGGTGGAATTGACCGACGTCGTCGGGCCCCAAGAGGGAAGGGTCCTGAGTTTGTTTGACAGATTTTCTCATACTGGCCAAAATAGCAGAGGTAAACTCACATTAAGGCCTAGCTACAGATACCGCTTAATGCTATAATGAGCAGCCATGAGGACAAAAGAAGCGCGCAATACGAACAGGTGTTGGTTGAGTGTTCATGTCCATGATATTTCTGCCAGTAGTACGACGTCGTGTAAGGTGGCGGCAGGTCCGAAGCTAATTCCGGCCAGACTGGAAAAGACGACTACCGCTGGCGGGAGGTGATTCGAACAAGGAGGGAAGACATGACATAGGGAACGCAATCAACGCGTGAGAGCCGGTCTGGACAATTGCTTTTGCGAGTTGAAACCATTTCTGAAATGATCGCGTTGACGGCAGAGGACAGTCGAGGTCGCGTCCAGTACTCCATGTTAGGTCGAAGAAAGCCTTAATATGCCGCGACTAAGCTTTGACTTCTTGGTAGTTGGTATACCTGGAGAAGGCAGCGGCGGTATGGAAAGCCGCCTGAGACTGGCCTGGGAGAGTATCCGCCTCTATCAATGTAACAGCGCTTTTAGGTCGTTCACATCGCGTGAAGCGAACCACATCGAAGACGGAACTGCATTAGGTCAGTCATGTTCATTTTCCGGCAGAAGTCAAACTGTAGCAGAATCACAAGCCTCTTTTCTCGAGGATAGAGGCCTCGAGGACCAATCTAGGCCAGATATCGCGTATATAGAACGCGAGTCGAAGAATCGTGGTGGTATAAACAGAGTTTACAAGGTTAGGTTTCGGCGTTAGCGGAACTCGGCCCAATCATCCGCAACTCTTCTTGTTCTTCCCACCCTAGTCGATTTTCCTTCTCTCAGCTTCCCAGGATCTTTTCTTCTTATCGTTCGGAGGATCCTAATCCGCGGATCCGTTTGTCTGCTCTGAAGAACCTGTCAAACATGCCTTTTGTGCCGTCGCTAATTGAACTCTTGCCATTGGATCTCGATACTCTATACTGTACGCTGCTGCTCTCTCACGTCAAATACTCCTGCCGGCCGTAGCGCAACCGAGCCTTCTACAGCCCCATGAAGACACGTAAAATTTAACAGGACAAGGGATATAGGCGAACTATGAACATGGATCAAGATATCCTGACGCGTACAATTCAAAGGTACTTCATATATGTTGTCTTTCATGCCGTCCTCTAAGTACTTATCATACAGGGTCAGATCCTTTCTCGCCTTGTCACAGGATGATGATCTTTGAACTCTCATCTCCGTTCGTTTGAAAAGGTACTAGCCGCTGACAGAAAGTGGCGAGCGCAACGCGAACGAATCTAGTCACCTGAAATGCCACACGTTGTCAACCTCATGGATCGCTCTGGCCAACTCCGACGTTCTGTTCTCTTTTATCCTGTGTGAAAAGAGTACTACTGGCAGATTGTCCAAATTATCAGAGCGGTGGCTAGATGCTTGCTTGATAACGGCTAAACAATAGACTGCTATCGCGCGGTTTCTCTTCGGTCATTTACAAAATAACACGGTGTTCTATGTACTTTAGCTGGCAGGCCAAGTGCACGAATTTAGGACAAACGTCCAGCAATAGCAAGACCCCCAATCCTCCTCCTGCATAGACACCGAGGCGTAATAATGCAGGATCTATTCAGGATAAGCTACTGTGCAACTTCCTTATTGAACAACTTACCTGAGAATCTCAGATGTACGCGCACCTGCAATAACGTACGTGGCCACACGTACATCTAACCCTCCGGTTCAAGGAGCCGAATAGTCTGCAGGATCACGACTTGGCGAGAGAATCATACTCGTCAGGCTTGCGACTCAGTCCCACACTCTGCAACCTGAGGTTCACTTGAATCGCTCGCTGTCGGGATTGCTCCGCTGACGTTATAACCCACACTGCCGCCACGCCTTCAAGCTTGGTGTTGCGCTCGGAATCCTCCGTTTTGGGCCTGCCTTGTCCCATAACGAAACGTCATGAGAGATGTCACTCCCGGCACTATCTTGTTTTCGATGATTCCGGACACGCACACATCAACAGTATTCCTATGCCAATCAAGTGTGATGGGTGCGTCTCAATGAAATCTGCGTGATACTTGATGTATGTATCACCTCACTCGACTCGGAAGCATCAGATTTCTCGTCCAAGTGGATGGATGGCACTGTGACTCTGGGTTATGCCTTCACCCAAGGCGAATCTCGTCCTCCGTCATCACGGCTACGACATCACGCAAAAAACGAGCCCAGGTATATGCGAGGAGTTCAGGTGTTGAGAGATCTTTCGGAATGTCAGACGTGCCGGCGACGAGGACTCGGAGGTCGGAGGCTCGGACACCCTGAGGATCCTGGGCCTCGGTGAAGAGGTAGGCTCCTGGCGTATACACTCGAACGCTGAATAGGATTGCAACGCTCTCAGGTGGAAACTCGCTTTTACTGCGTGTGGACGCCAACTCTGATAAGGGTAATGGGGTGCCACTTTTGCTTTCGAACCCTCGGGACCGCGTTCGCGTTATCAAGAGTGCGCTTCAAGTTCTTAACGCAGTTATGTCCAGTGCTCTATGTTTAGAGGCACCGTAGACTCGGAGTGAGCGGCAATCTGACTTTGGCTCCGATTATCTTCTCCGAGTTGAACCCTTGATTTTAGGTATGTACGGCGTTGGTTGGGTGCGGTGCTCTGAGATTGAAAGGTGAGAGCCTCGAGGGCAATCGAGGAAGGGGAAGAGGAGAGATATCTGTATTGGGTTGGGCAACGCCGGGTTTCTGATATGATATGATGATTTACATGAAGGTGTCACCGGATGGCGAAGGACGAGTTGCAATCACTGGGCACAGGAGACGAGATGGGAGATGGGTGATTGAAGAGGACGTGAACGCATGCGGTGTAATGTTTCGGTGGTGCATGCAAAAAGCTCGGGGGGGTGTCGTGATATCTCCGTGTGTGTACTTGAAACCCAGAGAAATGGAGATGCGGCTGGTACTTTATGAAGTGCGATACGATTCATTCAGACGACGGATTGGATTGGAGTGTCATTACATACACGTCCCCGCCCCCCTCATCTCAATGGACAATGTCATGCCAGCTTGATTGAGCCTCCGGATCCAGCACTCAACGGAAAGACCCGTCGACATCAACGTTATGGTGGCGGATGCTGGGCTCCGATAATACCCCATTAAAGGACCCTGATGGCGATCAGAAGACTGAGCATTCCGATGTGGGTGACTATTTTTGGGTGACAAGAGCTGGTGAATTGTACGCATGGGGATGGGGGGACGGAGGAGGAGAGCTGGGTGAGTGGTGAAAGATATGGACGGGGCTTTGTCGATATTACTGGGGAGATGAGAGGGTCGGAAGGGCCCTCAGATCGTGTGCTGCTGTGTGGCGAGCATAATGATCGCGCGCAGTGAACGAATAACCAGCCCAGAGTGATGACGAGAAGAGTCTCGCACTAGTTCCCATTAAACTTTATACCGTATAGAGGCGAAGAGCCGGACCCTAGGGTTCTGATCTGCAGACGTAGGAAGGAAGAGAACATTCCTGAATCCTTCGTGACAGCTCTCTGTGAGGTATTAGTCTATTGAGCCCGTTCTGGGGTGTCGTCCGAGCCTCTGGTACAGCCACTCGCTTCTCGAGATCTCCATAAGTTATGTGTGCGATGTGCCGGCGGGAAGATGCGTGCCCGGGTACGTGAGCCACATATGCCTTAAGTACTTAGCATGTTAAGTCCATCCCAAGTCCCCGAATGGATGAAGTGTACATAAGCCTAGCCTGAGGCTATCAAAGGCAACATTCCGTGAAGGCAAAGTTAATGCGGATTGATATGATTCATCAGAAATGTGAAAGAGCGTTCCACGGTCTTGTCCAAGTTGCATGCGAGGCTGGTCGACGTGGCCATCTCCGTCGACATCAAACTATCACTTGACGGTTGTCTGAGAGTCCATGCTCCGAGTAGTATAACGTAGCATGCTTGGTGACTGAGACACAAGACAACAGCTGTGAGCCCCCCAAGGCGGAACAGAGTATCGTGTATTTCCCAAGTCCCCGCGTGGGCTGCGCTGCTAGATCCATTTGTGAACACAGGCCATCGATACGAGGACTCCTGTAAGCGAGGAGATAAGATACTGTACACGCCACAGCTGGTCACAAGTGAGTCCGCCCCCCTTTCGGGTTTGGGGCACAAAGCAAGGGATCGAGACGCGTTCAGTTGAAAAAAAAAGCGCTAACAATTTGAAGCGGAGGGAATAACCTGGTCTCGGGGAGGGTGTCCGTTCGCTGCGCATCTAGAGCGTATGACGCGGACGGCGCGTCTCAAGGGTGATGGTGGCGCTAGAAGCGCGCAAATCCTGACGCGATCGCTAGGGACCGTTCTCCTGTAGATGGAGAACGATTCGAAGTGCGCGAAGCCATGAAGGCGCGATAGAAGCCACGGTGGCTGTGCTGTGCAGGGTGCATTGAGTTCCCGGCACATCGGGTCACTCGTGAGTTCTAAGCGAATTAGTTTAGCGACCACTTTGTTCAGGTATGCGAGCGTCTGTGGCGCCTCTATCGATGGCTCTGGCGCCTTGATATTTGTAGGACCACTTCACGCCAAATTTCACTATCCGCCGGCCACCTAGACGGAGGACAAATTCAGGAGAGATCGACATTCAGCTGGGCGTCGGAAGGATGTCGATTGATGAGATTAACGAGATCCCGTCTGAGGGTCGTTTATCTTTCCTGGAGGGATGGTAAACATAAGGTATGTCAACGTCGGTATGGAGCAAACTTGGCCCGCTAGTACTTCCAAAAGCGAGGGTTACGCCGGATTGACAAGTGCAGGGTTGACGAGCAGTTGGTCGCCGTGTATGCCCAGCCTGACGCGAAACACGTGAAGGCGCGCGTCGTTGTCATTAATGGGGCATACTGTACTCACGACTGCTTCGAGTGCTGCTGGGGCCATGCTGCCATGCTCTCGTCCCGTCTCGCAGGCGGTAGTCGGAGTCCTTCGGAGTCTTTCAATTTGCTTTCAGTGTTCGACTGGAATACCGTCGGCTTTCACGGAGCAATTCCCTCGTGTAGACTGCGCGTCTTTCTGTTGGAATCGTCATCTTGGGCTCTCTGTCTATTCGACTCTAGGCTCTATATCACAAGGAAAGGCTTTTGCGTTGGCGACCTTCTCGACTCGGGAGCTGATCGTCAGTTATACGACCTGCTCGCCTTTCACCTCGCTTGTTGCTGTGTTCTCTGTCGATGCAAAACCCCACCTTGGGGAAATGAACACTTCCCTGAACTCTGGTTTATGAACACGCCACACGGATGAGGGATGAGAGTGCTTGGAACTATTTCTAAGCCACACTGATAGGATGACTATCATTTTCACGAGTTGAAGTGGGTCACAAGATGCGCACTCGCTCGAAGGTGTCTGAAGTCGGAACGTGGTGAGGGACATGGTACGATGCTATGAGGATCGATAGGCACCGACTACCGGCCGGTGAGTAGTCTGCATTCCACGATCTACACCATGTATTCATATTCAGAGTCAGTCGCACTCGGAGTACTCCTTTCAGAACACGCGGATAATTCTCTGCTCTTTTGCGTCTTGCATTGGTCCGACCATCGCTTGCATGCGTATAGCACGCGGATTTCTGGAATGCGACGCGATACTACTTGGTAATTGGACGCTTGGGATTTTTGGGGCACTATATTTGACGCGCGTGTGAAGGGTAATCTTACTTGTTGACGGGACGAGAGAGTTAATCCTGTGATACATTGTTCAGTGAGTGTCGTACCCGTCCACATTCACATCTTATGTCACCTTTTGCCACACGTTATGGAATGTCGATGTGATATCCTTGCTTCACGGGAGCATGTCTAATATTGAGAGGGTTCTTACTGGCATCGTTCTTCTAGTTTAGAGGTCAATATCTCTTTGATAAACCTCCACTATGACCGGGGAACCTTTACTCTGGTGTTGACGAACTCTGGCTTGAACGAGAATAGACGCTCGTTTTCTTTCTTTCTTTCTATTGGGTCCCTGGAAATGAAGTCTACTCTGTGCTTCGAATATTGTTAACCTCCGGGATTGGCGTCTTGATCCGGGGCGCTTCGCTAATGGATGCTTCGTGAGTTCTTGATTTTCTGTCTTTGAGTGTGCAACGTTTGTGTGGGATGACATGTCAAGTCACTTCAGCTTGAAGGTTGCTATGGCTCATTCTGTGGGCTCTGATGGTTTGGTGTATGACAGCTAGAGATGTCTTCTGAAGTTTTGGACCTTGGTCAATTATGCAACCAAGTGATGTTCTTGCCCTCATTTGTATTTGGTGAGTCCCAAGTCACACCTTACAGGCCGCCCGGATCTTGGGCGTGTGACACGCCATCGATAGGATGTTCCTATGTCTGCATTCGGTGTTTGCGGTTGGTGGAATCCACGACGATCCGTTCCGCTGACGACCTGATTATTATGAGATGCGCAGACATGTATTGAGGAGAATAGACGTACAATACACGAGGAACTATACATACACCGAAGTAGAAAACATCGTTGCATCCGAATCAACGAAGGGTCAGCCTTGGAGTACTGTGTAACCAAGTGTATGCGGTTCCTGTGGCAGTCTGTGCTATCATTATGCGATCAGTCGGTGACGCTCGGTGACGTCAGCCAGTTGCTCCTCCCCCTCCTCCATCATGCCTTCGACCGGGGTCGTAGACGCCTTTAAAAGTTGACCCTTTTCTTGTTCTTACCACCATGGCTCCCTCAGCGTTCAACAATTTTATAGACCTCATCCGGCATGGAAAACATCACAATCATCAGCAACAGCAGCACGCAAGTCCCAAGCCTGCTGACGACTCGTCGGCCCCAGAAACACCACGTGCCAACCAGCAACAACAGCACCACCAACAGCCTGAAAAACAGCAACCAAAGCAGGATCCCGTTGCTACTCGGCAAGCCGCTGAAGAGATTGTGAAGCAGGAACGGGAGGCACAGACGCAGATGCCGACTTACAAAGGTCTTGAAAACTTCAAGCTTGAGGATAAGATGGGAGAGTGCGTCGCTTTGTCTACTCACGTTGGCCGCATCTGATAGTAGATCGCTCAGCGGGGCTTTTTCCAACGTTTACAAAGCACTGGACTTAACTACAGGCAAAAACGTCGCCGGTATAGCGCCCATACTCTCAATCTCCGTCGGTCACTCAATGTCACACAGTCAAAGTTGTCCGCAAATTTGAGTTGAACGCTCAACAGGTTAGTCGGTTGCTCGTTTGCACCATACTTTCTGGTTTCTCCGCTTTCGCCTGATACTGATTGTCGCGCGTTGGTCCTCCTATCCTTTTAGGATGGTGATAAGCACCTTAACGCAAAGTTCAAGAAAAGGCCGCGCGCTACAGAGGTGCCGTCCTTTCTTTCACTCTCTCCTCAAATCTCACGTCCTGCGAATCGTACTTTCTGACCCGTGCCCTCTACAGCGCGCCAACATTCTTAAAGGTGCGCCCGATCGCTCAGGCTCACTGTGTAACTCTGATCTCCGCTGCCAGAGGTACAAATCATGCGCGGAACACACCATCCGTCAATAGTGAAACTCGTCTCGTTCTCGGAGTCTATCGAGCACTACTTTTTGGTCCTCGAATGTACGCTACCTTGGTTTCTCACCCTCTCTGGATATTAACTACCCAATCAGTGATGGAGGGTGGAGAATTATTTCACCAAATCGTCAAACTTACCTACTTTTCTGAGAATCTTTCTCGGCACGTCATTCTGCAGGTTGCTCAGGGCATTCGTTACCTTCATGAGGAACGCGGGGTCGTTCATCGTGACATCAAACCCGAGAACCTATTGTTCAGTCGTATTCCCATAATACCCTCCAAGCAACCTGTACAGCGGCCTTACGACGAGGAAAAGGAAGACGAAGGCGAGTTCATCCCTGGTGTCGGTGGTGGTGGTATAGGTCGGGTCAAAATCGCCGATTTCGGACTTAGTAAAGTCGTTTGGAACGAAGAGACCATGACGCCATGTGGTACCGTTGGCTACACCGCACCGGAAATAGTCAAGGACGAACGCTACAGCAAGAGTGTCGACATGTGGGCGTTGGGATGTGTCCTATATACCCTATTATGCGGGTTCCCTCCGTTCTATGACGAGAGCATCAATGTTCTTACGGAGAAGGTGGCGCGCGGGTATTATACCTTTTTGAGCCCTTGGTGGGATGACATTAGCGGCAGTGGTATGTGCCCCATACGTACTGTGACCTCTAAATCTAATCTCCGCTATAGCCAAAGATCTCATACAACATCTATTATGTGTTGACCCCGCCCAACGATATACGATAGATGAATTTTTAGCGCATCCATGGTGTAACGCCGCTCCTGCACCACCTCCCCCTCCGACCCCTTTTATCTACAATAACCCGCCTATGTTCGCGCCCTTAGATTCACCGCTATTATCAGCCGCGCGCGGTGGTCGCGTCGAAGGTCGCTCTCCGGGACTCGCAACCCTCAAGGAGGCGTTTGATATCACATATGCCGTCCATCGTATGGAGGAAGAAGGTGCTCGTCGTCGGAAATATAATGGCCGCGGAGGTGCTGGCGCACGCGGTTTTTTGTCTGGTCTGAACGAGGATGATGAGGATGAAGAAGATGAAGAAGTTCCTCAGACCAGTCGAACGATCCAGCCAGCATCTGCTGCAACTGCCCAAGCGAAGAAGGCTCCTGCGCCTGCATCGTCAAGAGGGCGCAAAGTGGGAGGGTCTAGCAAAACCTTTGAGCTCGATCTGGATGGTGCAACATTGTTGGGACGCCGTCATCAACGTGGCGTAGGGAAGAGTCCTCTTGCTGCGCTGCCAATCACATCTGGAGATGACCTCGATCCTGGAAGTCCTATGCGGATGTAGACTTCTCGTTTTTGATGTCATACCCCAGTATCCTTTCGGCGCCCTCCACCTCCAACTCCAAACCCTCAACGGACATGCCCTTTGATTCATGAACATTTGCCCTCACGCTTCTTTCGACTTATATACGTTGTGTCGACGATTGGAAGTTGTGTGTACTTCTGCTGTCTGTACAATCCGACGCGTAGCGTATTGTAGTGCTCTAATACATGCATACACAACAACCATGATGTTGCTACCGTTTTACAATACACGCCTGGTGGCCTATCGTTATATTCTTAAATAGATGTGTACAATAGACGTCGTTGCCGTTGTACTTTTTCTAAGTCTTGCTTCTTCATCTCTACTCTCAGATCTCAGGCCTCAGGGCTTGTGTTCTAGAATGCGCTGTGCATGATACTCTCAAAGGACAGATGTCAAGTTCGTGATTTCGGCCTGACTTGCGCCGGTGACTATGTACCATTAGGTTTTAAGCAGTCAGGGTTAGGCTTGGTGGTTCTTTAGAACGAACTTGATTATTCTGACAACGGATCTTGGGTGACACCTCACTCTGGAAGAGCGAGGAGCGAACTCGGGATACTGGCGTCTCCTCCGAGTGATTCATCGCGATAACTGGCGAGTCCCCGCATCGAATATTGACACCGTTGTATTCATTATCTGTGGCATATAACTTGATGGCCGTCAGACACCAAAGGGTAAATCCCATCGCAGACTAGGTACGCCGCGATCGCGTACAGACGCCAGCTCATCGATGTTTTCAAAGTTGCGCATGGACATTGTCATTGAGTCCCTCACGTAACGTTCGACTGGGCGGATCCGAAGGCAGGCAGACGGCCAAATATACCTCACATGTCTCGTGAAGATGTGACGCTGGTCCAGAGTCCTGGTGTGGGGGAGGGGGCAGGAAAAGGAAATCTGGAAGCTCCTGTGCGGTTGAAGATCAGAAAAAGTATACGTATTGCGTCCGGAGCTAGTTTGAACGGAGGAAGGAGATACGCAGTTCCGAGGCGTTTTTTTACAGCTTAAGTGTACTAAGTAGATAGGCGAGTCAACGGGGGTTCGGGCATATGGTTACATTAACCGCATAGTACGCCATAGTCAGTGGCGTCGCAGACCATTACGCACATGGGAAGGCTAATAGGCTGGACAGCTTTCATTACCACGTTCAAAGCGATCGTTGGGCCGCGTTCGCGTCCTAGAAATTCGACCACTTAGAAGACGTTCTTGTGCCTGCTGGGACGGTTTGCCAAAAGATGTTACCTGCCGATCGAGAAGCCCGAGGAAGTGATGGAAGTAAGTACCGGACATTGTGAGCTTGTAGTAACTCAATGAGTTGATCAGGAGATGCGGCAGAACATTGTATTTGTGCACTAATGGAGTGTGAAATGAACGGCGGATATATTGATGGCGCAACACGTACCACCTGCGAGCTGATACGCGGACGAACAACTTGTGGGCGTAAAGAGTCAGTATATAGACCAGCATAAATGAACTGACCGCTGATCCGCGGCTTTGAGTTGGGGACGATACTATGGCTTTTGGAGTACACGAGCACGAAAAAGGCCTAGGCATGCTAGTCGTCGACGGTTTTGCAATGGGAACGTTTGAACGGCCGCTCGTAAACCTCGGGACCTGCGGGGTAAGTTAAACTTTCACCTGTGGGAGCGCACCGCGGACTGTATAGCTGGTCCACCGGTCGTCGGAGACGCATTATCTCAATGACCTATCGCACAACAGTTTATATCCGTTTCATTTACAACCGATAGAGCCTGAATGTAAAAAACGCAGTGCCCAAAACCCCGCAATGAGATGAAAAGAAAAAAAGTCAGAACCAGTCATAGCGGACGTTTAAATAACCGGTTGTGAGAAAGCCTCTTTGAAACCCTTGCTTTCCTTTACGAGTATCCGTCCGTGGCGGGGACTCTATCCAGACCATCCAATAGTCGTCTGGAAAATGTAAATAAAGATGCTTCAAGGAGTAGTACTTATTCGTCAACGTCTCGATTATTTTCTGTCCTTCAATCGGGTTGGACGCGATCATGAAAAGTATGACCAAGTTCTCAAGGTCTCCCGGCAACGTCATACTGAGAAGAGCCTCAAAGAAGGGCTGAATACAAGGTTCACGTCAGTCAGACAGGCGACGCTGATCAAAGGCTTACTTCGTATGTGAGCGCATACATAGGCTCTTCTCTCTGCGTTTGAAGAGGCAACTCAAACGACAAGGACCGAAGTTTAAGGAATAAGTGTGTGATGGATGTGCATAACGCCTTGGTGGGGAAAGCGCGGAGCTGCATGGCCTCCAAATCGGGAGCGCATGCTTGGAGATCATGCAGCTGTTGCTGTATATCGAAACGATCGCAGGTACCTCCCCATCGCGTCCCGTTTAGACGGACACGACGAAGTCGTTTCTGGGTTTCTACCACCGACTTCAGCATATCTTGCGGGCCATCGAAAGCGGACAGAGATACAGATTCCGGCAGAGGCACGAGAGTCACTCCCCGGGACGCGGTTAAAACCTTCAGCTTGGATAGATGTGGACATTTTCCAAGCGCCACAGGTAGGAGATCGGATTTCATAACAGAATTGTCACCGCTAAGCGCAATGGATTTGAGTGATGTTGCGCCGAAAGAGGTCAATTCCTCCAGCGCGTCGAGAGCTGAAGACTGCGTCTCTAATTGGAGACGAGTAAGAGTGTCGAGATTGATCAACGACAGCCACTGTTGAGGAGGCAGGTTGGGCGTATTGTCATCTCGAGATAGAAACAACGAATGGGTCGACACGGTATGTCGTAGATTGGACGGTATAGCAGATGGAGCATGACAATATGTAAATGAGAGAGATTGGAGGGAACGACAGCGCGAGATGTTCTCGGCGCGTCTCTCGTCAATAGAGACGCGTCTGAAAGAGAGTTCTGTGAGCCTGGGAAAGTTGGGTAGGTGGGCGCAGAAGTCGTCGATGATGGAATCGAACTCTATGTCTTTGGTCACGTAGTCGACTGAGCAAGCGCGGACATAGTCAGATATGGGTTCAGACTTGAAAAATGCCAGCCTTTGCTGGGCATACACCTTGTCCGGACGCTCGCTGGTCTTGAGAAAGTGTAGTATCACATCGCGTGTAACGTTGATGGTGATAGTGAGCGATTGATACATGTACTTGCGCGTCTCCGCGCGAAAGGCTCTCGACGCGAGGGATACGTTTCGGAGCGCATTTAGCGCGAGATGGCTGAAGATGAGCTCCGTGATTTCCCAAGGGAGGTCGCCGCCATTGGTCATTACAGCCTGGAATGTAGTCAGTACAATTCTTGGCGCCAACGCTACAGTACCTACACTGTGACCCGGGATCACCAAATCGTCGGCAGTCAACGACGACTGGACGATAACAGGCTTAGTCTTGGTAAAGGACAAGTCAGCCGCGGCCACTAAGCAGTGATCCGCCGGATCGGCCAATAATCCCACGCATCCCGCTTACATTAAGACTGTCATGGCTGACCTCGCTGACGACTTGCTTGCCGATCTCAACGACCTATCCGACGCAGCAGAAGACGAGGAGCCAGAGCCTTCCAACTCGTTAAAACGCAAGGCCGACGAAGATGCGGACATGTCAGAACCAGAAGAGGGCAGCGAAGAAGGCGAGCACGAGATTGGCGGTCTCGTTCTACCAGGCGGTGTCAAGCCTGCAGAAGAACTAGATGTTGAAGATGTGCAGCAGATGGAGTTGGGTAGTGTTGAGGATGTCAGCAAAATTGCCAAGCTGGACGGTAGTAAAAGGATGAATGACTTGCTCAAGGTGCGCGGACTACCGTTCACCCTTTAAATCGCATCTAAGTCTTACATAGGAAATAGAGAAATACCAGGCAAACCCTAGCTCACCCGAAGCCATGGCTCTTCCTGCACACCTCAATCCAGAATACACTGTAATTGTCCAAGCCAACAACTTGTCGGTCGATATTGATAATGAAATCATGCTGGTCCACAAGGTCTGTTTTCTTTCTTACATCAATACACAATCTCATCATTTTGGCAGTTCATCCGCGACCATTACGCCGTCCGTTTTCCTGAACTTGAGCAACTGGTCGCCGATCCTGTCATGTATATTCGTTCCGTTCGAGCGCTCGCTAACAGTGAGGTAAGAATTGATTTCCTATTCGTTGTTATGACCCTCTTAACTCTTCCAAGGATGTCACGAAAGTCGACTTAACTGGTGTTCTACCTCCCGCCATTATCATGAGTGTGGTCATGACAGCTACAACATCTCCCGGAAAACAACTCACGGATGCAGAATGGTCCGCTGTACAGCGTGCCTGCGACCTTGCAGATCGTCTAGAGGATGCTCGCAAGAAAGTATGCTTTTTGTTCACTCCAGCCTTGCAAGTAAGCTGACCTGCGACCTCAGATTTTCATGTACGTCAGTTCTAGAATGAACGTACTAGCACCCAATCTTTCAGCCATTGTTGGTACCACTACAGCCGCAAAACTCCTTGGTGTCGCCGGAGGTTTAGCTGCGCTAGCGAAGATGCCCGCATGCAATGTTCATGTAGGTTCCTTTCTCCCTTCTCTCGGATCATTGCTGACGACGCGTCTTTCAGCTTCTCGGTGCTCAAAGAAAGATCACGGCCGGGTTTTCGACAGCTACTCAAAAGCGGCATACAGGATTCATCTTCCAGTCTGAGCTTGTGACAACGACACCTCCAGAATATCAGCTCAAAGTTCAGCGAACGATTGGCGCCAAGTCTGTATTGGCTGCACGTATGGATCTGGAGCGTAAGCTTCGGGATGGTGAGTACACTCAGAGCTCCTCTTGGTGACCGAATTATTAATATCATCTAGGCTCGTACGGTGACCAGCTACGAGACAAGATTGAAAAGCACATCGATCGTCTTGCTGCTCCTCCACCTGCTAAAGTGACGAAAGCTCTTCCTATTCCTGGCGACGGGCCCAAGAAGAGGCGGGGTGGAAAACGGTTCGTATAGATGAAATTTCAATGGGCTAAATCACTGACTGTCCAATTCAGTGCGCGTAAAGCGAAAGAAGCTTACGCACAGACCGAGCTCCGCAAGCTACAGAACCGCATGACGTTTGGGGAGGCGGAGGAAGAGGTTGGGGCGTTTGACCAGACAAAGGGTCTGGGAATGATGGGTACTGGCAAGATACGCGCAGGAATGGGCGAGGCAAACAGTAAAGGTCTGTCTTTCCATCAACTTCAGAACGGGTTCCGAATTCTGACCCTATGATACAGCGAGGATGTCCAAGGCGAACAAGTTGAGAACTGCAGCGTTGACGAGGTCAGCTCAGGCGTCGTCCTCCGGAACGGCAACTTCATTGAGTGTGACCCCTGCTCAAGGTTCGTGGTTCCTACACCTTTCTTACGGATTTCTGCTTACAACTTTTCTTAGGCTTCCAACTGACGAGCGCGGCTGCTGCACAACGAGTGAAAGAGGCCAATGAACGATGGTTCGCCGGTGGAACGTTTTCTTTTGTCCCGAACAAGAAGTAAATTTTCGGTGGTTCCAGTCCTATTGGACGTTACGGAGACGTGTATGTTCTGATATGGAGTAATGATTCTCAGATGGACAGCAATTAGAGGTCTGCGCGCATTCATGATAAAGTGACTCGGAATGGAACATGGTCTCGCTGACACTGTATGCGGCTCACTACAGGCATGTTGCGCGGTTTGCTCGCGCCGACTCAGAGGAGCGTGATGCATCCAAATGATATGAAGCTCCTCGAATTTCCGCGTCTTGACAGGCTCTTCCGCCATTAGTGGGCTCGTTAATAATTAACAATCTTCTCACGATCGTTCTTGCTAGAAGCGTGACCTCTGTTGACAGCGCTACAGGAAATCCCAACATGCTGAATGCGCGTGCGCGCCTGAAGACGTGTTATTTGGAAAAAAAAATCATTTGGAATATATAGGTCCGGTGTACGGTTCTACAAACTCGGTACCGTTACTTGTAAGTCCTAGATTTCTCGCGTTACCTGAGGATTATGACAATGATATAGTCACTGTAAATTTAGGCCTCATCGACCTGCTCAAGAGAGGTACAGATCGCCGTAACCTGCTGCATAATACTGAGCCTCCTTTGGAGTTACTTCTCGAAACAGGTATTCGAGGGTGCAGACAGACGGCAGGATCATCTTCGGACACCGACTGATTCCCTGCCTGAATCTCGGTTGTAATATGGCAGGTACTTGTATCACAAGGCGTGGTTCAGACTGGCGGAACAGATAGTCGGGTCAGTCGATGATTCGGATTGGTCTGAAACGAATGAAGGAAGATATGCTGGTTCTACGGGACGTTCAACAGATTGACATCTACAGCTCTTTGACAAGCGATCCAAGGTTCAACTTCGCGAAATACTTTCAATTTCTGTATAAATGGGCTCGGCTTGTCAAATTAACACCTGGTTGACTTACTTCTCACCAGATCTTTCGTCATGGTTCAAGCACGCCTCCTTGTGGTCGTCTTACTCTTGCCTCTTGGGCTGGCTCTCGACCCGCTTCATGACTACCTCAATCTCAGTGGGCGATACCTTGGGTTCTTTACCAACAAAGCGCGTCAGGACTCGGCAGGCGCTACATACAACTCTATTGCGAAAACGAATTTCGACGCTGCCACTGAGAGTAATGCGTGCAAGTGGGAAGTCATTGAGCCCAGCCAAGGGCAATTCAGCTGGTCGGCTTGTGATTATACGTTCAAGTAAGCGATAGTTGTTTCTTGAACTTCGAGTAACTATTGACGGACATGATGATCACAGTTGGATTACTGGTCTTGGCGGAAAGTTCAGAGGCCATACGCTTGTATGGTAGGCGCTTCTCTCAATCGTGGTGACGTCGAGTCATTGAGGATGTAACAAACAACAGGCATTCTCAGTTGGCGGGGTGGGTCAATAACCTCAGAGGTACCGCCGTTGATGCGGCTATGAAGAATCATGTACATGTTTAGTATGTGGCTTCTATTCTGGTCTTGACGCGTACCCGTTTAGATAACGACCATTATGGGGCGCTATGCGAACAAGCGAGAACGCTTTCTTTTCTCAAAAGTTGCGTGTTAAATATCTTTCAGGACATATGCATGGGATGTCGTCAACGAAGCGCTTAACGAAGATGGAAGTCTCCGTTAATCGGTGTTTTCCCAACAGATTGGGAGCAACTTCATTGAGAAGGCGTTCACGTATGCTCGAGCGGCGGATCCCAATGCCAAACTGTACTACAATGATTACAACATTGAGGCCCAGGGTACTAAACAGAATGGCGCATATAACCTTGTACAGGGGCTCGCTGCCAAAGGACTCATTGACGGCGTTGGTCTGCAAGGTATGAGCGAACAAGACAGCTGAAGACCGTGACTTGATGATTTGTAGGTCATTTCACTGTAGGACAGATGCCGGCTAATCTCGCTGCCACCGTGACGAGATTCGCCAGCTTGGGAGTCGACGTTGCCTTCACTGAGGTCGATATAGGTACGAGGTTTGCCTTTTTCCTCTTGTTCTTTTGCGAGGGCGCCGCTGATTATCAACAGGAGCCAGGACTTCACAGGACAGGCCAGAGACTATACGACTGTTGTTAACGCCTGCATCCAGGAGCCGCGATGCGTTGGAATCACTGTAGGCGGAGTAAGGGACAACGAATCTCGTACGTCAGATTCGCCCGGTCTGCCATCTGCTCAGTACTTATGAGTAAACGACAGCGAGCTGGAGGAACGGAGAGTATTGTCTCCTGTGGAATGAGCAATACCAACCCAAGCCTGCGGCTACAGCGGTCGCTACTGCCGCAGAGGCAGCGTCGCCTGTGAGCACAACCGCGGCTGGAAGCACAAGCGTGACAGCTATCTCGAAACTGCTGGCGACACGACCTCGGCTTCAGCTACGACTACTGCTAGCGGCGCAACGCAAACTCATTACGGACAATGTGGAGATGAGTCTCTGTCTCGTTTTCCGTCTTCACTCGATACTTACGAATGATTCGACCCCCTGCACGTCAAGGATGGACAGGACCTACTGTTTGTGAGTCGCCGTTTACATGCAACCCGGTTTCAACGCCTTGGTATTCCCAGGTATGGATCGGTTTACTTCTAGTGTTAACGAACTGCAGGCTGAAACTTTAGCAGTGTTTATAAACATTGTCGGTATGAATCTTGGGTGAAGACGTAGGTATAGGTAGTAGCATAAAGGCGGATGCGGGATGGACATTTTCAGTATTCCATATCTTTCGACATGGTTCGCAGGCAAGGAGCTTCGACCGCCCAATTCCCTTCTGTAAATTTCTGTACTTTGGAATGGTGATTGCAGACCATGTTTATCATCAATTTCCAGCAGGTCAATGTCCAATGTTCAGTATCGCTAGATCTAAAGAATTATAGCACGTCTCAACAAGTACTATCCTTTTGCCATCTCGTACTCTAAGAGGTAGGAAGGTACCTCATTATATCCATCCCTCCTCATCTACATACTCCCCAACGTCATCGACCAAGCGCATCCGAATCCTTGCTCCATCCCCCTGGACCTTTTCCCATTCTCTCAACCTCCTCCTAATCTCGAGTCTCAACGGAGCATCCACATATACCTTTATGTAACCTCCTCCTTCATACTCGTCGTCTTTAGGGAACGCGACACCCACACCGAGCTCTTTCCGCAGCTCGAGGAGCTTATTCCATAGAGGAAGTGTAACAAACGGGTGCGCAACGATGATTCCGACACGCCTCCATCCAAAGCGCATATCGGGATTCTCTTCGTCTGGGATATCAGGTGAATACGGCAAGTCAAAGCGTGGTGTAGGACGTCGAAGTGAGAGATGTTGATGGGGCTACAAGCGCGCATCAGGTGACCGGGCAAAATACGAAGTTAGGGAAGGCACCTACGTAGGGAATAACTTTGACTAAGAACGAAGTAGGTTTGACGTCGATCTTGTGTTCCTGTGGTAGAATGAGACCCGGACTTGGACTGCGTGGATAGTCTAAACCATCATCTTGAGCCTCTTCCTTGATCGAGTGGTCTTCGACCTCTTTGACTGGGACAACCCACTCAGAGATCAGATCACCGTCCCATTCACCCGCCAGGTCTTTTTTCTGCCTCTTAGCCGGAGTAGGCGAATGTGTGGTGAAGTCATCCGCATCCATTATTTCGCTGATGGATTGGCTCTTCCTCTGTGAGTCAGGTGTTAACCGAGGCGTCAAACGAGATGAACGAGCCGGCGCTATTCGTTTCGGCGGAAAGAAAATCGGACGTTTGATGCGTGGTGGATCATGTCGTTTCCGAGGTGATGTAGATTGTAGGCGTGGAGGAGGGCGGATTATCGGAGGAAGATGCGCTCGAGGCGCGGGAGGAGGTAGAAGGTGTTGTTTGACACCAATTGGACTTGGAGATAACACTCTATCCAAACTTGTTAGGCTAGTGTCACCATCACCGTCGTCTTGGAAGTCGATGAATGCAGTATCAGCTTCTATACTGTCATAGCTCTCTTCGAGTCTTTGTTTGAGAGATTTCGTAACAGCGCCATTGTAGCCTTCACCGCTCTCCTCGGTATCAAAACATGAACCATAATGCACGTCCAACCGCAACGAATCCTCTACAGCTTGTTCGTCCTCCTCATCTGTCGGCTCAATAGAAGGTCTAAGCCGATTCGGAGAAGGGACAGTCCCACTGGCTCGAAATACATCGGGAGCGGCACTATCTTCGTCATATGTGACTGAGTTGTCTGTAGACTCAGACTTGCCACCGACATGCTCATACATTAGAGAATCTTCAACGATGACGTCCTCGTCAAGATACCGAGAACGAGAAGTGGTGAAGGTGGAGGATGGTCGACGAATAGAGGCATTGAAATCGTTGTGGGAAAAGGACAGAGGGTACAAGGCATCACTGCGAGACTCCTCCGTTTCGGACTCGGAATCAAATACCACATCGTCCGAAGGTGGGTGCGTTCGCGTCAAAGGAATCTTGGACTGGGTGAGCGGTGCGGAGGTTCTGGTAACAAAAAAGTGTCGGCCGCTACCACCTTCGATTTCATATCCGTCATCCTCGTATTTGTTGATATCATCCGAGCTGGTAGACGCGAAAGCGGATACGGCTTCTGCAGACACCATATTGTTGTCTCCCCCAGCGAGCGCTGGCGGACGTGACCCATCCCAGTGAATCCAATCATCCAATTCGGTGATATTCTCCTGCTCAGCATGATCATCCAGCGCCTGCGTGTCTTTGGAAAGAAATCCCAGGTCCACGTCCAACCATCGGACGTCGGGCGAGATGAGACGCCTTGCCCTTTCTAGGATACGGCCTTCGTGTTGGTTAGCATCGAGTGAGGAGGATGAGACTTGAGGTAGAGAGGCGTTGTAGTTATGTACGACAAGCGACATAGGACTTTGTTTACATCGCGCAGTACTGAGTGTGAAAGCAAGCGGACAAGACGCGACAGACCACGTGATCCTTTTCAACAATTTGACGACCGAGCGGACTGAGGGTGATTACAAGCTGGGTTTCTGTCAGTTAGATTTACAGAATACTACAGATGTCTACAAATCGTGCACAAAACTACATTGAACTACAGAAACAAACAGGCGCCGTGTTTACTGGGACTAAACAGCAAGAATGATAGATCAGACTCAGAGGAACAAGGGCACGGAGATCCCAAGTGAAAAGAACCGTTTGCCAGGTGGGCTGTGAGAAGAGGTCAAACAAGTAAGCCTGCAAGGATTCCCGTAGGGGGCGATTAGCACTGGTGGACACTGTCACTCGTTTTGCTCCCTAAAGTCTAAAGACATCAGTACAAAAGCTGAGAGAAATTGAATAGAGGCTTGCTTGGTCCATGTAGAGATGATGCGGAGGCGGAGTCGTTGTTGAAGTCGTTCCAGGGGTATTTCCAACTGTGGGGGCAGGTCCTTGCAGACTGCCAGTCGAGCGGCTTCTGGTACACTTTGTCATGAATGAGGGGTTCTATAGCACTAGCATAGATGGCGAGCTCATTTGCAGTCATCGATACCTACAAACGAAGGAAGGAGTCTTTGAATCGATCGTCCTGCAGTCACTTTACTGTAGGAAAAACGAACGTACGAATCTGGCGGGAGGAAGATGACATACTGTACATTTGGAGAAGTCGCCAGTGCCGTTCACACTGTTTGTCGCCGTTACACACTCTTCATGAGAACCGGCTGTGATGGGATGCAGTAGCTACTCGTTGCCGAAGTAGTCGTTAGATCCAGCCATGTCCATGAGCACAGTGGACCATCAAAGTCTAAAGACGAGCGTCAATCGACCGGTACCGTCATTTTCAAGGCTACGATTATGAACAAAAGCAATTGAAGAATTCCTCCGTTCATCGCAAGCCAAGTCTGCAGGTGGCACCGTAGAGGTAAATTTGAGAGTTGAGGTCCAGTTGGCGATCACAATAAACGGAATCATCGTGGGAAGACTTGGGTTTCCTATTCAGTGCAACGACCACGGACGATTGACCTTGCAATTCGTTCGTCTCCTTCGCTGGACCGTCGCGGTCGTCGTGGCTGTCTTGGCTACTTTATTGTCTTCGTTTTTATTCGCCTTTATTCTCTTGGTATTACGCCTCACTGTAACGGTGCTCTGGAAGTCATTTTGTACGTGCGAATTTTAACCATCGACGGTGAAAAAATGACTGGTTCTTCCGTGCAGAGCGTACACTAATCTTTGTTACCACGCGTCTTAATAGCCATGAACAAAAATCCATTCATCCCGCAGTCCACTTACGCGCCGCCCCAACCTCCATTACCTCCGGGACCGCCCCCTCCACCTCCGACGCAAACTGACTATTCTGCATATTGGGCTGCAGCGTCCGCGCAACAAGCTGGCGCCAATGCTTACAATGCACAGTGGAATGCTTCTCAGGCTGCGCGTCCTTCGGTGGAACAGAGCGCTCTTTATGCCAACTACGGCTATGGTCCTCAACATCAATGGCAGCGCCAGCAGCAGCAGCAACAACAACAACAGCAGCAGCAGTTTCATCCTCCCCCGCAACCTCTACCACCTGCAGCTCCCCCTGGATATAATCCTTACCAACCGGCTGTAGGATATTCACCATATGTTCCACAAGTGCAACCGATGGCCCCAGTAGGCTATCCGATACAGCAATCTCCGCCAGTGCCGATGCAGCCTATGTTCACCGCTACGATGCAGCAGCCCCAGCAGCAGCAGATGAGACAGCAAACACATCATCCTTCTCCCCAACATCTACCCCCGGCCAAACGCCAGCGATTCGACGGTCCTCAGAATTCCCAAAATCGTACGCAGCCACCGACACAACCCCACTTCCAGCTCCCAACAGCGCCGAATCAAGGAATGGGATCTTACTCCCAACCCAGTCGCGGTGGTAATCCGGTCGGTCCCAGTGCAGGACGAGGTGGTTCTACGCGTGGTGGCCCTGGAGGCGGTCGAGGAGCAAGGGGTGTTTCGATGAACCAAAATCGCGGGGGCATGAGTGGCAGGGGCCGAACTGGAAGTGGATTCTTTCCTAGTGGAAATAGGGGTGGCGCATTACGCGGTCATAATTCACGGGGCAATTTTGGTGGTGGCGTCAACAACCGCAGAGGCGGCGGTTCGTTTAATATGGGCTCTGGTAATTATCAAGCCGGATCGGCCCGCGGACGAGGACAAAGTCATGCCAATCGTGGCGGGCGTCATGATGGTGGTGGATTTGGCACTCGCGAGGGCTCAATGGCTTCGAGCTTTAGCAGCGTGGGTAAGAAGGACGAAAACAAGAGGACTCTTACGGACTTCAGGATTGTCGGTCTCGAGATACAGGAATTATCTTGGTCATGGGGGGTCTTGCCTTCCTCTGCTCGTAAAGTTCCTGTCAAAGATGAGGCGGAAGATGCGCCTGAGTCAGAACCCGCGACGGAAACTGAGACACACATTGGCGATGTCCCGATACCTGAAGGAGACGGAACTGCTGTCAGACCTCCTGAAGGAGATCCATCTGGCGGCGAGCATGCTGAGAAAGTGGAAGATGGCGACGACGCTGACAGTGTGACGACGGAACCAAACGTTCCCTCTTCTTCACAAAAGCAACCGTCTAGCTCCGGGAGTCTCTTCCCCGAGCCTAATGAACCGCCATCGCGGATTCGCATATACTTTCATACGCCTGTCACTGCAGAGGATGCTCGCCCAAACACACACTCCCATCCAGCCATTGCCAGCTCGTTTACTTCGTCTGATTCACGGAAAGGGAAGCGTAAGAAACTTGAAGACGATGACCCTGATATCGAGGATGGAAGAGCACATCGTCCACCGCCCCCGCCTCATTCGGCTGACGACAGAGAGAGCGCGGCTGGCAGTACAGCAGACACGGCTGTCAGCGAACAGGATTGGCTCATGGCTGCTATCGTCGAGGGTCAGGATGAACATGAGAATGTCGATGATCAGGATGTCGGTAGTCAACAACTTGTTGAAAACGCCCTCGAATCTCAAGACGATGATGGTAATTCCCCGGATGATGCCACCGAAGGTGTGTTGATTTACTTAGTCTCTGTTTCTTCCGTATTGCGGCTTCCTTCATTCATGATGGAAGACCCATGTTCGAATATTTCTGACAGTCACTTCTGAAGGCAATGCTACTGACGTTGAGATGAACGATGAGGAGGAGACAGGGCAGCCTGCGACGTCACATACCGATGACAATGTTGACCCGCCTGTTGAGCATGCAGATGAGAGTAGACTGTCCCGCGGGACATCTGTTGCAGAACAGGCAGCGCCTTGTGATCTCCTTGCTCACGAAGACTCTTCTGTTGTCATCGCCGAGCTCGACTCATCTCTTTCTTCTATTGTTCCTCTATCAGAGCAAGTGGTATCCTCTACTCATCTGTCTGTATTCGATGCTCTTCTCCATGTTTCTGCTCCTCACATACCTTCCTCTCTGTCTTACAGTGAAACGCAGACAACTGATCAAATTGACTTGGTTGAATCGCAGATTTCCGAAGTACCGCAAGTTGCAGCGGCACCTATCGAGACTGTAGACGCACCCGACACACCTCCTGGCTTGAATGGCTCGGCGCTGTCTGCGATAAATGGGGTTGAGGATACGACTGCGTCCGTGCCAGAACATTTGCCTGAACCACCAGCGTCGCCTGTCGTACAATCGGCTGCGACCTCGGTCGCGTCGCCTCATGCCGAGCCTGTCTCTCAACCTCCGCCCCGTCTGCCGACTAAGCCTGGACGAACGTCCTCCGCTAATAGACTGTCAATTTCTTATGCGAACGGCAATCGACGCCTGATCGTCGACGCGGAGGTTGTCGAGAATGTCAAGGTCTTTCGCAGTGAAGGTCGCATTGAAGTAACCGTTTCCGCTGCCTTGTCTGAAAAAGATCTGAGGGGTATTATCGTACGTCTTTACGATTTCATCCTTATATCCATAAACTTACGAGTAGCTAGTTGGAAGGTCTCTCTGAAACAACACACTCTTATGCTGCATTGCCGCCTTTTGACGAGGCTTTTGATTTTGACTCGACGTTGCCGCCATTTAGTAAAGTTGAATTTCCGACAACTCTTACTTTGATCGCGTATTTGGATACTTCAAAACCGCTTTCTGAAGCTAAATGGGTGAAGACGGGGGATATACAAGACTGGCTGAGGAGCATGTTTGGCAGGATGTTTTGGGTTGCCGGTGACGCTGCAGAAGGATGGGAAAAGAAGATTACCGTCGTCGATCCTGATCCTGTAAGGCGTCTCGTTTCCGTGCTGTCTACGAAAATATCTAACTTCGTTCTAGCCTCCGACGATCCGCAATGTTCTTGATTCTTGGGCTACAAATTCAATGGTCGGCGCACAGAACGAGCGAGAACGTTTTGTCAAAACCCACATGACCGAAATGGACAATCTGTTGGAGATTCTATTGCGACTTGTCCGAGGCGAGCGAGCTACTTCGTTTGTATCAGGACCGACGATCTCGGCGCCCAGCATTTTTGGACCACTTCTCGCCGCCTTGCCTACAGAATCGGCACACGGCGCACAACAGACACATGTTTCTCTAGCGGTCCTTGCGATTTTTCGGTTAGCATCCGAGTACGCTGAGAAGCTGGATGGTGAAAAGGGAAAGACTGCGGTCAACGAGAGCGTTGGGGAGATCATTCGGTGCATTCCGTCTCATCTGATCTACAAAAGTCTGGACGGCATTTTCAAGGAATGGCGTACAGACAAGAAAGGGCACTGACAATGCGAATTTTGTTCTTATCGTCTCACCGTCTCAGGCCTGCCTGGAGGTTGTCCGAGTAAAATACGATTCACTCTCGAACGATGTTCAAGACCGCCTCGTCGTGTCATCTAGACCTCATCAACATTACTCGTATACACGGCACCGTCGGCGCTATGACCGACGAGTCAGCAGTGATGACCGTGCAAAAGTAAAACTAGCAAATTATCTGCTCCTTCCGAGCTCTGCGATACGACTACTTGCACACATCGTTGATAATAAAGGCGTTGCATTCATTCTGTTCTGTGTGAGGATGTCAAGTGGTACCGGGTTCAGCTTTGTTGTTGCCGAGGATCCGATCGAGCCTCGGTAAGGAGGGGTCGTGTGAATTTCCATTTCCTTCAAAACTTGTCTCGGGCGAGGTTGCCTTCCACCACCACATCGCCATGTTCAACGACGACCCTTTGGGCACCTTCAACGTTACGCATCACGACTGCGGCAATGTCCCGTTCTACTTCTCTCGTCGACCGAGGCTGATTGATGGCGTTCCCGACCATTATGTTACACTTGCTGCACCCGTGATTGCATACTGGGCGCTTTGCATGTTCTTCCACTACCTCGACACCTCCGACTTCAAGTGGCTTGAGAAGTACCGCATCCACGAATCCACCGAAGTCACGTCGCGAAATAGGGCCACCCGTACGCAGGTGATCTGGGCGGTCATTTTCCAGCATGCTATCCAGACCGCACTCGGACTCGCAGCCTTGGCCGAAGAAGAGGAGTTTGTCTCCAATCATGAACCGTCAGTACAAAGGATTGCCTCTTTCGTTCCTGGCCCCTTCGCACAAGAGGTCGCATACTACGCCTATTGGTGGGCGATCCCGTTCGTCCAATTGATATGTGCCATGTACGTCTGTTATCGTCTTATTATATGCTTTCTAATCTTTCCCGCTAGGTTCTCATCGATACATGGCAGTACTTCCTCCATCGTTGGATGCATGTTAATAAATGGCTCTATCGGCATTTCCACTCCTGGCACCATCGCCTTTACGTTCCTTATGCTTTCGGAGCGCTATACAATCACCCTGTTGAAGGATTCCTTCTTGACTCGGTCGGTTCTGTCGTTGCCGAGACATGCACCTTTATGACTGCACGCCAAACCATGATTCTCTTCACGTTGGCCACATTTAAGACTGTCGACGATCACTGTGGATATCGCATTCCATTTGATCCTCTGCAATTCATGACCGCGAACAACGCCGACTATCATGATATACATCATCAGGTATGTCAGTTGCATTTTATTGAACAGAACTAACCGAATCTCAGACTATGGAATCAAATCCAACTTTGCACAGCCGTTCTTCATCCATTGGGATGTCATCCTCGGTACCCGCATGACAAGAGAGAAATGGAGAGTCGCAAGTACAAAAAGCGCGACAAGGAAGAGTCAGACTAATTTCATCCATCTCATTTCGTTTGTTGTACGAAGGGCCCTTTATCTATACCTGTAATATATCGCACTTCTAATGCACTTCTCACCTTGTATCAGTGGAAAGCGGTGAATTGAAGTGGTAACGCAACCGGTCATGTCTACGCGTGACCTAACAGCGCGTTTGTCACTCTCCTCTTACCATCAAAGGCGTCCATCATGGCCAGAGGTCGCGGCACGTTCGGACTAACCTCTTCTCGCGGTAGAGGAAACTTTCGCGGAGGCTCATTTCGTGGCGGAGGATGGCGGGGTCGAGGCGAGGACGAGGGCGGGGAGGTGCAAAGTCTGGAGATGGCGCCCCAAAACGCGAGGACGATGGCACACAACTCGCGGAGCGGTTCGAGAGGATAGCTGCCAACGACGAGATTGACGAAAAGTTAGGGTTCGCGAGAGTGGAGCAGGGCGGTCGCAAAGAAGGTTGGCTGGTCAACATGCACGCGGTCAGTGCGATTCTGCTGTTCTTGTCGAGTTCTCTAAACGGCCTTGAAGACGCTCTTGAAGGATCCGGACTATCCGTCTGGAAAAGCCGCCGTGGATTACTACTTTCTTGAAGACGATGGCAACATGTTCAAGGCGACTTACGCGTACGAGCCCTACTTCTACATTGCCTGCAAAGTACGTGCCAATGACGCGTTTTACGTCGTTTGCTCACCACTGAACAGGCCGGGACGGACTCTACTATCGAAGAGTGGCTTATGAAGAAGTACGAAGGCGTTTTGTTACGAATAACGCGCGAACGCAAGGAGGATCTTAAGCTGCCAAACCATCTCATGGGGCACCGACGCCTTTACCTCCAGCTCTCCTTCCGCAACGTGTCCGATCTTCTCTCCGTCAGACGCGAGATTGTACCGCTCGCCCTGGAGAATAGCGCGAAACGAGACGCTGTGGATGCATATGCAGAGGTCGTCAGTGCTACTGCTTCGGGAAACGCCAGCATGGATATTGAATTGGAGGGCGCGCTGGGCCTTCGTGGAGGCAAAGGCCCGGCGCGCGACGTGGATCCGCGAGAAAGCATCATCGACGTGCGCGAGTACGATGTTCCGTACTATTTACGCGTAGCCATTGACAACGACTTGCGCGTCGGTCTTTGGTACACTGTCACGTTCACGGAGGGCCAACCGTCGTTCAAGCACATTGTGGAGAGGGTCAAACGTGCGGATCCCGTCGTAATGGCCTATGATATCGAGACCACCAAGGCGCCGTTGAAGTTCCCGGACCAGGCCATCGACCAGGTTATGATGATTTCATACATGGTGGATGGTCAAGGTTACTTGATCACCAACCGAGAAATTGTCAGTGAGGACATTTCTGACTTCGAGTACACACCGAGGGACGATTATCCCGGCCCATTTATAGTCTTCAACGAGAAAGATGAAGTACGTTGTTTTGCTTGTTTCTCTGTTTGCTCTGAATGCCAATATTGGTGTAGGCGGCCACAATCAAACGCTTCTTCTCGCATATCCAGAATGTCAAACCTACTGTCATAGCCACGTTCAACGGAGACTTCTTCGATTTCCCTTTCCTTGACGCTCGCTCCAAGGTCAACGGAATTGACATGTTCCTTGAAACGGGATTCGCCAAGGACTTAGAGGAGGAGTATAAGAGCCGGACATGCGTGCACATGGACTGCTTCAGATGGGTCAAGCGTGATTCATATCTTCCGCAAGGAAGTCAAGGTCTCAAAGCTGTCACAACGAACAAGTTGGGTTATAGTCCGGTTGAGTTGGATCCTGAACTCATGACACCGTGAGCTTTGGTGTTTTCCTATATTCCTTCAAGCATTGATCACGTCCTAGGTACGCGATGGAGAGACCTCAGGATCTGGCTACCTACTCCGTTTCCGATGCCGTCGCGACGTACTACTTGTACATGAAATACGTTCATCCCTTCATTTTCTCGCTGTGCAACATCATTCCCTTGTGTCCCGATGAAGTTCTCAGGAAGGGTACAGGGACTCTCTGCGAGACTCTACTCATGGTCAGTTGTTCTTTTTTTGAGAAACATTGATCCAACTCAGTTCATAGGTGGAAGCATATCGTGGCCGTATTATTATGCCAAATCGGCACGAGGATGAACACGGTCATATGTATGACGGACATCTTCTGGCGTCAGAAACTTACGTCGGTGGGCACGTCGAGGCGCTAGAGGCTGGCGTTTTTCGTAGTGATATTCCGACTGACTTCAAGATTGTGCCAGATGCTATTCAGCAGGTAACTATGAAGCACGTCATATCAATGCTCAACTGACAAGACTTGTAGCTCATCGATGACTTGGATGCAGCGCTCTCCTTTTGTATCGTCGAGGAGTCGAAAGCATCCATGGACGATGTCACCAATTACGACGAAGTCAAGGATGCCATCCAAGCAGCTCTAGAGCTCATGCGGGACAATCCTAAACGTGTCGACAACCCGCTCATCTATCACTTGGATGTCGCCGCCATGTATCCCAACATCATGTTGTCTAATCGCCTCCAACCAGACTCCATGGTCGATGAAGCGGTATGTGCAGTGTGCGATTACAACCGACCAGAGAAAACTTGTGATCGTCGCTTGGAGTGGGCTTGGCGAGGAGAGTTCTTTCCTGCTCATCGCGACGAGTACAACATGATTCGACACGCGCTCAACCAGGAAACTTTCCCTCCGAGACGTCCCGGTGGGCCACAGAGACGCTTCCCTGACCTCTCTGATGCGGAGCAGACTGCGCTTCTACACAAGCGATTAGGCGACTACTCCCGCAAGGTGTACAAGAAGACCAAGGACACCAAGATCGAGAACCGCGAAGCTATCGTGTGTCAACGAGAAAATCCTTTCTATGTCGACACCGTTCGCACTTTTCGAGACCGCCGGTACGAATACAAGGGTCTCCACAAGACGTGGAAGAAGAATTTGGACAATGTCATGGCGGGGAATGCGTCGATCACAGAGGTTGATGAGGCGAAGAAGATGATTGTGCTTTACGACTCCCTGCAGTTGGCTCACAAGTGCATTCTGAACTCGTTCTACGGATACGTGATGCGGAAGGGCGCTCGATGGCACTCGATGGAGATGGCCGGCATTACCTGTCTCACAGGCGCTACCATCATCCAAATGGCGCGCGCCCTTGTAGAGCAGATCGGGCGTCCTTTGGAGCTGGACACGGACGGTATCTGGTGTATGCTGCCCGGCGTCTTTCCGGAGAACTTCAAGTTCAAGCTGGCGAATGGCAAGACTCTTGCCTTCTCGTACCCTTGTACGATGCTGAACCACCTTGTTCACGCGCAATTCACGAATCACCAGTACCATGATTTGAATCCCGAGACGGGCAGGTACGACGTCCACAGCGAAAACTCTATCTTTTTTGAACTGGATGGTCCATACAAGGCCATGATCCTCCCATCGTCGAAGGAAGAAGATAAGTTGTTGAAAAAACGTTATGCGGTGTTCAACGATGACGGTTCGCTTGCGGAGTTGAAGGGCTTCGAGGTCAAGCGGCGTGGAGAACTACAGCTTATCAAGCACTTTCAGACAGAAATCTTCGAGAAATTCCTGCTTGGCTCGACCACCCAAGAATGTTACGCGGCCGTCGCCGAAGTAGCGGATCGGTGGTTGGACATCCTTTTCACCAAAGCAGAGACCTTAGACGACGATGAACTTGTCGAGCTCATCGCTGAAAACAGGAGCATGTCAAGGACGCTTGCTGATATGGTGGGCAAAAGTCGACCTCAATCAGTACCGCCCGTCGCCTCGCCGAGTTCCTTGGTGACCAGATGGTTAAGGACAAGGGTCTTGCGTGTAAATTCATCATCTCCGCCAAACCTATTGGTTCCCCAGTCACGGATCGCGCTGTTCCTTTGGCCATATTCTCAACCGAGGAAAGTATCAAGCGGACGTATCTCAGAAAATGGCTCAAGGACAGCAGTCTCGCCAATTTCGATCTACGTTCCATATTGGACTGGGACTACTACATCGAACGACTTGGGTCCGTGATACAGAAACTTATCACCATCCCCGCCGCATGCAGAAAGTTCCTAATCCCGTTCCACGTATTCGGCATCCTGACTGGCTGCATCGCCGCGTCGCTGGTCAGGTGGACAAGTTCAAGCAGAATAAGCTCACAGATTTCTTCAAGGCTGCTGGAGAGGACGACGGTGCCTCCACGCAACCTCGCGATATCGAGGATATGACTGACGAGGGGAAACAGCCTTCTGACGGTAAGATACGTATAACCGTGTCGAAAAAGAAGAAACCTCAGCCTGTCGCCGAGGCTGAGACAGAAGACTCACTTCCTCCCGTTCCTGATCCATATGTCAGTTATTCTGCCTGGATAAGGCCATGCGCCTCGTTGGAAACAACGGCATGACGCTCTATGGAATAACGGCTCTTCTGTCCCTACTGTGGTTCCCACTATGTTCCGTGGAGTCAAAGTCAAGACGAACCGCACTTGGGATGTCATCCAGATACGGCCTAGCAAAATTCCAGGACGGTTCATCCTGTGGATGTCGGTCGACGGAGAATTGTATCTGCTCCCTTGCGCATTCCAGGGAGATGTACATTCACTTACGCGCACCCAAAGACGACTTCTTTAAGACCGAGTACTATTGGTCGAGCAGGTTACCCGGAATCTGCCTGAGACCTCCCTTCTTCGAATCTATACAAGATAGTCGTCCGCGAGGATACCTACAACACCATTCAAGAGCACTTCGTTGATATCGCAAATGACCCCAACGTAGACGGTGTATTTGAGCAACAGGTAAAGTTTCCCTTGTCATACTTGAAACAGCTGCAACTCAACTATTGTTAGATTCCTCTCGTCGTCCGTGGCTTGCTGAAGTTGGGGAAGTCTTGCACCGTAGAGGATGCTGGTATGACGCTTAATCGTGGCCAGACGGTCGGCTTCGATCTGAATCAATTGGATCGATCAAGTTCAACAAATTCCAAGCGGAAATACCTGCAAGGTGACTCGCTAAAGTACATCTTCTTGTACCATGCCTGCTCCGCCAAGGATCCCCTTCACGTCTTCGCGACCTTTTTACCCACTGGAGCGGTCAAACTCCATATCGTCGACCCTGCCACTCGTCGCCAGGCCATCCCCAGGCTGGAAAGTACCTATGTCGATCTCAAAGAACAACGAGAAACCAAGTTTGGCCTCAGTGACTCCGTATCGTATCCGGACGCCCTTACATTCACCACTGCATATCACACCTCCGATGTCATCGCTCTGAAGGCCATCTCACGAGAATTGGGTTTATTGGAAGATAAATCCTATACAGTGGTCATCTCTTCGAGCAAGGACCAGTCGTATTATGATCGTCTTGTGCCTAAACTCGCCAAATTCCCCGTTCTCTCCATGACAAAGGCGCGCCTTCCTCATACACTAGACGTATTTCCGTGGCAAACCAACGTTGCGAAGAAGATGATCTTTCGCTACCTTGGTCTTGGTAGCTGGATCGACCGCATGACTGCTCTTGCTGAGTACTACGATGTGCCTATCGGTCATTTGGAGGGCGATCAGCCATTGTTCGTGTCGGATTTATGCTACGCTCGTCGCCTCGTACAGAATGACATGGTCCTCTGGTGGTCACCGGGTGAACTGCCAGATCTAGGGGGCCTAGAGAACGACAGAAGACAATCAGACGATCTTCCCTCCACCGAATTTTACTCCTCAGGCTGTTTCCCAAATGTGTGCTTGGAGGTGACTGTGCGCAATTTGGCGGTCAACTCGGTCATGCATTCAGTGGTCGTGAACGAGCTGGAGGGTAGCGGCGGTTCTACTGCGTTTGACTCTGTTTCGCGGACTTTGGATGAATACAAGAACGGCGAAACGCAGCAACGGGATCTCACTCTGGGAGAGTCACAGGTGTCTTCGCAGGCATTCAGCATCCTCCGCAATATGGTCAAGTCTTGGCTGCTCGATAAAGTGCAGAACGAGGAAGCTGCGGCATCGTTGGCTATTGATCACTTTTGGCGCTGGATCAGCTCAAGTGCATCTCAGCTCTACGACTCTGGTCTCCATCGCTTCGTTCACGGTCTGATGCGCAAGACCTTCATTCAATTGCTGGCCGAATTTCGTCGACTAGGTTCGCAGATTGTCTATGCGGATTTCAGCCGTATCCTGCTTTCCACATCTAAACCACCAGGCACTGCAAAAGCCTACGCCACCTATATCAACTCGGCCGTGACATCACACGAACTTTTCCAGCATATATTCCTCGACACTACCAGGTTCTACGACTATCTCATCTTCATGGATAATGCCAATATGGCGGCTGTCGTCTGCGAAAAGCCGGACGCTGTGGACCCACCAAAGGCCTTATCCATTGATATACACTGGAACATTGCACAGTTCCTTCCACCCGCCGTCCGAGAAGACTTTGCCTCTGTCGTACAGTTCTTCTTGGTCGAGCTTTACAAGATCCGGCAGAAGCGAATGAAGAGACGAGGATTCCCCTGCGCCAGCTTGAGAACGGAACGTCCGATGCACCTCAGATAGATGCCAATAAGGAAAACGAGGCCACCGTAATTCGACAGTTTCTAGCTCGTCGACTCACTCGAAAGATGCTCAAAGTCGTTTGTAATATTCAAGGTCGGCATAAGGATGCACAGTTGAACGAGGAGCAGACTGGCGAGTTCGACTTCCCCGTCTTACCTGGCTCGTACCTCCAAATGATCGATCCGCTGCTCGAGTTTATTAAATTCGTGTGCGCCGTATTCGGTTTGGCGAAGGAATACCAAGTGGAGATTGGCTTGCTGAAGCGCAATCTTCTGGAGCTCATTGGCGTGAAGGAGTTTGCGTCGGAGGCTATATTCCGGAATCCGTGCGAACCGCTCGTGCTCCATAATGTCCCGTGTCGGCATTGCGACACTATACGCGACTTTGACTTTTGTCGGGACCCGAGGTTGTTGCCGAATAACGTGGATGTGGTCCAGCGGTGGACGTGCGCCGACTGCAATGGCGAATATGACAGGCCGGCTATCGAGTTCACGTTGATCAATATGCTGTTCCAGTTGGAGTGCTCGTTTGCCCAGCAGGATCTCCGGTGCTCGAGATGTCAGCAGATACAGTCGGATACCGTGTCGAGGTTTTGCCATTGCTCTGGGACGTACCAGTTTACGATGAGTAAAGCTGATGTCCGCCGCAAACTGCGTACGATTGTGAATGTGGCGATTGTTCATAATCTTGCTCGTTTGAAGGTAGGCCTTTCCATCTTTTCTGTTTTCGTTCACGTCTGATTGTTGCGTAGGAATCTGCACAAATCGCGCTTCAGAATTGGTAGACTCTTTGTCGTCGTTTGTATTAGTTGATATGTTGTGTGATATTTAGTAGCCCATATGATACCTCTCAAGCTGTATACTACTCCGTTCATCTGTAATCTCAAGACCACATGAAAAGACCATACACTGTCTGGCGCTCCGTTGAGGAAGTTATACACGTTGCTGTTTTTCTCAAGCATCGAAATGGGAGTGACAGTTTCAGCAAGCAAAGCATTCATTTCATGAGTAGGCAAAACAACTAGACGAAGCACGAAGTCATCAGGAGCTCCTAGAGCACGAAAAGCCTTTTCCTCGATACTCCACATTGACAGCAAACGGCGTCGAACGCACAGACGGTGCGGAAAGCAAAGCACCTATAGGTATTCTCGGCGGTCCCTTCCTAAATGGCGCCATGTATCTGACGGCTATACCCCTCCAGAAAACTGTCTGACTTCTGTGTGTTGGTCTGAGTTGGAACGTACGAAGCACATGAGAAGGAAGATTAACCTGGCAGTGATGAATTTCCTGAACTGGTCAATGGCAGCTTTGGTGCGAGGAGTTTTGATGGTTCGGAGATCTATGCGTCTGATTTGTCCTGTTGATGATGGAGGGTTAGGCTGTTCAGGCGCAGGGGCTTCGGATTGTATGCGCGAGAGCTCGAGAGGTTCAGTAGAAGAGTCGTGCATGCGTCGTCGCTTGGGAGGTCCTTGGTTGACAGTAAAGGATTGGTCGATGAGATCGTGAGTGCGTTTTCGGTTGGTTTCGAGTGACGGAGAGGAAGGAGAGAGAGGAAGAGGCAAGCAGAGCGATAGCGATTCATCTTGAGGCAGAATGTTTTGCGTGTGTGATACGTAGAGGCCTGAGAAGATGAGCACATAGTATACACACGAATCAAAACAAAGAGGGCGTACTGTCGAGTACGAATTTGGATATCGGCATGAGAAAGTTTTGCGAGATACACTTGAGGATCCAGTCACAATGCAGAACCTGTGAAACGGTTGTGCGTATAGCGAAACATGCCTTCCGTATCGAGACGCGTACTATGAACGACCTAGAGAGGAGGCTGCAAATGCACCAGTCTAAAATGGCCTACTTTACGTTGCCGAGCATATCTTACATTGAACACCAAGAATCATTCAGATCCCGGCAAAAGAAAGTATCCGCGCGCGAAAAGTCCTCGGGTGTTTGTACCAGTCCTCCTCCATGTCGAACTGGTGAACGATCAGCGGTTGGGTATGTGTATACTGTGTACACACCCCAGTGTAAACGAAAAGAACGCGAGACCGACGGGCTGAAGCATGCTAGCAAGACGTGTTTACAATTTGACGAAGAGATGGATAGGCAAGCCTTGCCTATCCGTCCAGTGAACAAGGCCATGCATAAGAGAAGATGACGGCGCAAAGAGAGAGAGAGAGAGAAGAATTTGGGTTAGGGTCACTTTCGACAAGATGATCAGCGATCACGCTTTTCGTGGCGCAGATCAGAGAACAACAAGGTAAATCCTAGCACAGCACGTAAATTAAGATATCTAAGCAGTATAAAGAAGCTCATAAGTACATCTACAGCAACAGTCGTCACTTTTTCTTGGGCACGAAAATCCAACTCAGCATAATGATAACACGGACGCCACATGCAATACCCAACGCGCCCGGAGCACCGATGGCTCCCAACAAGGCGCGTCCAACGAAGGCTCCAAGGAAAAGCGCAGAAGCAGCAATCAGCTTGTGGTCGCGCGTCTTGACCTTGTGCATGAACTGGAACAGCTTGGGATCATTGACGAGCTCAACCCACACAGTCGTCAACACGACTATTCAGGATTCAGATAATTGGCTCTGACTCTTTACTAGATAAATCAACTCACTGGTGGTGGTAAACTGCGTATTCAATCTCTTCCCCACAATACCTTGCACACCCAGACTCGCGCTCATAAAAGCGAGACACACAAAAGACAGTGTGTTCGTCCAAGTCGGGAGCGCGCGCGCATCGGCGACCCCAGGCTGGCCGCTTTTGAATATCGTGACCGCCGCGGCCATGGTCATGAGGACTTGGAGGAACGTCGCGAGGATTAACCATATGCGCTTGTGCGCCCCGATGCGATCACCGATTCGCCCAACGAACGCGCCGGCGTTGAACGACAGCAACGACGTCAAGGCCTGTCGATCCGCGATGTGGAATGTCTCGTCCCTCTGTCCTGGGGGTCCCTCGAATAATCGGGCGAGCGCGAGCGCCAGCTTGGAGAGGATGAGTCACTACTACTTACAGCAAGGGATTGGGAGGCTCACCTGCGCAAAATTGCCAGTCTGGAATCCACACCATACGAACACTGCTGAAAACGAAATAGCATCTCTGTGGGCTGCGGGTCACGATTGACGGTTGATAAGGACAGACGGAAGGGCGCACATATAGCCAGTCATGAAGCAGTAACCCGCAAGGGGGCTTACACACTCCTCGGGATCGACATCCTCTAGTAGATAGCTGAAGAAGGAGAACTTGGGTGGCGCAGCGAGGCCTTGTTCAGCGCTGTCGTTGTCTTGGGGAGACATGCGAGGACGCTGGGAAAAAGACGATGGCGCCAAGACGTTGGGGGATCATGGTTGCTGCTCTAAGGAACGGAACGGAGTGCCACTCCGAGGTCCGCGGCCCAACATAGACAGTTCCACAACTCGCGAACAGAAACAAGAAATCGCAACGCAAGTATATTCATTACAGGAACTATATATACGCCACAAAATTTTTTTTTTGCAGTTGCCCAAGAGCCCTCCAACTGGAAGACCTCGCATAACAACCCACAAAAACAAGAACCCATCAGACACGAACTCTCCTCGCCGGCAAAACCCCCAAACGACTCATACGAGCACATCCAGGTGAATCGCCAAAACGTCCTCGAGACCCCAAAAGGCCAAAAAATTCTCTGTAGAGCGAGGGAGCACAGATATCATCGACTGAGCTTGAGAGATGCGGCATTTATAAAAATGCGAGACTCGGTCAGTTTCTATAGAATAGATCCTGTTCGAGTATGTATCTGAAGAAACCAGTCAAAGCGTCGGGCGATCCTTATATACTCCCGACAAGAGGTCCGTGCGTGGGAATGTGGCTTGCTATATATGGTCTACGTGCGTTATGCCTCATTGTCAGCTCGAATGTGCAATGCAAAAATACATGAACTAAAAGTACAATGGTAGGATATGAATCCATAGGGTAATAATGTGTCCGTCGTAGGTCCAATGCAACTACTAAATCACGCCTCCCTCTCAACTTCCTGTTCCATCTGCTGGTGCGTCAGCTTCCCCTTCATCTTCCTCTCAATCTCGTCCTTCTTATCCTCAATATTCTTCCCAATCCACTCCAGTTTCCGCATACCGCCCCACTGCATCAACCCGCGATGTTTCCGATTGAGCTCGCTATTCCGCTTCTTGAGACCACCAGAATCAGAGCCCTTGACGACGGCGCGGCGGAAGAATCAGACACAGACGAATCCGAGTCATACACAACACCCTCCGCGCCCTCCTCCTTCATCGACTCCTCCGCACAATCCAACACCTCCATCACATCGTTCATACTCGCATCGCCCGACGCGAGCTTTTCGTGGTATCCGCTCAGCCCAGGCCACACCTTCACCGTCAACTGCAGCTTCCCAATCACACTCTCCTCCTTGACCACATTCTTCCGCGCCCGATCCAACGCGTCCTCGTCCCTTTTCTGAAGAACAACGTCCACCGTCGTCTCCTCTCGGTCGTATAGGCTTCTCAGCCAGAAAACGCCCCAAGCTCCGTCGAATCAGGTCCGAACGAGTGCTTGCGGAATTTCACGACCAAGCACTCGGCGAATCGATTCTTCGTCGCCAGCGCGACAGCCCGGTCACCCTTGGAATCCCACCCGCCGTTGCTGTTCGGGTACATCTTCCCCTTCTGGCTCGAACTGCGCCCCAGCTCGAACCGCAGCTTGCATGTAGCCAAATCCGGCGGCAACTCAAAGTTGGCCGTTGCGTGGGGCTGAATTTCAAGTGTACACGCATCCCATCCCAAGAGCTCGCGAGGAAGTTTGGTTTGAACACTGCGCCACAGCACGGAGAACCTGAGTTTCCCAAAACCGATGCCCCCTACTAGAGGAAGCGAGTCTGTCACTTGACTATGTACCTTCAACAGATTCTTCAGTGAAAGCACGACCACTCCAATGAGCGGGTTTGTCTCATGTAGTCGAAGGTCGCGGACAGATATGGTGACAGTCGCGTCAAGCCAGTTCTTGACGAAGCGTTCAGTACCAGCATTGAACTAACAAACGAACACATGAGTGAGATAACAGCACAAGACAAACCGATACATACATAAGGCTTGTTGGTCTTCATCTTGGTCCGCGTCTTGTATATCCGCTCATCATTAAGAATGATAGTGCAGTACGCGCTGGGCAGATCACTACTCTCCTCTTGCTCCCCACCATTTGCCACACCGCTTTCCCGCACCTTGGGAACCTCCAAACCCGTAATCTGCTCCACGCGAACAGAAAGCACGCCACTAGGCCATTCCGCAGACGGAGGCGTGTGCGCAATGATCTCGTCTGTCATCTCCTTCAGATCTTCATCTTTTTGTCGGTCAATACCACCGATGGCCTCGGGCTTGGCCTTGGCTTCGCGAAGCTTCACATCGGCCGCTTTCTTCAGCTCTTCCGAGAGTTCTCCAGCATCAGCAATATGATGTTCCAACGTGGTTTTTGTCATGTAGCCAACAGACCATTCGAGGGTACCCGGTAGGCCCCCAGTGAAGGTGTCCCGACGCGTCACCATTTTGTTCAAAGTGTCTGAAGAACTCATAAAGTCGGCTAAAGGCACCTCGACAGAACCTAGCATATCGTCTGCAGTGAACCGGTCTGCAATAAGTATAATTGAGTACAGTCTCTGTATCGAAAACGAAATTCATCACCTGAATCCCATAACTGCAAACGAAGACGTTCTCGTGCATTAGTCTCTGCAGGCGTCACGAGAAGGTATGATGTCTCCTCCCAGACAGGTTGCGCGTCATTTTCAATGATCCTGTAATTATATCAAGGCAAATACAAAGATATCAGTCAGTTTCACTCACCTCGTAGACCACATAGCCTTACCCCACTTGCCCCATCCAACCGTAACATATGGATCCCCAACCTTCTTATCCTTCCTGCCCACACCTTGCCCTCATCTCCATTCCGGAATCCCTCCGCACTCTTAACAGTAACAACAATAACCCCCACCGCATCAGTGTCCATCTTCTCCTTCCCAGACAACAACGCCTTCAAATCCAGCGTCAAGCTCCTCGGCGCGACATATGCCCCAATCGCACCGTCAATCGCCGTCTGCAGCCACTTTGACAGCCCCGGCACGTCCATCACGTTCAGAAAGCTCTTGGACAGCGGCGTGCACTCCAGCGTCACCTTGGGCTGCCCGAGGAACGTCAGCGTCATCGCAGCGAGGAAGGGCGGATTCGGCGTGAGCTGCAGGCGCAGACGCGTCGTCGCGACGATCCCGGTAATCTCGACCCACACGGGGAGCACGACGCCTGCGGAGGCGTAAAACTCCATGAGAAGATGGACGTTCCGCGCGCGGCCTTTGAGATCGGACCCGACGTCCTGGGCGCGGTACGCGACTGCGAGTTCGAGGTTGACAAAGTCGCCTTCCTCGGCGGTCATGCCTGCAAAATCTTTAGTAGCCGCCCCGTCCTTGAGATGGCGCACGCCGAGGATACGGAGGGGCTCTGCGCCCTGGCCGATGTCGGCGACGCGGACTCCGTGAATAAATTTGGGGAGAGATGCTTGGAGAGCATCTTCAAGCATGTCAGAGACGGCAGTGAATATGGATGGATTTATGATCGGCCAGAGGGAGGCGAGGAAGGCGTTGAGCCATGCAGCGGTTTCCGGACTGCGGCGAGATATAATCTATACACAGTCAGAGCGTGAGTTGAATATATAATGAGTCCATACCGGTCGATGATCATTCTGCTCTGGCGGAGGTAACGGCGGCTGAAATCTCGCTTGCAATACAGACGCTCCAGCGACAAGAGCAAGCGCGCAGCAGCCTGCGCTGCCCACGACGAGAGTCAAAAACTCGTTTCGGCTGATTATAACGCGGAAAAGCGAGGTCATAACCAATGAGGCGGCCCCACCGGCGCCTGCAGCAACGGCAACGACCAGCGCTGTCCGCTTCCTATATTGGCGCTCGAATTCAGGATAGCGCCAGTAGTCATTGTGTATCTCCTCGTCGAGCAGAGCAGACAACTCAGAGGCAACGACGTTGGGTGCATCATCTGGGCCAGAAGTATCCTGTAGTGATTCCCGTGGTATTTCGCCCGAAGTGTTGTCATGAATGGTCAGTGCTAGATGTGTGACGGGATCGATGACCTCCCGTTCTGGCGACTTGGCCTTGACGTGCGACAGCGACGCCGAGCTCGAGCTAGGCGACGCGTTATTGGAGGTGGTCGCCATGATGGTACGTGCATGCTTGACGTCAGGCCTCTGTTATATACCCGACATCAAATCGTACCCACTTAAACTTGCGCCTGACCGCCTCCACCATCAATGACGACTGCGGGTCTCCTCGTTACAAGGACATGATACTACTTCGTTTATTGGTACGAGAAATACTGTTACACGGTATTGACTTCTTACTTATGCATCCCACTTCAAGACATGTCAACCACACAACGAATGCAATCACCGGCCTACGAGACATGCATCAAACGCAAAGAAACGCTCCAAATAGAATACTCACATGCATATCATGGAAACCTGCATTAATCTCGGACAAGACGCGGTGGTGGGTGACATACTCGTCAATCTTAACCTTGCCCCCAAGATAATCTGTCGAGGACATGAGTATCTCAAAGACGCAGATGCATTTCAATTCCCACCTTCAACGAGACCAGGAATCTCGGTTCTTCCCTTGACGCCACCGAAAGCACTTCCGCGCCAAGTGCGACCAGTGACCAGTTGGAAACTAAGAAGGGACGTCAGACAGAGCCACAGGACATAAATAACTAGCACTTACGGTCTGGTAGATATCTCCTGCCCAGCAGCTGCGACACCAATGACGGTAGAAACACCCCATCCCTTGTGGCAAGCCTCAAGAGCTGCACGCATAACATGCACCTAACGACACGGTCAGTCGAAATGAAAAGCATCAGGGAGAGCAGATGCTTACATTACCAGTGCAGTCAAAGGTGTAATCAAGACCTCCATCCGTAATCTCCACAAGATGATCCTGGATACGCACGCCCTCACCTAGAGCACTCGGGTTCACAAAGTCCGTGGCGCCAAACTTACGCGCCCACGCCTCCTTGCCGGGATTCGTGTCGACCGCAATGATACGGCTCGCGCCGACGAGCTGAGATGTGGTGATAACACCGAGACCAATAGCTCCACAACCAAAGACTGCGACAGTCGAATTTTCTGGACAAAGGTAAATGGAGGTACGAATACTGGGAACCACAAGGACGCACTGATACCGGGCTGTTTAACAACCGAGCCCCATGCAGTGGTGATTCCACATCCCAGGAGGCAGACTTTCTCGAGAGGAGCCTGCTTATCAACCGCGACAACCGAGACATCGGCAACGACGGTATACTGGGAAAAAGTCGAGGTGCCCATCTACAGATAAACGCGTCAACGTGACGAGTTGTAGACTATTGGAGTCCACGTACAAAGTGGTGAATGGGTTTGCCATTGATAGAGAATCGGCTGCTGTTATCGGGCATAAGACCTTTGCCTTGCGTCGCGCGAACTGGAATGCGTCAGAAGATCAAGAGAAGGACGCGTTTAATCTATCCCACCTTTGCCACAAAGGTTAGTCTTGCCACTCTTGCAAAATTTGCACTCGCGACACTCTATCAAAACCCATGAGAAATCGACACTGAACGCGAGAGTTCGGATACCCACCGGCAGTGTACAGTGGAATGACATGGTCGCCCACCGCGACATTCGTGACACCCTCTCCCACCGATTCGACCTTTTGCCCCCATGATCAGCGGAGATCAGAGGCTGATACTGGGTGTCTTACTATGCCGCCTCCCTCGTGACCAAGGATGACCGGGAACAAACCCTATGGACGTTGAGGACGATGCGATGATAGTACTTTGACGGGCAACATACCTCAGGATCCTTTCCACTGCGAGTGTATTCGTCGGTATGGCATATTCCTAAACGCCAGATGCTGTAGGATAGATCACGAAGAAGCGTAAAAACGCACCGGTGTGAAGGATATGAATGCGAACTTCATTAGCCTGGGGCGGGGCAACGTCGACGTCTTCGATCTTGAGATCCTCGCCTGCAGCCCAGCAGACGGCGGCCTTGCACTTGATAGTCTTTCCTACAGTAGACATGATGGTGGTGAGAAAGAAAAGTGTTTGAAAGGATACTTATAGGCTCTCATGATATCATCAGATGGCCTATCCGGGTCATCCTTTACACGATTTCGAAAGCCAGAGGCCACCTGCTTGCTCATCCGAGCGATAACCGCCGACTATAGTAACAGAGCGCGGAAGAAGTGTGTTACGTGGGTAAGAGATAGCGCCACAGACATCTACCGTGATCAGTATAAGCTGTTTCAAGGCTTCAGAAAGGAAGGATTCGGAGCGAGTTGTTGATAGTCAGAGTCAAGCTCAATAACGTTAACGTAAATACCATCTCTGTTCCTAACTTCCATGTCATTCACAAACGTCTACTACAAACGGGTACATCTTCTACACCATCGCGCGCGATAAGACTCTCAAAGCTAACCCAGACAGCAGCAACACCCAAAGCCTGCTATGTCTGCTACAAACCCACACCCATCGTCCTCGCCACCATCAACACCGTAGACTTTCTCTACACCTGCGAGAGCCATCTCAAAGATCGCGACTTTGCCTCCCAAATCCAGGATGAGCAATCCGCTAGCCCCGAGGAAATAGCCAGAGTCAAGGCCGAGTGGGAGGAGAAGCAGAAACGGAAGAAAGAAAAGGAGCAGGAGAAAGCGAAAGACAAGGAAGGTGACGACAAGGACAAGAAGGACGAAGGCGACAAGGAGAAATCCAAATCACCTGCACCAGCGTCTCCTCCAGCGCCCTCAACCCCGACTGCGACTCACCAGCGCTACGCTCTCCATCGCGACTTTTACGCAAGTAAGTTACGTCTGCCTCATACGCCCGGTCTTGCCATTATTCTGATTTCCTCCAGTGCGCCAAAACGAACACCGTAAGCGCCGCCAGACCGCCCAAGCCGAAGATCTCGCTCCTCGTCTACCTGGTGCTCCCCGAGGCAGCATCCTATGACCATAGGCACTGTAAACACTACCACCACAATCATACCATGCACTTTAAATATTATCTGCAACAACAATCTGCAACAACAATCTGTGGCATCAAGTCAAGAGAACAAACCAGGACGCGTCGAAAAGCAAGACACCTCGGGCAACTCATTCCCCGCCCATTGCGAGTATGGCTGGGAGAGGCTCGGTAACGGTGCTTGTGGGCCGGACTTTGCAGAAAAAAAGTGACGAGGACTCAGGAGACGCTTGCCAGTATGCCATCCTCTATGTTTACTATTACTCAGTAAGCCGCACGTGGAGACGAGTTCGTGTCTGTTCATCGAAACTCATGGGATTTCCAAGGTGCACCCACACGAACTTGTTGTGCCGATGTTGCAGCTCGTAAGACTGCAGTATGAGGCTATGGGTATACTGTTCTTCGGATGTCATACTGTTTTCAGAGAATCACTACGAGCGATTGGAGCGTCCTCGATCGTGACATGGATGAAGAAACGGTGAGTAGGACCGGCAAATTTACTTTGCGGTGCCAATGAACTTGGGCTTGACGCCACCGGTTGACCAAACTCTTGAACTGTTGGGACGGAGGGCCCCATTCATGCAGGCATTACGCAGGTATACGTCAAAGCAGGCCAATTGACACGCTCGAGTGATCACGCTTCCGTTCTTCGTTCCCTTGTTTGTGAGTAAAGCACGACGATCACTGGCAGATCAAATCGTAACCTATACTTTCTGAGGAACTCCAAAGGGTATAAAACTGGTTTGGAATGCCGTTACAAGTTAAGGCCTACCTAAAGGATACAGATAGATGGTCAGAAGGTACCCGCAGGGTATGCCCTCAACACATACTACACTATCAGCACAACTCCCACATATCAGCACTATTTTTTTTGGTGAATTCAGAAGCTCACATTGTTGGTCACTTGGGATTGCGCCAATGCAGTGTGCATACTCCTTGTATTATTCTACCGCCAAACTACCGAGACACTTGTCAGTGATCTTTTTTTTTTGGTGATCCCCGTCTACAGTGCTCGAGGGATCACATACTGAAAACCCACATAATTACCATCTAATTCGGAGTCTCTACTAAGCTATCAGTAGCAAGTATCAGCGGCGCCGGCACCTTTATATAAATGAGGAGCCAGGTTTCCAGCTTCTTGAGTTCAAGTCTATCAGGTGCACTCTAGCCTTCCTCACCTAGTGTCGAAATTGCTAGCTCAGACTCTCCGTTGTCTCCTCCATGTTCTAACGTTCTCTTCACACTGGCACCTATCAGGTTGCCAAGCACCTCAAGTCCAAGTTTATGCTCGATGAACGGCAACGTACATCTCAGAGATTATCGGCTACTCGTATCGGGCTTTTCTCCGGAGGTTATATTGAAGTCTTGACCATATTCTTGTCAAAGCATGAGGTTTTCGTGTTGTTGTGGACGTCCTCTATCTCGGATATGTATCTGCGTGAACTGAAACGTGTCTCCTAGGTATTTTTTAACCGTTGAACATCGTGTTCTTTCTTTCTCTGGTGTGACTCATGCTTTTTCTCCCATGCAGTCGAAGGTTCTCATTTCTAACTTATACGTTTGATGGAGACAATGTGAGCGAGCGACGGCGGCTTTTGCCGCCGTCGGTCGGCGAGCTTTGTTGACTGTCGCCAACTTCAAAGTCTATTTAACGCGGGGAACGGGGTAGCGGGCTTTGCCATTCATTGTCGTTACCCGCTGACCAGGCGTGACAGGTAACGTCACACACACCATTCTCCAGCTCCGCTCATGTCGACATCGTCCATACACGGAGTAGACGCCATGGACGCGGGAAGGCGCCAACGCGCACGGAGCAAGCTAGATAAGATTAACTTGGTGTGCCTCTTGCTTGGCCCTACGCGTTGCCTACTGATGCGCCTCAACAGACTCTGAGGTTAGAGAAAATGCGGGCTGTCTCTCCGCTCGACGAACTTCCCTACTACTATTACCCCGACTATGCCCTCAACCATTACCCGCCACAGTGGTTTCTGGGCATCATCGTCACCCGCGACGACTTCTCCACTTTCGCTCAGAAACACAACCTTGTAACAACCTCCAATGATCCATCTGACAAAGATCCCCCCAGTCCCGTGGCCGTTGTACGGAAGTACCTTGCGGACACGTGTAAGATCAATGCAGCGTGTTCCGCCCGCCTACAGCTTGTGCACGCCGACACGTCCAATACCCAGTCCATCTGCATCTCCCTTTGTTCCAACTACACCGTCTTGTTGTGCCGTGACAACGTCCTCAAAAAGACGGAAGCCCGTCTGCTTGAGCTATGGGACTTTATAGGACCCAAGATAGCTTGGTACCTCAATGCCCTTCGGGACCCCAACGACCCGACAGAGTGGCCCCTTGATCGTAAGTGTTCTGCACACTGGATGCAGTTTCGCCTTACGAAAACGTTGTAGTTCATCGTCTTTGGGAGGTCAAATATGGAGAACAGGAAACATCTTCATTCTGAGTTGTCGGCATCGCATCATGCATGCGCCATCAAGAGTTAGCCGCGGCCGCCACGTCAACCAGTCGTCAACCTCTTTAACGAAGTGCAAACGGGACCGAACGGTTTCGAACATCACATTCAAATCCCCGAATCACGTTAGTGATAAGCGTTGGGATAATGTATATTCACTGGCGTTGACATTTGGTCTGGATGGGGAACCTGCACTATTAGCCGTTGCATGTCAAATTCTCTGTCAGTGTTAGCTACGCTATTGACAAGCAATGTTTTTCTTATCACACGCGGCCTTGAGATGATGAAAGCGAGTTTGTTAGCTGCCTTGAAATTATCCTTTGCTGCTTCGCCCCCCGACCCCGAGCTGCCACTATGATACTCGTCACCTTTGATGATATGTCTCTTGATAAAGTTTCTACTTGTCACAATCTTTGATGCCGACCGTAATCCTGCTAGCAATACCACAGTAGGACTGTAGCCAAACTTAGCTGCGTAGGTGTGACCTATAACGTCGTGTTGTCTTTTCACCAACACGCTCATGTCGCCCGTCACACGTAGCATAGAGGCCATGAACGCGGCCAAGCGCGAACGGCTGAAGAAGATAAATGAGGTTTGTAATGTATTTGCTTTCCCCGGTGTTGCCTGTTGACGTGCCTCAAAAGACACTCACATTTGAGAAAATGCGGGCTGCCACCCCGTGTCAGGAGCTTCCCTACTACTACTATCCCGACAGAGGTCTTGGGCACTTCCCGCCCAAATGGTACCAGGGCTTCCTCGTCACCTTCGACGATATGTGTCAATTCGCTCAGAAACAGGACCTCGTCGCAATCTGCCCTGATCCATCTGACAAGGAGCGATACAAGGCCTGGCAGGCTGTGGAAAGATATCTCCGCAGGACATGGAAGATTAATACATCCACCATCCAGACCGTGTACGCCGACGCCACCGATGCCCATTACATGTGCCTCTCCATTTGTAATAACTACAACGTCCATTTGTGTCCTGACGAAGCGCTTGATAATTTGGAAGACCGTCTGCTCGAGCTATGGGACTTTACGAAACCAAGGTTAGCTTGGTACCTGGATGCAATCGGAACCGCGGCCGCATTCGATGATGAAGGAAAGACGGAGTGGCCCCTCGATTGTCAGTTTTCGACATTTCTAATTGCACTCTCTCTTACAAACAAACACTTCAGTTTCCCTTGTATGGGAGCAAAAATATGGAGGACAGCATGCATAATTTCATAGGTTTGATACACACTGGATTCCTGCAACCTACTTCGGCAAACAAGTCATTTACCTTATCTCAATTCACTCCAATGGAAGTCGAAGACTCCTCAATTCATTGACATCAGCATTACACATCCTCGACCCACTCGTAGCGCGACAGGATTGCAGGCATGACAAGAATCCCAAAGAGAATGAACACGGTCGCACCTCCCAGGCTTTTTAAACCTCAACGTCGTCTTTTGGCAAGGTAATCACTGAGTAGATGTGGCAGGTAACGTTGCATTCCCGTTCTACTACGTTCATGTCGCCCATCACTCGCGGAGTAGAGGTCATGGACGTGCGCAAGCACGAACGCGCGCGGGCAAAGTTAGAGAAGATGAACGATCTAGTATATAATATTCACTTGTTCCGAGCGTCACCTATTGACGCGCCTCAAAAGACACTGATATATGAGAAAATGCGGGCTGCCTCCCCGCTCAATTAACTCCCCTACTATTACTACCCCAACAACGATCTTAATCATTTCCCGCCCAAATGGTACCTGGGCACCCTCGTCACCCTCGACGACATATAGCAATTCGCTCAGACCCACAACCTGCACTGATCCACCTACGATAGATCGCGCTGGCGGTAGGAAACTATCTTTATGAGACGTATTAGGTTAGTCTTGTTACTCAGACTCGATGCGACGAAGGAAGACAGCCTTCTACCATGCTAGAGGTCGACGCAGCGGGTACCGTCCGCATCTCATCTGGATCTCCCTTTGCTCCAATTACACCGCCCACTTGTGGCCTAGCGATGCGCTCAACGATACGGAAGCCCGTCTGCTTGAACTATGGGACTTTACGGGACCAAGGATAGCTTGGTACCTGGATGCGCTCGTCTATGTGGGCGCACTTGGCGATACACTTGATGATACAGAAAAGACCGAATGACCCCTTGATTGTGAGTTACCTGCGTACTCAGCGCACTTTCTTACCATACCACCTCAGTTGGTCGTCTATGGAAGAAGAAATATGGAGGAGAGGAACCATCATCGTTTTGATATGGACTGGACCTACGTCGCCATCGGCAAGTCAATGGCTCAAAAATCGTCAGCATCACATATCATTGACGTCTGACGACCCGCTCGTATCGCGCGGGAGCCATGACAAGTATCCCACTCAACGTACATCTTACCAGCATTGCAAACTCACTTATCCTCAACGTTGTCTGCAAGGTTTTCAGATTGTCTGGCACCAGATTTGATACACATAAGCCCTCTGATACTTTGCTACCATTGACTGTACTTGTAGGTCCTTGTTCGTGTTGCGAGGCGTCACGTCACTTGACATGACGAGCGAACTTCATCGCTACTTCAACCAACGTCTTGTCGCGTCGAGGTCAGGCATCCAACGCGACATTAAGCTATAGCGACCAGAAATCAAGCAAGCGATTCCCCCCTCGTCGACAGTCTGCTTGTTGGTCCTTCGGTAGCTTATAAGCGCAATTACTCAAATCATGTCTCTCTGAACTGTAACGAGCTCCATGTTATGAATCGCCATATTTTCACATTTTCACATCTTATCATATCTTATCGGGGCCTTGTCTTATCAACCAACGGACTGTTTCATCATCTGTTTCGTCACCGATCATACTCCTTTTCATTACCGAAGCCGTACTCATGTCGGACACACACCCAACACATGGATGACATCATACATGCCGATACCTCATGGATTCCCTATTGTATACACACCGCCGACACTCATAGCACACATGGTCGTTTCAGTATTATTACTTACATGCAGTTACCACTCGTATTTAATGGTTTCACGGACCAGTAGCATACTACACTGGGTCAAGGGCGTGGAGTTATCCCTAGCGGAAACACGTATGGACAAGGAGTCCCAAACACAGGCTTACTAGTATATAAGCAGTAGTGTAGTATCATTGTACTTTAGTTCCGATCTCGTTTATACACCTGGCCTAGCCTAGTCTTACGAACACGAACACTTTCCTCCTTAGTTCTTGCTGTGGTACCTGGTTGAGTCTCGTGGCTTAGTCAGTCGCTAACAGAAGATCAGAACTACTTTCTACCACCTACCACACATTCCTGATCGTCGATCAGCACTTCGCTGTTTGATCATCGCACATTTCCCATTCCCTTTCCTGTTTACAGATCGACGGATTCCTAATTCCAGCGCACGTCCGCATACATGTGTATTGGTCCCAGTAGCGCCGGCTAACAGTTAGAGATAACTGCCTCGGGTGCTGGAAGTAGCCGCTCTCACGAGAACGAACTTTTGGCAGTTGCACTTCAGTGGGCGCTGTTTACGGGTCAACCCCCGTTCCCAGGAAAACTTCGGCTTACCTCACACCAGAGGGACGTCGGCTGGGCAATTGCAACTTGTGACGAGCTCTTGGGCTCCGTAGATACGTAGTCAGTAGTCGGTAAAATAGTGTAGACAGTTACAATACCTACCTACTTTACTTACCTTACGATACACATCATCATTCCCCACCCTACCAAGTCCTGGATTCTATTTCAGATCTAGGCGATCCCTCCCTATTCATCCAAACCTCTATTCCCTCACCCGTTTCATCCAAATCCGCATCACCCATATCCCCACTTTCACCCTTTCACTCTCCGATCCCATCACCCCGATCCATTATGTCCAACGAAGCACCCGAAGCCGCTCATCACACACCCGCTCATCACGCCAATGACGAAACCAAAGGCCGATCCCTTGTCAACAAGCCTTATGACTATGACGGGGACAAGTCCAAGTACAAGAGCTGGTGGCGATCGATGTTCACATACATCCGTGACAAGAAGAATAACCTCACATCGGACTCCGAAAGGATTGATGTTGTTCTCTCCTACATCCGAGGAGATCATGTTGATGCATGGGTCCAGAACTACTCGGACCAGAACTTCGACGAGGAAGAAGAGGAATGGACAGTCTCTTGGACTGAGTTCAAGGAGAACTTGAAGGAGCAATTTGTGGACTCCAACCTCGCGCGAGATGCGCAAGATCAGATCGAACGGTTGCGCCAGGGGCAAGACACCGCTCAAGATTTCTTTCAGAAGTTCGAGGTCCTGCTTACTCAGGCGGAATACTTGAAGGATGACACATTTGTTGTGCGACTTCTCAGACCAATGTCAACGAGAAGATCATCGACCAGATCTATGGCAGCCGAGATGGGTTGCCAAAGAAGTACAAGGATTGGAAGGCACAGATCATTCAGATCGATCACTATGGAGAAGGCGGGCGGCGAGCAAGAGGTCCGGCATGCAGGTCCGGCCCCAAGCTCCGCAGGCGGCTACATCGAGAGTCAACCCTACGAATCCACCCCCGACGCCAATCACACGACAAGATGCCACCGGCGTTACCTATGGAGGAGCCGGCAGACCGATGGACATCGACAATGCACGTCGAAGAGGACTTTGCTTCAGCTGTGGCGAACACGGCCATGTCAGCAGGTTCTGTCCTAAGAAGGGTCGACCCCAGACGATTCGGGGTCTATGGACCGAAATGAACGACGAGGAGAAGAAGAAGTTGGCCGAAGAGTTGGGTTTTGCGAAGCTCCCGCAGTAGACGCAGTCCTGCCGGAGCAGTCATCAAGGGAAGGGTCGTCAGATGCAGAATTTATTTACAGTACGGGTACTGAAACATCTAAAATATCATCGACGACTTCACCAACAAAACCTGCAAAGAAAGATTTGAGCCAAATATGCCCGAGTGGATCGCACAACGGCTAAGAGAGGATGACGTGTCGAGAGCAGTGGGAATTTTGAGAGCATGGATGCCGGAGCGGAGAGAGAGAGAAGCGACGGAGGAGAAGGTGATGGCGATCAGAGCGTTGACAAAGGAAGCTGCGGTGGAAGTTGTGACGGAGTTGAAAAAGTCAAGGAAGTACATCCGGGGAACAAAGGGGCAGGACATGAAACTCCGAGTAACCATAGAGAGCGTACACACAGGCTCTGAATGGGAAACAGTGCCCTTCTTGACAGTGGAGCAACGGGTTCTTGTGTCAATAAAGAATTCGTCGAGAAGAACGGACTCCCGATCAAGGAGTTACCGGTCAAGCTCCCTGTCTACAATGCGGATGGAACCCTAAACGAGGGAGGAGCAATCGAAGGCTTTGTGGAGGTCCGGATGAAGATTGGTGATCACGCAGAAAAGATTGAGTTGGCCGTCACCAATCTTGGCAAAACAAGCATCTTTTTGGGGCTAGATTGGTTACGATATCACAACCCCACGATCAACTGGACGGAATCCACATTGTCTTTTGATCGATGCCCAGACCGTTGCGGCTACCTACCCGAGTATAACTCGCCGGAAGATGAAGGAGAAGACGTAGAAGAGAAGTTGGAAGAGGGAGAGCGTTGTTCTGGATGGACTGGGACAACTATCGCAAAAGCGGTGAAAAGCTGAGATCACAACAGCCTTCATCCGCTGCTGCACCTTACATTGAGGAATTCTCCGATGTATTTAGCAAGGCGGACTTTGACAAGTTACCGGAGCGAAGACCCTGGGATCACGCGATAGAACTTACGCCTGGTTCCAAACCGGTTGACTGCAAGGTCTATCCCCTTAGTCCATCCGAGCAGAAGGCATTAGACGAGTTCTTGGAGGAAAACATACGCACGGGACGCATACGGCCATCAATCTCACCCATGGCGTCACCATTCTTCTTTGTCAAGAAGAAGGACGGAAGCCTTCGGCCAGTGCAGGATTATCGGAAGTTGAACGACATGACAATCAAGAACCGATACCCCTTGCCGTTGATTCAGGAGCTTATCGACAAGTTGAAGGGAGCAAAGGTTTTCACGAAGATGGATGTCCGATGGGGTTACAATAACATCCGGATCAAAGAAGGTGATGAGTGGAAAGCGGCGTTTAGAACAAACCGAGGCCTGTTCGAGCCTCAGTCATGTTCTTCGGACTTACAAACTCGCCGGCAACGTTCCAATCGTTCATGAATCACATTCTGAAGGAATTGATTGACGACGGACATGTTATGTTTACTTGGACGATATACTTATCTTTACGAACACTCTCGAGGAGCATAGACAGATTGTACGAAGGGTATTAGAAATATTACGAGTAAATAAGTTGTATTTAAAACCCGAGAAATGTAGTTTTGAGGCACATACTGTAGACTACTTAGGAGTTATTGTTGGAGGAGGAGAAGTGAAGATGGATCCGGCAAAAGTGGCCGTAGTGAAGGAATGGAAGGAGCCGACGAAGAAGAAGGAAGTACAGTCATTCCTGGGCTTCTGCAACTTCTACCGACGTTTCATCCGGGGATTTGCGGGAGTAGCGAAGCCATTGACATCGCTAACCGGGAAGGGCGAGTGGGTTTGGGGCAGGAGCAGCATGAGGCGTTTGAGGAGTTGAAACGGAGGATGACGGAAGAACCCGTTCTGATGTACCACGCGACGACGGCAAGTTTCGAGTCGAGGCAGACTCCTCGAACTATGCGAACGGGGCGGTTCTTTCCCAGTTGGTTGACGGAAAATGGAGACCAGTAGCCTTTCGGTCTCGCGCGCTGAACGAAGTAGAGCGCAATTATGAGATCTACGACAAAGAGATGATGGCTATTATGGACTCAATTGACGACTGGAGACAATATCTCCTTGGAGCAAAGGAACGGTGGAGGTGTTTACCGATCATCAAAACCTTCCAGTACTTCCGGAAGCCACAGAAGTTGAATCGGAGGCAGGCGAGATGGGTTACGGAGTTGGCGGAGTATGACATACAGATGATTCACAAGCCGGGCAAGACGATGGGGAAAGCTGATGCCTTGTCAAGGATGACAGGCCTTGAGAAGGGGGAAAAAGATAACGAAAACGTTGTTTTGCTCAAGCCGGAGTTTTTTATTTCACAAATTCAATTTTCTTTACATACAGTAGATACACCGGAGGACGAATTACTTAACAAAATCAAACAAAGAAAAGGAAACAAAGACAGATACGTACAAAAAGCATTAGAAAACAAAGAAAAAGGATGGGAAGAGAAGGAAAATGGACTTATTATATGGAAGGATCGTATTTACATACCAAAGGACAAGGAATTGCGGGGAAAAGTTATCGGAATGCATCACGACGCACAGCTTGCAGGGCATCCCGGACGATACAAGACCCTCGAGCTGATTACACGTACCTATTGGTGGCCAGGAATCAGCCGAGACGTCCGTGAATACGTAGAAGGGTGTCAAAAATGTCAGGTTACAAAGTCACATCGCACGAAGCCGGCTGCACCTCTTCATCCTATTGATGTGCCAAGCGAGCCATGGGAGATAGTAGGGACGGACATGATTGGAGAGCTGCCGGAATCAGGAGGATACAACGCGATCAGCACGTTTGTGGACCATTTCACCAAGCGATTACGTATCATACCGACACACACCACTCTGACGTCAGAAGGCATGGCCCGCATTTACCGTGATCGCATTTTCCCCATACATGGGATGCCACGACAGATGATACATGATCGCGGTCCACAATACCACTCGCGTTTCATGAAGGAATTGTACCGGTTGTTGGGCATACAGGGAAACTTTACAACGGCGTATCATCCACAGGCAAATGGGCAGACGGAACGGTTGAACCAAGAGATAGAACATTTCTTACGGTTATTCGTCAACTATCATCAGAACGACTGGCATGAATGGCTACCCTCTGCTGAATTCGTTTACAACGATCGAGTTCACTCGGCGACCAAAGTCACTCCGTTCTTCGCAGACATGGGCAGACATCCCTACAAAGGCACCGCTCCGAAAACGGCATCGAGAAATGAGACTGCGCAGGAGTTTGCCGATGGCATGAGGAAGACATGGGATGAAGTGGGGTCAGCATTGAAGATGGCAAAAGAGGACATGAAACGGTTTTATGACAGGAAGCGAACAGAGGCAGTAGAGTACAAGGAAGGCGACAAAGTATGGCTGGAAGGGACGAATCTCAGCACGGATCGACCAATGAAGAAGCTCGATGACAAACGATTCGGGCCGTTCAAAGTGATCAAGAAAGTCGGGACGAGCTCTTACAAGCTCCAGATTCCTCACACGTGGAAAAGCATTCATCCCGTGTTCAATGAGGCCCTGCTGACGCCTTACCACGAGCCGCAATTTCCGACGCAACCCCGAGACACGCGTCCACCACCTGTGCTGGAAGGAGCCGAACCGGAATGGGAGGTCGAGAAAGTGGTGAATTCCCGGAAGTACCGCGGGGGTTTTCAATACAAGGTTCACTGGAAGGGTTATGGCACACACGAGCAGACATGGGAACCGGCATGCAATCTCAAAAATGCCGACGAAGCCATCAGTGATTTCCACCAACAATATCCGAACAACCAAAGCCACCCGCGCTTGCTCGCATTGAAGTCCCCATGTCGCAATTTCCATCACATCTATTCCGACCCATGCCACCGCCCGATACTGAACCCCTCGACGTCACGCTACCCTCTGCAGCCCTCATGGAGCGACTCTGGCGCAGAATGGAACTTGCGCCTTAAGGAGGGGGTGATGTTATGAATCGCCATATTTTCACATTTTCACATCTTATCATATCTTATTGGGAGCCTTGTCTTATCAACCAACGGACCGTTTCATCATCTGTTTCGTCACCGATCATACCCCTTTTCATTACCGAAGCCGTACTCATGTCGGACACACGCCCAACACATGGATGACATCATACATGCCGATACCTCATGGACTCCCTATTGTATACACACCGCCGACACTCGTAGCACACATGGTCGTTTCAGTATTATTACTTACATGCAGTCACCACTCGTATTTAATGGTTTCACGGACTAGTAGCATACAACACTGGGTCAAGGGCGTGGAGCATCCCTAGTGGAAACGTGTATGGACAAGGAGCTTCAAACACAGACTTACTAGTATATAAGCACTAGTGTAGTATCATTGTACTTTAGTTCCGATCTCGTTTATACACCTGGCCTAGCCTAGTCTTACGAACACGAACACTTTCTTCCTTAGTTCTTGCTGTGGTACCTGGTTGAGTCTCGTGGCTTAGTCAGTCGCTAACACTCTTCCAAAGTGTTCGTAAAGATAAGTATATCATCTAGGTATACTATAACATGTCCTTCATCAATCAACTCCTTCAGAATGTGATTCATGAACGATTGAAAAGTCGCCGGCGAGTTTGTAAGTCCGAAGAACATGACTGAGGGCTCGAACAGGCCTCGGTTTGTTCTAAACGCCGCTTTCCACTCATCACCGTCTTTGATCCGGATGTTATTGTAACCCCATCGGACATCCATCTTTGTGAAGACCTTTGCTCCCTTCAACTTGTCGATAAGCTCCTGAATCAACGGTAAGGGGTATCGGTTCTTGATTGTCATGTCGTTCAACTTCCGATAATCCTGTACTGGTCGAAGACTTCCATCCTTCTTCTTGACAAAGAAGAAGGGTGATGCCATAGGTGAAATTGATGGCCGTATGCGTCCCGTGCGTATGTTTTCCTCCAAGAACTCGTCTAATGCCTTCTGCTCGGATGGACTAAGGGGATAGACCTTGCAGTCAACCGGTTTGGAACCAGGCGTGAGTTCTATTGCATGATCCCAGGGTCTTTGCTCCGGTAGCGTGTCAAAGTCCGCCTTGCTAAATACATCGGAGAATTCCTCAATGTAAGGTGCAGCAGCGGATGAAGGCTGTTGTGATCTCAGCTTTTCACCGCTTTTGCAATAGTTGTCCCAGTCCATCCAAAACAACTGCTTTCCCTCCTCCAGCTTCTCCTCTACATCTTCTCCTTCATCTTCTGGCGAGTCATACCCGGGTAGGTAGCTGCAACGGTCTGGGCATTATCAAAAGTCAATGTGGATTCGTTCAGTTGATTGTGGGGTTTGATATCGTAGCCAATCTACCCCAAAAAGATACTTGTTTTGCCAGATTGGTGACGGCCAACTCAATCTTTTCAGTGTGATCTCCGATCTTCATCCGGACCTCCACAAACCTTCATTGCTCCTCCCTCGTTTAGGGTTCCATCCACATTGTAGACAGGAAGCTTGACCGGTAACTCCTTGATTGGGAGTCCGTTCTTTCGACGAATTCTTTATTGACGCAAGAACCCGTTGCTCCACTGTCAAGAAGGGCACTCGTTTCCCATTCAGAGCCTGTGTGTACGCTCTCTATGGTTACTTGGAGTTTCATGTCCTGCCCCTTTGTTCCCCGATGTACTTCCTGACTTTTTTAACTCTGTCACAACTTCCACCGCAGCTTCCTTTATCAACGCTCTGATCGCCATCACCTTCTCTTCCGTTGCTTCTCTCTCTCTCCGCTCCGGCATCCATGCTCTCAAAATTCCCACTGCTCTCGACACTTCATCCTCTCTTAGCCGTTGTGCGATCCACTCGGGGTATTTGGCTCAAATCTTTCTTTCGCAGGTTTTGGTGGTGAAGTCGTTGATGATATTTTAGATGTCAGTACCAGTACTATAAATAGATTCTGCATCTGACAACTTTCCCTTGATGACTGCTCCGGCAGGACTGCGTCTACTGCGGGAGCTTCGCAAAACCCAACTCTTCAGCCAACTTCTTCTTCTCCTCGTCATTCATTTCGGTCCATAGACCCCGAATCGTCTGGGGTCAACCCTTCTTGGGACAGAACCTGCTGACATGGCCATGTTCGCCACAGCTGAAGCAAAGTCCTCTTCACGTGCGTTGTCGATGTCCATCGGCCTGCCGGCTCCTCCATAGGTAACGCCGGTGGCATCTCGTCGTGTGATCGGCGTCGGGGGTGGGTTCGTAGGATTGGCTCTCGATATAGCCGCCTGCGGAGCTTGGGGCCGGGACTGCATGCCGGACCTCTTGCTCGCCGCCGCCTTCTCCACAGCTGATCGATCTGAATGATCTGTGCCTTCCAATCCTTGTACTTCTCTGGCAACCCGTCTTGGCTGCCATAGATCTGATCAATGATCTTCTCGTTGACGTTGGTCTCGAGAAGTCGCACGACAAATGTGTCATCCTTCGAATATCCTGCCTGAGTGAGCAGGACCTCGAACTTCTGGAAGAAATCTTGAGCGTGTCTTGCCCCTGGCGCAACCGCTTGATCTGGTCTTGCGCGTCTCGCGCGAGGTTGGAATCCACAAATCGCTCCTTCAGATGCTCCTTGAACTCCATCCAAGAGACTGTCCATTCCTCTTCTTCCTCGTCGAAGTTCTGGTCCGAGTAGTTCTGGACCCATGCATCTACGTGATCTCCTCGGATGTAGGAGAGAACAACATCGATCCTTTCGGAGTCAGATGTGAGGTTGTTCTTCTTGTCACGGATGTATGTGAACATCGATCGCCACCAGCTCTTGTACTTGGCCTTGTCCCCGTCATAGTCATAAGGCTTGTTGACAAGGGATCGGCCTTTGGTTTTGCATCGGCATGATGAGCAGGTGCTGGTGAGCGGTTTTGGGTGCTTCGTTGGACATGGTGAATCGGGGTGATGAGATCGGAGAGTGAAAGGGTGAAAGTGGGGATATGGGTGATGCGGATTTGGATGAAACGGGTGAGGGAATAGAGGTTTGGATGAATAAGGAGGAGTCGCCTAGATCTGAAATAGAATCCAGGACTTGGTAGGGTGGGAATGATGGTGTGTATCGTAAGGTAAGTAAAGTAGGTAGGTATCGTAACTGTCTACGCTATTTTACCGACTACTGACTACGTATCTACGGAGCCCAAGAGCTCGTCACAAGTTCGCAATTGCCCAGCCGACGTCCCTCTGGTGTGAGGTAAGCCAAGTTTTCCTGGGAACGGGGGTTGACCCGTAAACAGCGCCCACTGAAGTGCAACTGCCAAAAGTTCGTTCTCGTGAGAGCGGCTACTTCCAGCACCCGAGGCAGTTATCTCTAACTGTTAGCCGGCGCTACTGGGACCAATACACATGTATGCGGACGTGCGCTGGAATTAGGATTCCTCAATCTGTAAACAGGAAAGGGAATAGGGGAATGTGCGATGATCAAACAGCGAAGTGCTGATCGACAATCAGGGATGTGTGGTAGGTGGTAGAAGTAGTTCCGATCTTCTGTTAGCGACTGACTATAGCCACGAGACTAAACCAGGTACCACAGAGAACTAAGGAAGAAGTGTTCGTGTTCGTAGAACTAGGCTAGGCCAGGTGTATAAACGAGATGGAACTAAAGTACAATGATACTACACTACTGCTTATATACTAGTAAGTCTGTGTTTGGGACTCCTTGTCCATACGTGTTTCCACTAGGGATGCTCCACGCCCTTGACCCAGTGTTGTATGCTACTAGTCCGTGAAACCATTAAATACGAGTGGTAACTGCATGTAAGTAATAATACTGAAACAATCATGTGTGCTACGAGTGTCGGTGGTGTGTATACAATAGGGAGTCCATGAGGTATCGGCATGTATGATGTCATCCATGTGTTGGACGTGTGTCTGACATGAGTACGGCTTCGGTAATGAAAAGGAGTATGATCGGTGACGAAACAGATGATGAAACAGTCCATTGGTTGATAAGACAAGCCCCCCGATAAGATATGATAAGATTGAAAATGTGAAAATATGGCGATTCATAACATAGGGATCCGCACCGTACCGTATACGGTTACGGCCGTAAGAATTACGGTGCCATACGGCACCTATTTTTGTGGTGTACGGTACGGTTACGGGTTAACATGATGGTACCGTACAACCCGTATACAAACGGTGAGGACAAGAGACCATAGAAGGAGATGTCCTGGGTAAGTGTCGCACTTGATACATACAGCACCTCCACCACTTCTGAGGGACACCGCCACGACCCAGTCTCACTCCTCATCAAGTTAGTGGGGTGCCGTACCGTACCCGTACTGTACGGGTACACCACAAGGAGTCTTACGGGACGGTTACGAGCCGTCACCGTAAACCGTATTATACGGTTACGGTGCGGATCCCTAGCGATGTGCCGACCACACACGGATTTGCTGGCATTCTGAGCGCGCGGCTGAATAAGAAAATGCGGCGTGTAAAGGTAATCGCTGCACGACCGATTTCCCCACCGGCCACCCTTCGTCGTGTCCACTCGTCTGGACCAGCAGCAGTGGTCATTATCTTTCGCCTGCCAGTGAGGCTTGTCATCTCATCGGCTGTCGGTCCGACGTCGTCAAAGAAGATATCTTAACGGGACGCAGTTTTTTGTGTGTTTGACTAGATAAAAATACGCACCACATACGTCCAATTGACGAGCAGATATCACTGAAGGAATCCTACCACATAGTTGAGGGGACGTACAACTTTGAGTTACACGAAAAAAGATAAAAAGGCAAGTCGTTCTTGAGACTTTTCTTGCTAATCCATTCACACAATCGGGCGAGCAGATCCCTAATCATGCAACAAGAAACACAAGGCAAACAATGACAATTTCATACTGAAGACAAAAGACAAAAGACAAAAGACAAAAGAGCGACGAGGAACACTTTACACAACGTATCGACGAGCAAGGAAAGCAAAAAAAGTATAGGCATATGTGCACTTCCGTATGTAACAACCCAGCACTTATTCCAGATAACAGATTCCGAAGTTGATCGGACCACGCGGATTCGCGCGACTGACCGTGCACCCTCCCAAGCCAACAGAAATAGTGTCCTCGGTCATTTCCGATTTACGAGCTAGCTCTGCCGCAATGGGAGCGATGTCAGACGTGACACGGATCGAATTCGACATCCTCTCCGAATTATTGTTACGACAAATCATTCCAACGGAGAACCTCGTTCCGCTGGGGATGATGTTGAACTCGACACCCATGCAGCAAGCGTCAGGTCCTTGCGTCTATGGGACGAAACGACAAGTCAATAATCACAAAACAACATGGATTAGAAATTGAGCAGACCCGGCGGTAGAAGTAGAAACCACAAGAGAACGCGTTGCGCTCTCCTGGCATCCGGACGCTAGCAAAGGCGGACTCTACTTCAAGAACGAGACCCGCACATTGTTCTTCTTGAGGGCAGTGGTCGTGGACGCGCTTGATAACGGATTCATGACCATTGACAAGCAACAGAATATTCACTCCCCTGTACGAAATATAAGCAACTGAGGTGTATCTTGAAAGAAGAATACTGACTTGTCTTTCAAGATAGGTTCGAAAACGGATAAGATAAGGTCAATGCTGGCTTTCAGCTTAGAAAGCATATCCTGAAGCCCAAGGATGTAACTGAGAACGGAGGCAAGGCCGTTATTGGCAGGCATCTTGGGGGCGATCTCTTTGTACGCCTCGAACATGTCGGGTCCAATGCTGAGAATGCCGCCGGACAGCATCTGCGTGCTAACGAGTATGATACACGGTATCGCCTTCTTGATCGACACAAATGCCGTCTTCAGAGCCTGGATCTCGTCCTCGACCGCCTGGTTTCTGGCGTCGCGCAAACGCCTCATTCGCGAATCTTGGACGGCAAAGGAACCGATCTGCGTAGGGCTAGGGTCCCCCGCAGTGACGTCGGCATGCTCTGCGGAGATGGGCTCGAGGGGAAGTGTGTAAAGCTTGTCGATCGCCTGGCGAGCGGCGCCGAGATCCACAACCTTCGTCGCCTCCGCAATGTTGCTGAGCTCAGCAGAGCCGAAATCGTAGTGCTGAAGATTGCTCTGCAGGGTGGCCTTGACGGCAAGGCCTTCGGCGGCAAGAGCGCTCTCGACGGCAGGCAACAAGGTCGCCATGTCGTAGTCGATGGCAACGAGAAGCGCGATTTGAGGGCGCTCGTCCGTTGTGTAACCACCGGAAGAGAGAGCAAGAACGACATCCTGGTGGTCGTTGAGAGTGAGTACGGCCTTGGCAATCTGGGCGCGTGTCTGCGCCCCGATGTCGCCAGCACCAGCGTCGATGTGCCAGAGAGCTTGTTTGTAGTTGTAGTTGGACATGATGTTTCGAATGTTGGGGGCTAATGGAGTGTAGCTAGCCCTTTTATAAGAGTTCAACCATCCCAGGGCCAGAGGGTGTCGATGAGGATTACACTGAGTTCGAGCGCGACAAGTCCAGATGCTGGCACCGCAGGTGTGAATCTCCGTTTTCGCAAGACTCGAGGCGGGGGACTTTCTTCATAGATCGTTAACCAATTGGCGCCTTGACGGTGAAAGATTGAGCGTGTCAAAGGAAGCAGATTTACGTATTCTATCATCGTAAGAGACCAATCTCGACTACAGCGTTCGACTACAGCGTTCTACTAGAGATCAAGACTACAATGAAAAACAAACAAAAGACGGTCGTTGTTTACGGAGATGTCGACCACCGGTGCTCACCGTTCTCGTGTTGTCGTCGGGGATCTTTCCCTCCTGCGAATCATGTCTCTTAGAAGAACTTCTCATCATAATTATGCCGCCAAAGACACTCGCTGCAGAACCTAATTCATGAATAAGTATTGAAAGTTGACTGGAGGGTGGCAGCCGGTTTTCACGGAGGTATCGACCGGCGGTCCTCATTCTCTGGTTGTTTCAATAGATCAAACGACGTTGCGAACAAGTCTGATATGCAAATTGAAGAAAGTGAGCTCATCGCGGCAGTAAACTTGACTACGATGAGCCGGCCGTTGACTGCGTGAACGCGCTGTTTATTGAACGGGAGCAAGGCCGACCTATGTGGACAAATCGATGACAGAACATGAGCGCAAGTGATGAAACACTCTCCTTGACATTACACGCACGTGGCGGAAGTTGAGTCCAGGTCTGTCTTTGGTAGCCAATGGCCACCGCGCGCTCACGTCGGAATCTCAAAGTAGCTGATCTCCGACGCGCATGCCGATCGCATCTTAGGTCTCGCTACTCCGCCGTTTCTCACAAAGTTTTCACGAAATGCCTAGGCGATCACATTGGACTGTGAGGTTCTAAAGCCCAACGACACTGAAGTAAAAATAAGTAGTTGCCCACGAAGACCTGAACCGCCGTCGCTCGTTCTCATGTCCTTCTCGGGAAGTTTCACTATAATTGCTTGCGAAACATTTTTCGTTCCTAAAGAAGTTCTTCTCATTGAACCAGCGACAGGACAAGGAAGATGCTCATTGCAGTTCTGTCGACCACCTGTTCTATTGCTGGGTACTTTTTCCTTTCGAAAACAAGAAACGGTCATTGTTTACGGGGAAGGCGACCATCGGTGCGTTTACTCCTACAGAAGGGTCCTTCAGAAAACTTCTTTTCATTATGGCTATGCCTCGCCACTCCACCCCCTTCTCACATAGGAAGAAGTAAAGAATTGGTTGGTCACGGAGACGTCAACCACCGTTGCTCGTGCTCATGTTATTCTCGCGTACTTTTTACTTGCGAAACATTTTAGTTCTCATTTTAAGGACCAACGGCAGGACCATATGTACGCTGCAACGAAAACCCAGTCATAGCTAGTCGTTGTATACGGAGATGTCGACCACCGGTGCTCTCGCTTGAAGTCGGTGAACTCTTGTTGGCGATTACAGGTGTCGCGGTCCATGTGTATGTCTCTCAGATCAACATCTGGAACGACTATATCCCTGGATGGGACTTCACCAAATATCGCTACACGACGCCACATGTAAAGTCGTTCTTGGAATGTAAATAGTGCGTTACTCATTTGTCGCGATAGCCTCATCGCGTTCGTTCGTGGAACGAAGCTGATATCTCACTATTTTGGATGTTCTTTGATCCTTAATAAGACGCACAGGACTCTGGCTTCATTTCAGATGTCAAGTCGCCCGAAATAGCGTGTTCTATCGGTAGTTCTGTACTTACGACCGTACTCCCTACTACGTACGTCTTGAGACTCCCTGACCTCAACAAAGGGTCCGAGTCTCAACGTTGCCGGTAGTCAAACACTGACTATGGTATGGAACACCTGGCGTGTCCGGCACTGCGATCCCGCCGAAATGCTCTACCAGAGACTGTTGAACGGTAAGATCTATATGGGCCTTCCTACATCCACGGTTCGTTCTCTTTTCCGCGCCGACGTTCATCATCAACTCACAGGCCGTTGTGTAGATCCAGCAGAATGTGTTCCGCACGGAGAATGGGTGTCGGTCACATTATTGAAGCGCAACCTCGCGTATATCGTGCTCAGAGTCCCGAGCCACATCGCGGCTGGGTACTAGCTTCTCCGAATCTCGCGTTACATAGCACTACGAATGCTGGTCGGCGCATATCCATCCTGGTAAGCTGGCTGATGCTTTGGTCCCGGCGTAGGCTGACTTCAAAATCGCAGTGTGGACAGTGGAACGTGACTGCGAAAGGCTCCCTCATGCCGTGTGGACTGTCACTCCCTGCGGCGTATTCGTACTAGGGCGATGCGAGGCATACACTTTTGCGGTCGTCAAAATACAGCATGCATCAGTAAGTACAAGCCTGTATGGTTGGTATGGAGTCATGCCAACCATACCAACCATACAGCCATGATTGTGTATGGTGACATAAATGACCTGCATACCACCATACACGCTCCCACCGCCAGCCATACAGAGCCATACAGAGTGACCATACTGTACCATACCTGCCATATCATTCCATATTCCAGGCTTCAATGCCACAATTTGCTTGTACGACAGGTAGGATGGGGTGATATGAAATGTGCATTGAGCTATGACTACTACACAAGCATGATATACCAAAGTACAGAACAGCTAGTACTACTGAGAGGCTCGCGGCGCCACATGTTGTGGCAGTGGGTGGGTGGATGACCCAATCCTCCCGAACTGTCTTAGGCACAACCATGGGGACCTACTGTGGCCGTCGGAGGCATACTTCAGTGGTTCAGGTGGTGGTGCATCTGCATGTATATGAGAACGGGGATCAGGCAGTCTATGAATCTCACCTTGTTACATGTACCGCGTCGCGATCTTCCAGTGCATCAACGTTGTCGGTTATCTCGAGAACTCGCCGTCTGTGCAATGTCGCTGCCTCGTCTTGTCTTGCTCACAATCTTGCCGCGTACTCCTGGCAGTCTCCGCTGGGGTTCAAACATTGTCGTGGCTCGCAGTCGTTGTTGTAACAGTTGTGAGTGTCGCGGCTCGTCAGTCGCAGCTCATCATCATCATTGTTGCGGTCTGCGCAGCGGTCCGCAATTCTTGCTGATGGTATCTATCGTCCTCGTAGTCGTGGTCGTCCTAGTACCCGTCGGCCTCGTAAGTATCTGTGGTCGTCGTAAGTACCTGTCCTCGTCCTTGTGCCCAGTGTCCTCGCCCTCGTATCCGGAATCCTCGTCGTACTTGCAGTCGTTATTGATATTGTGGTCCTCGTCGTCTTGGTCCTCGTTGAAGACATAGCCAGATGAAATCTGATGAGAATATGACGAAAAGCACGCACCTCGACGCCGTGCTGGCAGCAGACAGCGCGCCGGCGAGCTCCTAAGTCTTGAGGACGTTATCGTTGTGCTGCCGCGGTCGCGGTCATCGTACCGTTGTGCTGTCGTCGTCGCGTTAATGTTGTTGATGAAAAAGAGAGCAAAGAACGTGCACCTCACCAACGCCAGCCGTCAGCAGACAGCATGGCGTCAAGCGAGCTAATCCTCCAACCCGTGGTGGTCGCAATCATCGAGTCCGGGTACGAACAGCCTCGTTCGAGGGCTTACGCATCCTGCGGGGCCGCCGGGGCTCTTCAAGCCCTCATATCCAGAAAAAAAGGGGCTAGCAAAGAGTTAGATGAACAAAGAACGACACCTGGAAGGCCCGCGTCCGGAGGTCGGGTCGTCAGTGCCTAGGCGTCGCGAAGCAGTGGCGGTTAGAGGACCTGGACAAGATCTGCTCGAACGCAAAGTCAACATGCATGTGATCGATTGCACAGACCATGCATCTCGGACCGGTGCTTTGCCGGATCCGTCAACGCGCTGTCTTCAACATCGACGACCAATGCACTTAGAGTCGTAGACAAACCAACTACACTCGCACAGGAGTCCCTATATTACCCTTTCCATAGCTCTTGAAAATTTTCCCCAGATATGTGTATGCCCATGTATGGTCATCTGGGTGTCTGGCATCGTATGGCAAGTATGCTACCATGCCTTGCCATACGCCATGCTGCACCATACACTGCCATACAGATAGGAATTTACTGATGTGTATGCCAAGTCTCTAAATACTGGAAGCTAGTCAACGCGTAACCAAACTATTCACAACTTGCGCTACCGTGTTGATAACCTTCTTCAGCGATTCCCGTGCCTCGTTATCCAAAATGAGCCCAAGCTTTCCTACCCATCGATCGGGATGGAATGTCCTTTGCGCTCTCAATACCATCTCCTTGTATTCCTCCGCAGTAAGAACGTCTTTCACGTCGATGAAGAACGTCTCGGTAGCCGCCCAGTCAATCTTGCCAGGATCCAACTGCAAAGGATTCGCAAGGATAGGCCACGGCACGCTCCAAAACGTCAACGGTCGCTGCACCGAAAACGTCACGCCGTGAAACTCTCCAAGCAGTTTGAGGAACCGTTCCAGAGCTCTGGAGGTTGTCCACAGCCCATTATGAGCCTGAAATCGGGTTCGGGATAGTGATTGATGACGAAGGATTTCCAACGCGGAGGCATTCCTCCAACGTTCGTATGCCTGCCTCTTTTCCTGTTCCTGCTTTTCCGTTTCCCTTTGTCTCCTTTCTTCCTCATCTCGTCGTTTCTTCTCTTCCTCAGCTTCCCGAGCGCGCTGCTCCTCTGCGAATTTCCTTTCTTTCGCCTCCGCCTCAGCTTTCTGCTCCAACTCGTCCCTGCGCATCTTCTCCAACCTCTCCCGCGCCTGACGAATACTTTCCTTCTGCTGTCTCTTTTCACCCTCGACTTCCTCGTCATCCTTCCAGATTAACTGTTCATCGGTGATTTCCTGGCCGTGACTCGACCAGCGCTGGTTCGCCAGGTCGAGTTCCTGCTGAAGCGTCTGGATCTGAGATGCCTGGGTTGCAGTCTCCTTCCTCAAGGTATCGATAGTAGCGGCGAGATTGGCAACCAGCGCGTGCAGGGCGTCCCGCACCGATGTGACATCGGACAACTTTCTGCGTGCGAGTGATAATATGGACTGCCCAGTTCGGATGGACTCAGCTTTCCGATCCACAGCTTCTGTCAATCTCTCTTTGTCGACCAGCGCTTCTTTGAGCTTGGCGTTGAGCCCCTCCACTACCTCCGCTTCACGCGTCCGGCTTGTCTTTTCCTGCTCCGCTGACATGCGAAGATTCCGCTCGATTGTGCATTCGGCCTTTGTAGCGTCGAGGTGTGCATCCAGAGTGACGATCTTTGCCCGCAGCTCATCCATCTTCATCAACAAGGTGTGCTCCTTTTCATCCCACGCCTTTCTCACTGACGCCAACTCGTTCTTGGTAGTATCACGATCGCGTAATGCACCATCGAGCTTTGTCTGAAGATCCAGCAGGCTTTGCGCCGTGGCACGAGCCACGTCGGCGGCGGCATCCCGAAAAGCTGTCTCGAGCTGGGTGCCACTGCGACCAGCATTAACGTCGTCTTGAGCCTGTGTCGCAGATTTATGGCTGGCTTCGGTGAGATGGGTGTCCTTTTGGTTCGCAGGCATCGTCAAGCTGCAGACGTCGCACGTCCATACATTCACGTCGGGAGCGGCTGCATGTGTGGCGGCGTGACTGACTTTGTCCTTGACAGACACCGTCAAGCCGCAGTCGCTACACTTCATCCACGACGTCGGACTAGTGGGACGGGCCTTAGCGGCGTGGTCGCGGTGGTTCGCGCCAGTGAGATGGCTGCGTTTGTTGTTCGGGTTCATCGTCAATTTGCAGACGGTGCAGGTCCATGGCTCTGGGCCGACTGAGGACAGTCGAGCACAATGGTGTCTGCCGGCGATATGGGCATTTTTATCGGAAACGTGGACGTTGCAGATAGTGCATTTCCATTGGTTGAGTTGATTGACATTATCCATCCAATCCAATCAAGCTGGGGTTAGTGAGAACGGCGGTTTACTTGTATGGATCGCGTACGACGATTTCGATGTGTTAGTCGGAGACGAAGGTAAGGTCGTCTGCCGGGCACGTTGTATTCCCAAGGTTTGTTACGTCGGTGATAGAAGGAGCTTATATCGCGCCGGTTCTTCCTTCCATTCATGATCAGTATATTCGGCGTGTATTCGATGTCAATCCAGAAGAGCCGTCAGACATGTTGAGTTGAGATTGGCAGCGAAGGAGTCGGAGGACTTTCTTAGGCAGGCCCCAGCTGGGCGATGACAATACTGTAGCACGAGCAGTTGCTCGTTCGATGTGAGAGTTGCCATGATCTGAAGTGTGATTTTCTGTTTCAAGGACACCGACTCCACGAACAGAAAGGCTCAAAGCAATAGATTCATGGGATTCTCCCGCAGCATCCGTTAACGGTCCGAAGGTGATAACTTGATGAGATAGCGAAAGTCATGTGACTCGAAGCCGCAGGCGGGAACTCGGAAGCCCAATATGGCAGTCCCGCTCCTCTCTTATTTACCACCATGACGATCCTCGCCGCCAGCGCAAGTCAGGCCCACCTCTACCACGACGTGTCGTTTGGCTTAGAGTGACCCCAAAGCAGATTATCTGGCGTACCTTGGCGTAATCCCGTTGGTCAAGATGTGAGTCGGACAGCGGATTCATACATTACGGTGCCCACAACACTAGCGAAAGACAATGTCGAGTCGGGTGATGCCGCTGTGCGACCCATAGGCGTGTGTCTAAGCGTGCGATCCTTGCCATGCCCAGCCTGGACGGAGGAACCGGTCATCAATGCAACCTCTTTCTGACCACCACTCTCATACTATACACGCGTCATTTTGCGCGCCACAGTCGGCAAGGTATGTGTACGGATCCTACGCTGCGGGAACGATGTCAGTGCACATCGCTCCAGCTACTCCCTGACCGTAACTTCACTGACACCTCTCCAGGAAGCTTGAACAGTAGCACATTTTCTCCTAACGACGCTATTCTCTTCCTTCTTCTCCTAGAGATTTTGAGAAGTGGATGCGATGCATGCGTGAGGACGGGCTGGCCTCATTGAGGAGCGTGTACATACTACATACTGGCGAGGTTCGTGCCGTGCTTTACCTGTCTGGCGCGTCCGTATCTAACCCCCGTATAGTTCCATTCCGCCGCCCGAACGCTTCACGTCATATACTCTCTTTATCTCCACCACCTAGAACACACTCCATGACACGATTCTGCTTAGCCTAGAATTGCTGCTTCCAAGGACGACTTGAGGCCGATAGTCGACAGGCCCCCTCCAAGCGTAGACGTGCACTATCCCAAGATACCAGTTCAGGCGTGACTGCGACGGGAAAAGAAGATGGTTTGGGCATTATTGAAGCCGTATGTGGAAATCATGGATGTATGGATGTTGGCTGACTTTTTTGCCAGACGGGATATCAAAACGTCGGGTATTCACAAATGGTACATGAATGGCCATCCCCCGAAGTACCATCTAATGTTTCTCTAGTTATCCTTAGCCGCCGCTCGGGACTCAATGCTGCTCATGACCTCGCCATGGGCTGTGCGAAGATTATTGACGCAAAAGTAAAACATTGTTCTTGTCTCGGAGTAGGTGCTCTTTCCTCTGTAGCGTAATGTTTCTGAACGCCTCCAGGCATCTCGATCGTTGAATCAGTCTCGATTGTTGAATCGTACTGAGATTTGACTGTGGTTTCCAGTGGTTCTGTTGTGGAGCAAAGTTATAGACCACTGTAAAATGCGTCCCAGTATTTCTTACTAGGCTAAAGCTATGGTCATAGGGCATTGTGGCGGCGAAATGAAAATGGGAGCCGCGCCTGGACTTATTGGTGGTATGAGGTCTTCTTACACAGACGAATGGTTTGAATGATTGCTTCCGTTTAGGTTCCATCTCGGGGATAGCGAACGCCGACGAACGAGAACGGTTAAGACCTTTAATGTCGCAGTGGCGATCTCATTCGAAGGCAGTGTGCAGACCCCTATACCCCATTTTGTTTATAAACAAAAATTTTGACCGCTCCTTCCCTCTTTATCACTACTATCATGGCTCTTAGCATATTTCGCGACATCATCACCAAATTTGCCCACTCTCGTCACTCCTCTGCGGCCACAGGTCTCTTCGGGCTTTTACCGCAAGAGCTACTCGACGTTATCATTGCTCACCTCGTTGATGACAAAACCACCCTTTTGTCGTGTGCGCTCGTTCATCCCGCCTGGACCAGCATCAGCCGCTATCATTTGCCGCCTCTTACGCTCGTCGTATCCTCCCCTTCTCGTTCGAAAGAGCTGGTCAAACTATTACATTCATCCCGGGAGACCCTATCTTCGTCCATTACCGGTATAACGTTCGTTGGCGATGTACCATTTGATGACAACGCTATGAACCGCAAATCTCCCCGTGCGCAGTCCTATCGCAAGTTGCTGCAGGTCCTCAGAGCGAAGCATGTCGTGCTTCGCTCGGGCGCTGTGGAGAACGATCCATCACTCGTTGGAATCATCGCCCACTACTTCCCCGCTCTTACCGAGTTGAAAGTGACGTGTGCCTCATATCAGGACATCACGAGCTTCATGCGCACGCTTGCTGGCTCTTTCCCTCGGCTTTCGGAGCTTAGCATAGTGCTTGGGTCGGGTGGAATGGATGTACCGGACGCATCGCTGTATGGGTTGCGTGATCTTACATTGGGCATGCCGCTCTTACGCACCTTACGCGTGGCTGGGTGGAACAATGACCTCGTGCGCTGGTTGGGAGATAACATCGTGGGGACGTTGGAGCGACTGGAGTTGGAGAGTACCAGTGTGTGGTCGGCCTGTCGTGTCGACGAGGCTATCTCGCTTCTCCAAAGGAACAAGGACACGTTAAAGGATTTGAAGCTGAGTTTTCTGAAACGAGATGGTTAGTGTGCTTCCTTCTTCTCGTCAAGGAGATGTGCTTATCTGTCTGTAGTGGCCTTTGATCTGTCGGGCTTGACGCGACTGGAACGTTTGGAGGTTGCGAGTGGCATGAGCGAAGCAATGCTGCTGCCGCGGTCATTGTGGAGGTTGTCTATTCGTGACGCTTCTTGCGCGCTTGCATCAGATCGCGATATGGAGGAGGAGATTCTTCTTGAAGGACCAGCTTTTCAGCGAGCAATGAGCTTATGATTGGACAAATGATACTATATACCAATGACATTGATTCTTCTCCTCCGTATCTGGTTGCTTGTCTTATCGAATTAATCATGAATTTTCTTCCCTACATTTCGTCGTGACGCCCAAAGATGCACACATGTGGAGTAAATGCAGCGTCAAGGTTTGATTGCCTAAAGTCGGACCACCGACGAATCCATGGAAGGCGCAACGCAGTACTTCTCATCGACACAGAGCAGACAAACTCAGAACTACGACAAGTTGCCAGGATGGTAAGTAGTGAATCACATATACTTACTTGTACATTGTGATCTAGGTCTCTACTGGAGAAGCAGACAACGTGCATGTCTCTATCTACAGAAAATATTGAGGTAACTCTGTATTTGCGACTTCGACGAGCGGTATGTAGCTAGGTTTTGGGTAAACATCTTGGAGGAGCTTATTGAAACCAATATGATGGTACTAGTGTGAAATGGACGCGTGCCATATGGACTGCTCTGCGGGAACGGGTGCGCAGTACATGCTGAAGATTTAGACCGATGGGATTTGAGCAGACTGTTGTTTTTTACACCGAGATTGTGGGGACAGCGGTCAATATGAAGCATTCTTCGTGTTCCGTATGCGATAGTTCGATTGCTTCAATCTTTTCATGTTCAAAAATGTCAAAAATGAGTATGCCATGCACGGTCCCCAAAAGCTATTTACCGAGTAAGCAAACCATTGATGACTTGTTCTACGGTGTTGATGACCTTCTGCAGTGACGCTCGCACTCCATCGTCCAATACCAACGCCAACTTTCCTATCCATCGATCAGGATGAAATGTCCTCTGCGCCCGCGACACCATCTCGTCGTATTTCTCTGCAGAGAGAGATTTTTTCGCATATTCAAAGAAAGCCTCAGTGGCCTTCCAGTCGATCTTCTCTGCGACCAATTCCACAGGATTCGCAAGTACAGGCCACGGAACGCTCCATAGCGTTAACGGTTGCTCTGCGGAAAATACCAAGCTGGGAAACTCTCCAAGCAAATCGATGAAGCGATGCAGAGCCTGGGAGCTCGTCCACGTGGCGCCGCGATTGGCTTGGAATCGCGTTCGGGAAATGGAATGATGGCGGAGCACTTCTCTGGCGAGGGCGTTCTTCCAACGGACATACGCCTGCTTCTTCTCTTTTGCCTGCCTCTCTGCTTCCCTTCGTCTCTGTTCTTCTTCGTTACGTCGTTTCATCTCTTCCTCCGCTTCCCGTGCGCGCTTCTCTTGTGCGCGCTTCTTTTCTCTCGCCTGCTCCTGCTCCAGCTCTTCCCTGCACATCCTCTCCAGCTTCTCCCGCGCCTGGCGGATATTTTCCTCCTGCTGTCTCTTTTCACCCTCGACTTCCTCGTCATCCTTCCAGATTAACTGGTCATCGGTGATTTCCTGGCCGTGACTCGACCAACGCTGATTCGCCAGGTCGAGTTCCTGCTGAAGCGTCTGGATTTGAGATGCCTGGGTTGCAGTCTCCTTCCTCAAGGCATCGATAGTAGCGGCGAGATTGGCAGCCAGCGCGTGCAGGGCGTCCCGCACCGACGTGACTTCGGACAACTTTCTCCGTGAGAGCGATAGTACGGACTGCCCAGTTCGGATGGACTCAGCTTTCCGATTCACAGCTTCTGTCAATCTCTCTTTGTCGGCCAGCGCTTCTTTGAGCTTGGCGTTGAGCCCCTCCACTACCTCCGCTTCACGCGTCCGGCTTGTCTTTTCCTGCTCCGCTGATATGCGAAGATTTCGCTCGATTGTGCATTCGGCCTTTGTAGCGTCGAGGTGTGCATCCAGAGCTCATCCATCTTCATCAACAAGTTGTGCTCCTTCTCATCCCACGCCTTTCTCACTGACGCCAATTCCTTCTTCTTGATATCACGATCGCGTAAGGCGGCATCGAGCCGCATTCTGAGATCACGCAGCCTTTGCTCCGCGACTTGACTCTCGTCGACGGCCGACGCATACTCGGCGCCTTCCTCGCTGGACCAATCAACCGTACTTCCAATAGGTGGGTCATCGTCCCAACCACTAACACCGCTCTCGACATCTATCTCTGAATTCTGCCAATCATCGGGGGTCGTGGCTTCAGCAGCGGCGCGTGCGTGCGCGGCGACGTGATTCTCTTTCTCTGCGCCAGTCATCGCTAAGCCGCAGACACTGCACGTCCACAAGCTCCGCTCTGATGCGGCTCGGACGGCGTCTCGATGTCTGGCGCCAGCGAGATGGCTGTCTTTATTGTTTAGGATTGTCGTCAATGCGCAGACGTCGCAAGTCCAGGGAGCCAAGCCAATATTTTTCTGAGCGCGATGGCGTTTACCGTAGATATGCCCACTTTTGCTGCTGGCCTGTACGACGACGTTGCAGATGGGGCATTTCCATTGATTGAGAGGATCCATCCTGATAGATACTGGGGTCAGTAAGAACAGTATTCACTCATATACAACGTGCACCTGTCGGACGACTATTTGGATGTGATAGTCGAAGGCGAAGGTACGTGGGTGAGGTCGTCTGCTGGACACGTTGCATTCCCTCGAATTACGGCACTGTAGGGCGATAGAAGGAGCTCATTTCGCGCCGGTCCTCCCTGTAATCGACGTCAACTTTTCAACAATGCTGCAAGTGTGAATGTACGCTTCAAGATAGATGAAGATGGGCACAGAGTCATAGCACAGGAGTGCACTGTTCGATCCCATATAGTACGCTAATTGAATAGCTGAGGGATATAGTACCAGACGGTCCTGGACTCGCAGTGGTTACTGAAACTTTAAGTGGAAGAGTTCGCAGCACGAGAAGCCAGTTTAAACAAAAAGTTTCGCTCGAGGCAGAAACATACACCACCTTACGAATGTAAGAATGGTTCGCGTCCGTATCAAGTCTGGCATACTAGGGAGCATGAACCAAGAGAAATCAAGGCTGCCAGTACAATGAGTCCATGGGATTTTCGCCAGTGTCTGTCAGGATTTTTTCGGGGGAGAGAAATACTTGTGATGGATTGAGGTCAAGTATGCTAGCCATCATGTGACTGTGCCGGTTAGGCAGAGGGACTGGGAAGCCTAATATAGCGACCCCCGCTCACCTTTTACACCATGACGATCCTTTTAACCGCCACTAGCGGCTTGTAGACCCACTTCTTCTCGACGCGGCGACCACCTCATCAAGAACACGTAGGAGCATACTGGTGTATCTTAGCATAATCCCAGAGAACACATTGCGGGTCGTTGGTATAACTTGGCAAGCTCGATGAATACGACAGCGGACCCAGACATTACAACGTCATCGAAAGTCAACGCCACGGTCGACTCGGTAATGCCGCTGCGAGACGTCCGTAGTTGGCGTACGACTCTTGTCATACCCAGCCTGGACGGAGGAACCGGTCATCGATGCAACCTCTTTCTTACCACCACTCTCCTGCTATTTACGTGTCACTTTGCGCGCCACAGTCGGCAAGCGTATGCGTACGGATCCTACGCTGCGGGAACGATGTCAGTGCAAATTGCTCCAGCTACTCCCTTACCGTAACCTTGGCTGACACTCGTCCAGAAAGCTCTAACATCTGCACGTCTTCTCCTCATTAACGCTATTTTCTTCCTCCTTTGCCTTCAGACTTGGGGAAGTAGATCGGATACATCCGTGATAATGGGGCTGGCATCATCGAGGAGCGTGTACATACTACATACTGGCGCCGTGCTTTACCTGTCTGGCGTGTCCGATATCAATCCCCCGTATAGTTCCATTCTGCCGCCACGTCATAGACTCCCTTTATCTCCGCCACCCAGACGTGCCGAATTGAACACACCCATGACACGATTCTCCTCCGCCCAGAACCGCTGCTTGCAAGGACGACTTGAGGCCGATACTCGACCAGCCCACTCCAAGCGTAGACGTGCACTTTTCAAAGATAACGGTTCAGACGTGACTGCGACTGGAAAAGAAGGTGGTTCGCGCATTATTGAAGCCGTGTGTGGAAATCATAGATGTATGAATGTTGCCTGACTTTTGGAAGTTGGGCGGATGATGCTGCCGCGGTCGTTGAAAAGGCTATCGATACGGGACGCTGCTTGCGCGCTGGCTTCTTCTGCCATAGGATCGAATCGCGATATGGAGTGCATTCTCCTTGAAGGACCAGCTTTGCACAGAACGATGGGGTTATAATTGGACATTTTTTTTGCTACTCGTACTAGTTCTATATACCAATGACATTGATTCTTTGCCTCCGTATCTGGTTGCGCTCTTCTCGAATTGATCACGATTATCTCTCCGTATACTTCGTGGTGACGCCCAGAGATGAACACGTCTCAAATACGTCTATACATGCGGAATAAATGCAGGGACACATGTACGGCTTCCTCCTTTACATCCATCATCACCGCCTATCGCAATAATCCTGCCAACTCTTTGCTACACTGGCCCTCTCCAATGAACGCGATATGGGCGCCGCCTACAGTCGCTGGCATACTTGACGGCTATGATACATTCTTATGATGTTACACAAGTTCCGAAATTTTCTTCATCGCTCTGCCCTAAGCTCTCTCGCAGTGTATTGGCTTTAACGATGGCCCAAGTCGCTGGCATGGCAGTACGGGATGCTGCTCCATTATCTGTCTTGGAATGCAAGGCTGGTCTACTACAACGGAGTACCAAGGTCCAAGAGGATACGGGAAGAAATCATCATTTGTGTTCAAAGGTGCGTTGTACGCGTTGATTCATCATTTTACGGTGCTCACACTGGACGCAGGAGTTAAGAATTTCATTGGATTCTTTTCCCTCTCCCAAGTTTAGTTTCCAAAATCCGGCAAATTGGCTGCTATCTGCAACTACCAGACCTCCAGCTCTATTCCACGCTCTTCATCGCATCGCGCGTGCCACTACCAGGAGATACAATAGGAATTTGCTGCCTCCCTCTATTCAATGCCTTCGCGCGCGCCCAAAACCGTGCCCCCAGCTCCCTTGGCGTCAAGACACGAAGCCCTCGTTCGCTATGCCGGTGTGCATTGGTCAGATTCTCTGGACGAAGGATATAGGGTACATCTTTGGGCGGCGTCATAGATGAGATGCCACCATGGACGCGACACGTTTATATTGTCCTGGGTGTATGCGTTGCAGTCGACGCGCCTATCCCGATTGCCGAGGAGAAAGAGCAGCGTAAAGGCCTACTCTGGGTCTACCAGTACACGCAGGTCAGTTAGTGCCGACGTTCCGTGTCGTTATGGTAGGCGCGCCTTTTGTCCAGAATACAGTCTTTGAATGGCTTCTTGCCCTTTGACTTGAAAGTCCACGTACGTCTTGTTAGATCACCAACAAGCCATAGAGACATAGCTTTGTTCTCACTTTGGAGGTTGATTCGGACAGAGAGCGTTGAGCAATGAGCTTAACGCGTCCTTTATACCAAGAACCACTGCATGTGTCAGAATCGATGGCGCGCGTTTTTCTGGCGGGATCACCTTACCAAGGCCAAAAGAAGATGATGAGAAACATTTGCTGCCTGATTAATGTGCTAGATATTGGCAACTGGGAGAGGCTGACAGAGCGGTACATCAGCGGAACATTTTGCCGATTTGCACTGCCACTCGAGCTGAGCAACTTCGTTTGGCACAGTCACTGTCGAAAAACGCTTCCTGTCATGTTCGACACCGGTCAAGGTGCCTCTTAAAACGCGTTGAGATGGTCTCTTCGAAATCTCGACAACTCCATCTCCCATCCTTTCAGCCTCATCCTCCTCATTTCAATCAAGATGTCTTTCAACATTGTCGTTGGCGGCTACAGCGAGTCTGATCTCTTCACTCTCACATTCGACCCCGAGGCGCGTACGCTAAAGCGGACTTCTACAGTCCAAGACCGCCCATCATGGCTTACCGCCTATCCGGGCGATAAAAGCCTAGTCTTTACGTGTCTTGAGCAGCAAGACGGCGCGATCCTCGCTTTGCGATACGATGCTGAAGGAAAAGGAGAGGTCATAGGACGCGTTCCGAGTGGTGGAGGATGGCCGTGCGCTATGCTTGCCACCAAAGACGAGTTGTTTGTTGCCAATGTAAGTGTCTTTCCTCGTCAATCTCTGGATTAACTAACGCGTCATGGCAGTACGGCACCGGATATGTCCCCGTCATACCCATCTCCTTCAACGCGCCGTACTTCCTCAGCCAAAACCCCACCGTCCTTGCCCAGTTTACTGGAAAAGGCCCGCACGAGAGGCAGCAATCCTCTCACCCGCACCACATCAACTTCCTTGAGGACCGTCAGGAGTTCTTTGTCCCAGATCTCGGTGGGGATCGCGTCTACCGTTTCAAGAAGGACGCGTCTTCCTGGTCCGTCGTCGAGCAGACGGCTCATGCACCTAGGACTGGGGGGAGGCATACAGTCATTTATGACGGTGTCTTGTACACCGTCCTTGAGCTCGGCAATCGTCTTACTGCTCACCGCCTGTCTACCTCCTCCCTTGAGCTCATTGCTGATATCCCCTCGACGGCTAGCTGGCGCAATCTTTATCCCTGCTCCCACCAAGCGCTTTCCCATGTCCTACATTTATGTCTCCAACCGCGATCAAGGGCGCGACTCTGTCGCGGTATTTACTAGAATGTTCGGCTTGCTCCTCCCTTGCTCTTCCCTTCATCATGCCCTCGAATACATCCCCCGTTGACGATGTATACACCGAACTTGAACGATGATGGTAAGTATGGTGTATAAAAGCATGTCTCCTTATCATCTCCCAGCCCGCAACCTCCCAATGATGATGATGATGATGCCAGAGAACAAAATTGTTCTCAGACTGCAATGGAAAATATCCTGGAATGACGATGTCTTCCAACATGAAACGCGCATCGAAATTGATGTCAACGCTCAGAACTTGCTATAGTTCGACAAAGCGGCGGTCATAAACGGTTCGAGCTATACAGTGCTCGAATTGGGACACATACAAGTAACGCAAGCCGCAAGAAATACGCGTAGTATATATATAAGATGTCAGTGGCGAAACACCTGCCCAGGCTCTCAGCTCCTTTACATAGCCAGTCACGGTAGCTGTCCTTACTGATGGTTTTATCCTCAGAGAGGTTCTCCACCGAAGATTTTGAGGCACCTGTTGAACTCCAAGCGCCAAAATGTACTTTACTTACTGTACTTATAAGTATATATAAGGTTGTAGAGTGTGGCGCAAGCATGGCCAAGGTGTAAGGCAAGTCTGATTTCGGGCGTCAAGAAGGACGAGTCACGCTCTCTTGAAAGCGGATCCACGTGAGAACGTTTCAAAGAAACGTCGAAGAGCAACCAGGCCTTGATATATGATGGGAGTAAGATAATGTAAATCGATTCTATGACTAGGGATCCGCCCCGTAACCCAATGAGGATGCACGGCATCAGCTGGTAGTACCCAGTAATGACACGTTCGAAGGCATTCAAATACTGCACGGAAATCTCGCCTTGCAAGACGATTTAGTATACGTTGAGCATTATCATGACATTTCAAATACATACATCATGCGTACAACTTCTGAAGTAAAATAAATAGTACAACAACAACTTCGAGGAGCCTCAACGCCTCATGAGCAATATAGACGTTGTCAAAACACCTAAGAGGCCTCCAAGGACACCAACAACAGTCCAACTGGTGTACTCTTGGAATCGATGCTCAAGAACGGCGGTATTCGTGACGGTGACTCCCCGGAAAGAATACAGGACTAGACCAGCTATGAAGCCGATAACAGCATATGATAGAAAAACAAGTGGCAGTGAAAACACAACATGGCGGCGCTAGAGACGTCCACGTCGTTAGAAGATTATTCATCGGTCGAAATGATACAGCTTACCGATACCATTAGAAATCCTTCAGCGCCTACCACAGATACAGCCCGTTCCGCGTCTGCCTTGTACTTGAATAGCGCAACGACTGTGGACGCCATAGAAAACGCAGAAAAGAGGACAGCGATGAGCCCCGCGACGCGCGCGATATTATCCAGCCCTGGTAAGGAAAGGAACGTCACCGATGCGCTCAAAACGATGGCGGCCTTTCACAAAGGGTCCTAAGGACGACGCGCAAATGTAAAAGGGACTAGTGGGACTTACCACGAGACAGGTGCACGCTCCGATTATGAGCATCGGGCCGGCGTTGCGGATACCACCCTCCTCGTCAATGCGGTGGAAGTGCGAGCGTGTATAGAATAGATATGGGATTCCGAGACAGAGACACGAGATGACGAAGTCGACCATGACCTTGCGTATGGGGTTTCGGCGAACAGGTAGAGCCGAAGTGTTGGACGAAACCTTCGGGAGCGGTTTGTTAGGGCGGAAGTTCATTTGACGCCAATGCACTTAGGAACCAAGAACATCAGACCAAGGGTACAAGAAAACGGTCATGAAATACGTACGGACGCGAAGCAGAATACGAGCAATGATCCTGGTCTGAATCACGCCTTGCACCCCGGCGTTTCCTTGGTTGTCTAAATTGACCGGTAAGACACGACGTCTGGGCACTTGCTATGACACGTACCACCGAAAGAACGAATGAGGGACATAAGCTCTTGGCACTCGTCTTGCGAGAATGGAGCAGGAATAGTACGCTGCGACGGAAGCAATCGCTCTAAACAAAATAGCTGTCAGTTCAAGTTAACGGGGGAAAGATAAACCGTACCAGTCCATGACCATGTCAAGACATCCATTGCCTCCGCCTTGACTTGCATCGGAATCGTTACATGCGCAGGATGCGACTCCATAAACGACCAATACCGGTACTCCCTGTCCATGGCTGAAGCCTAGCATCAGCATAGATATCGTCCATTACCAACTCACTCACCATCATCGCCACCTTTGACATTCAATCTCTCCCCGGGTCGCTCGCTCGACACACTCCTCTTTCCATGGTCGACCCACCATTCGACCAGAGCGGTATCCCTCTTCTTTCTCTTGTCCTGCTTCTCGCATAGCCACAATTCCAAGCCGACCGGAGCCCCATCCTTGTACCTCTCGAAGTAACTCGACACGGCTGTCAGCTTCTTGGAGTTGCGCAAGTCGATATCAGTTGTGACGCGGAGCGTGGGATGGACATAATAGAACGACGCGTCAGGGAGCAGGTATTCAATCCACCCAAGCTCGTGCAGATGGGGAGACGAAGGTGCCGCCCAATCCGTGGGAGACTGGCCAGTCGCCGGGGATACATTGACGCGGGTTGGGTGTGGAGTGTCGAGGTAGGAGCCGTTTCCGGTGACTGTCGCCTTGGGAAGTAGGGGGCGTGTTTCGCTGAAGCAAAAGTAAAAAACTTGAGTCGTAGTTGGAAGGAAAGTCGTACTCTGTATCAACGATTTGGGTCTGGGTATTGTGACTCCAGCTTCGGATAGACGGGACGGTCCGAATAGACCTGCGCTACACGTTAGAAACGAAGATGGCTCTGCGAAACGATAGCATACCGTTGAGCAATAACGTCTTGTATTTCAGGGAAGGGCATGACAACAACAGGCGTTTCCTCTGCTTGTGGAGCTTCTTTGTGAACTTGGGGCCTTCAAGGAAAGTTTTGTCAATTTAAAACGCGATAACCGAGAAGGAGCGCACTCTGGCATTGAAGGATGGAGAACGTCCTCCTCAGCTGTGATGGTGATAGGCGGTACTGGATCGGCGAACGGGTCTTCAGCGGGCATGCTATAATCATTTAGACGATATTTCAAGGAAATGAGTGCACACGTACCGAGCAGAAGGTGCGGGCTCGTGGGCAAGTGCATCACCATTCGAGCTCGCGGCTTTACCATAGTCGGAAGACGAGTCGGTAGAATGTCCCCAAACCGACTCTGATGGACCAAGGTCGTACGACGGCATTCTGACGGGTGCTTCGTGCGGCTGGGGTACGGGCATAGCAGAGAAGGTCTGCGACTCCTCCTCGTGCGTCACGTTGGGTCGCGGGGTCGTCTGGTTGGACAACTGCTCGTCCTTCTCTGCGTCATCCTCGACCCGGACAGGCTTGACGTCGAAGTAGGAATTCTCGCTCGTCGTGTACTCGGCGGCAGGCGGTGGGGGAGGAGACAGGATGGATTCGTCGGGCATGACTGCTGCGTCGATGATTTGGGTGTGAACAGAGGCCTCGTCTGCCTCCGGAGCGACACCGTTCGCCTCTTGAGCGTCGCCATTAGCTCCGGAAGAGGCTGCAGCTGTTTCATCGACTGTAGGTCGTGCTTCGTCGACTCGGGGGGGCTCCTCTACGCGCGAGTCCTCGACTGCTACCTCCGTGGCAGGTGGGGCTTCGTCGACTTTCGGTACTTCGATCGCTGCTTCCTCGGCCGTAGGTGCTTCATCTACCTTTGCAACCTCCTCGACGACCGACGCTGGGCGAGCCTCGTGGGGATGCATGTCATCGGGTTCGTCATGGACGATTGTCTGGGCAAGGGGAGATGGGCCAGTAGGCACGGGTGCGGGAGCGGAAGACTCCGCAGCTTCTCTAGCAGGCGACTCTGCTATGGGACTAGGGGCGGCATGTTCAGCGGGGGCAGCAGGCGGCACAATAAGTTGGGATGGAGCGTCAAGGTGCTTTACCGAACCCGAATCAGAATGCACCGACGGCGAGGCCGGGCGTGCGATCGAAAGGATAGACGACGTCCTTCGGACGGCGTGGCCCATACGGGAGCGGAAGGATCTTGGGCTTGGGGAACTCATCGCGCTTCACCACTGAGAGCGGATACTGACTGAACAAAGTGAAACGAGCGGATGAGTAGATGGAAGTGGAGGTTCCAAGCGCGGCGATGGCTTTAATATCATGAAAACAAAGTTTGCCTGGCGGCAACATCGAGGCGGAGTTGAAGCAGATGCAGCGTGTTCTTGGTGGGCGATGATAAGACCGGATGTCGTAAATGAAGCGAACACGTGTTCGACATACGATGAGCTGCAGCTTGGTAGCCAGTTAATCGCACGATTTATCCGACTGATACTGATAGACGTGTATCAGTACGAGTTATGACATGTTTACGTTCGTCCGCATAGAAGCGCCCTGTTTCATTGACCACTAACAAAAGAGGTGAATCATAATAGCATATCTGATTGCGACGTAACTTGCCTCATTTCAACGGGGAGGCAGTTGGAAAAGGACCGAGTAAACATATCGAGAAGTGTTCATCTACCGCTCTGATGGGGGTCAAGTTCCATGTTAATTTGCGCAGCCGCGACCAAGCTGGGAATCACTAGAGAAGCAAGCGGAAGCCAGTCTGTGTGCTTCATTTGAACCGTCAGCGTATACCACTGGCGTAGCCAATGAATGATCACAACTAGGACCTATAAAAACGTCACTTCCGTGGTCGTTGTCCGATGTAGAGCTGATCAAGGAAATTGGACAATAATGATGATGGTGAAAAACAAAGTGATCGGAGTTCAAAATCGTTCCGCCTGGTTCCGCCCATCCCTTCCCACTTTCATGATCAAATTCAGTGCGCCCTGTCTTTTCCGCTAATGACGTCGCCATTCGCGCCCTACGTACTTTGCAGTTTGAGAGAGCTATTATGAATTCGTTACAGGTGTTATACTTTTACAAGTATTAACGATTCGCCGTTTCGAAATGTCTGTAATCTCAATAGACTGACCAGCAGCCTTTTCACCTTCTTTTTGACGCTCCTTACTTAATGCTGCACTGGGCAAACCGACTCCATTCCAAACACGATGCCTACCTGTACTAGAAACTCCCCGCCAAGCTGCTAGCAGACTTGGCCACCACACAAGCCCATCGCTCTTGTTGCTCCAATGGTATGCCTGCTTATTGTTCCTTCAGCATGAACAAGAACGCGTCGCTTTGTGGCTTTCCTGGAAAACAATAACGTCGATTTTCAGAACAATTGCAGAGCGGTGCGTGATGGCATCAAATTCCTTCTCTTGTTCTAAAATCATGCTTATTTAAGTTAACAGCTTGTTGACCTCCGACCTGTCCCAAACAATGCGCTCCCTATTCTCATCTGCAATTCTGGGACTGTATACAGGGTGGTCCGTTTCCAGTCACCCTCACCTTCGACTGTCGCCTGCTCCCAAACGGTGGCGCCCGCACGACTCTGATAGGAATGTATCCATGACGCGGATCTGCGCTCCTGCCCACTGTCGCCACTCGCCATCGGATAGTCTCCGTCTCCGAAACCCGACCCGCCGAATCTTCACTCCGTCTCCTAGTCCATCCCGAGTCCTATGCGCCATAATATCCGCCACTCAGGCGCTGCGCCACCTTGCACACATCGCCGCCCGCTTGTATCACTTTACTGTGCATGTACTAGTTTCTGCTCCTCGTCCTCAGGTACTCGAGTCGATACCTCCGTCGCCTGTTGTTGCCCCAATCGATTGTAATGCTCCTTGCGACGCGAAAGAAGAGCCACCCGACCCCGAACGCCCCCTTCATCTATTGCCTGGTTCCGAAATTGAATCGCACGGCACTCTGCGACGTCTCAGCGACGCATCCTCCAGTGATCGCCACGACGAGAGCCCCATTTTCCCTGGGCAGTCCAATGCCGACTTTGACAGCATCGACCTGCCGGTCATCATCTACCCAGGATCTTCACAGGGTCTCGAGAAACAGTCTCCTAAATCTCCCGCGGTCTGCGACTCATCTAACAATCTCGCAATCGATCAGCAGCTTGTAGTCGACTACTATCCCAGTCCTCCCGACTCGACACTTGCTCGGCCCACTCGCCACTCCCGCGAATCACGAGCCAACAGCGACCACAGCGACGGACCTAAACATTCTCCCCTCGAACTGCAAGTAACCGTCAGCACCGATGACCTCGTCGTATTCACCCTAGGAAACACTGTCTACCGTCAGCTCCGGGGCGTCATGCCAGTCAAGAGTTGTATTACTGTGTACTCGGCGCGGAACGATGCCACGGGCCAGCTGGTCGCGATAAAGCTATTCCAGAAGCGTGAGCCTTATCGCAGAGCAGAACAAGTGGCCTTGAAATCTTTCTCGAATCGGCGGAAGGATACAGTGGGTCATAACTTTGTCATCGAGCTGTTAAGCTCTGCGGAGAGATGGGCTGAGCAGAAGTTTTTCATTACGGTATGTATAGAGCTCGTGCGCTTTCCGAAGCAATGCTAACTGTCTCGCGGTAGCCCTTGTATAAGCAGGATCTCTTTAAATATCTGTCTGAGCTACAGGAAGAGATAAACATCGAAGTTGTTCGAATCTGGGCTGCCGAACTTGTTAGTATGAGCTTCTTTCCTGCCCTGCGGTACTAACTCTCCACACAGGTCTCAGGGCTCGCGTTTATCCACCAACGAGGATGGGCACATCGCGACCTGAAACCCGAAAATGTGCTCATCTCCGAATTCAACCATCTTTGCATAACGGACTTTGGCCTGGCCATGCGCATGACGGACGAGAATTGCCACATCGTCGAGATCAAGGGAAACCATTACGTGGGCACTCCGGGATATTATGCTCCTGAACTGACAGACAGCTCACTGGCCAAGAAGTTGGTCAAGTTGGAGCCAGCGGACATTTGGGGACTCGGTATAATTGTGTTGCAGATTACGATGGGGAGTCTATGTGTTCGTTTTCATGTGAAGTTGGTTTCTGTTCTGCGACTTACTATTACTGTAGGATCTGGACAGAGCGGAACACGGGGGGTGGAGGCTCATTTTAGGAGATCATCATGAAACGATATTGGAGAAAGACACTGCCGCGTACGATCTTCTCAGCAAGGCACGTATTTCTGGAACATTTTTCATTGTTCATGTACTCAACTGGGCGCCACAGATCCTCATTGACGATCCTGCCTTTCGCCCTGATATCAACGACATCAAAGAGCACGAACTTTTCGAAACGATGTCAGTTCTACTTCTATGTACCGACCATATTAATCTAAACCAGTATCTCAGCGTCTGGGAAATCCTGGATGAGAGTGCCACACAGCCTCTCCATCGCCTCATCCTAAAGACTCAAGCTCGTAGAAAACAACTGAATCAAGAGAATGATATCGTGTAATACTAGCTCTACACCGATCTAACCATGCTTCTTGTGCTGCGACTCGACTTCAGCGAGTTCAGCATCATCATCAATGACCGCGTTCAGATCCTCGGCATCTTCTTGAGGTAGTATCAAGTTCAACACCGACGCAACCAGACCCGCGGACAGGACTACAGTATTCGTCAGCATGCATAGCAAAAACCCGAGCTAGCAACTCGCATGGTGTACTCAACACAATTGTAATTGAGTCAAAGAACCCCTTCAATCCCGAACTCGGATTATCCACTCCATCAAACAAATGCGTGAAGACATCCTCCACCAGCAAATCGCCTAACCCGAAGGACAGCGCCGCAGCGAGTACAAACCGATCTCTCCGTGTGAACTTGACATATGAAAGAACGCGGATCCCGGATACTGCGACGGTGGCGAACAGGAACGTCGTCACGCCCCCGAGGACGGGGTTGGGGATGGCGAGAAACACTCCGGAGATTTTGCCGAGGACGCCAAAGAGGATGAGGAAGCAGCAACACCAGCGTCCGGCGGCGCGGTTTGCGCAGCGCGTGATGGCGATGACGCCGTTGTTCTGGGATGTGATGTTAGCGAGGTAAGTGGTGGTGGTGCTAAATAGTTACCTGAGCAAAGATGGATAAGGGTGTTACGGTAAAGAGTGCAGAGAAGAATCCGCCGATGCCATCACTCTGTACATTTGTCAACACGAGAAGGACGCGAAGAGTAGGTGTCGTACGAGGACGCCTCCTTGTATTCTGGAGTCAAATTCTATTCCGTCGACTTCGACTCTGGACACTTCGGCAGATGCGGTGATATCGCCGATAGCTTCCATCGCCAACGAGACTGAATGAAAGTAAGGGCATGTTCAAGAGTAGAGGAAGAGACTGACCATAGACTGCAAGCATAGGAAGTATTGCTGGCGGATATACTCCAATCTTGAAGGTATGTACCCTAGAAATGAAGTCTCAATCAATGAACGGGAGGGAATCAAGAAGCCTACCAGAGGAAGGTAATAGCCGGCGACGAATCGATAGTACTTCTATCGATATACCCAGCAGCTCCAGCGACGATGCACCCAATAGCAAGCCCAACAATAATACTAATGTTCTTCAAAAACGGCGATCCAAACAACTCTGTCAAAATGATCGACACGAATGAAAGAAAACCCAATCCAATGAACTCTGGTGAACCCCATCTGTCGCGATATCAGCTACAGCTCTGACAACAAGCAAGACGAGTATCTTACGGAAGAGGCCTGGGCGCGAAAATCGTAGGGCATAGTTCAAAGATACCCGACATCGGTCTACCAGCGCAGTCGTTGGATCCGCCACCCCAGTTCGGGATACCCGAAGCACCGATAAGTGATGCACCAATGAGGAGTATAACTGTGCCTGTTACAATTGGAGGAAAGACGCGTTGAAGCTTCCGCGCAGGCACGAACGACATGCCAATTTCGAGGAAGGAGCATATCAACGACGTGCCTGTATGGTGTTCAAAGGGATGTCAGAAGAGAAAATCAAGACATACCTAGGACTTTGCCATAAGCGTCGGGGCACGCTAAACGCGTGATGGTACCGTCAGCTGCGGTCGTAGAGGGGCATGTACCGTCGTTGTACATGGCGTTGAATATGGAGTTGGCTGTGCTCAAGGTCGCGAAACTGGTGCCGACGACAGTGATCAAGCCTGTGCCGAGGTAGTACCCGCCGAAGAGAGGTATGCGGGACATTTGGACTAAGCTGAGAATGCCTGCATAGAATCAAATCAGCGCGTCGTATTTATGCACACGACAGGTCAAACTTGCCGCAGCCGATGAGAGAGGCGGATATCATGTACGCAGACGTCTCGTTGTCTAAACTGAGAGTAGAGGCAAAGATGATTGGGGGCGTGATGAGCCCCGCTAGCATGGCCAGCGCGTGCTGGAAGCCGCTGGATATTGCCAAAACCAATGGCAGATCTTGCTCCAGTGCATAAAACGGCGGCATCCGTTTTTGCTTGGAATACGGTAAGGATGGCAGGCAAAGCCTGTATGACACTGAACATTTCCTGTTATGAATATTTTTTCTTTAAAAACATACCAGCTATAGTCATAATCTCCGAGCCATCCCTCTCGTGTTGATACTTTTTTGCCAATCCTAGATACGCGGCATTTTACACCGTCAAACCGAACCGCTGTTAGTTTGGGAGTGGGAGTGGGCTGGAGCTGTCCGGTGGACATGGTGGTAGGGACTCAGGAGGCAAACGTCCACAGCACTTCCCTACTAGATGATGGCATCCCCGAGGAACGTACATATGCTGCCGTCGAAGATAAGGAAAAGCCTGGATCACAGTGATCCCGATCAAGCGCTGTCGAGATTAGGCGCGGACTTGGCTTCGACGTGCCAAAGAGATAACGCATCTTCTTTACGGGATTGTGACGCGAACAAGCTATCACCTTTTCGTTTTCAACAGCCACAGCAGAGCAGAAGGCGAGTGAGGAATCAATTCTCACGAGCCTAAAGGGGACTCTTCGCCACGGCGATCACTTGCCGCATTTGCCGCCGTTATCTGTGGATCCGCTGTCCAAAGATGAGCGAGGGAGCGGAGAGAACGAGAGAATCAAATACAGCAAACAAAAACAAGAACAACGCCGTACAACAACACTACGACGAGAACATGGTGGTGAGAAGTTAAGACGCGCGCCGCTGCCTAAATACGGACAGTGACCCTAACCCTAGATTGTCTAAATCCGTCATCGAACCGATTTACATTATGATTATCTGACTCCCATCATATATAAAGGCCTGGTTGCTCTTCGACGTTTCTTTGAAACTTCTCACATGGATTCATTTTTAGGGCGAGAGAGTCATCCCTCTTGACACCCGAAATCAGACTTGCCTTACCCTTGGCCATGCTTGGGCCACATTCTACAACCTTACTTATATAAGTACAGTAAGCAAAGTACATTCTGCTGTAGAAAACCTCTCTGAGGATAAAACCAACAGGAAGGAAAGCTACCGTGACTGGATATGTAAGGGAGCTGAGAGCCTGGACAGGTGTTTCGCGACTGGTGGCTTATATTGTATACTAGGCGCATTTCTTGCGGCTTGATTTACTTGTGTGTCCCGTCAATACACAAACAGAACCACGGAGGAGAAGGATCGATGACCATTGACATTGGTATATAGTAACAAAAAATAGTCCAATTATAACCCCATCGCTCTGTGCAAAGCTGGTCCTTCAAGAAGAATACACTCCTCCCTATCGCGATTTGAACCTATGGTAGAGGATGCCAGCGCGCAAGCAGCGTCCCGAATAGATAGCCTTTCCAACGACCGCGGCAGCATCATCCGTTCAACCAGCGCTTCACTCATGCCACTCGTAACCTCCAAACGTTCCAGTCGCGTCAAGCCTGACAGATCAAATGACACTGCGAACAGATGAGAACATTTCCGTGACAGAGAAGAAGGAAAGACTAACCAGTGCGTTTCACAGAACTTAACTTCAAGTCCTTTAACGTTTCCTTGTTCTTTTGGAGAAGCGAGATAGCCTCCTCGACACGACATGCCGACCACACGCTTGTATTCTCCAGCTCTAGCATTCCAATGTCCCCGAAACGTTATCTCCCAACCAGCGCACCAGATCATTGTTCCACCCAACCACGCGCAGGCTGCGTAAGAGCGGCATGCCCAATGAAAGATCGCGCAACCCAGACAGCGATGCATCCGGGATATCCATTCCGCCAGATGCAAGCTCGATGCTGAGCGCAGTGAGGCGCGGGAAAGAGCCGGAAAGCGCCCGCATGAAACTGGTGATATCCTGGTAGGAAGCACACGTCACTTTCAACTCGGAAGAGGCGGGGAAATATGGGCGAAGATTCCACAAGTGATGGATCGTTCTCCACAACGCCCGGCGTAGCGCGACATGTTTAGCTTTGAGGACCTGGAGCAACTTGCGATGGCCTGCGCACGGGAGATTTGCATTTGTGGCGATATCATCGAATGGAACGTCTCCGACAAGCACGATTCCGCTAATCGACGAGGACAGTGTCTCCCGAGATGAGCGCAATAGTTTGACCAGCTCTCTGGAACGGGACGGGGAGGATATGATGAGCGTGACAGGCGGCAGATGATAGCGACTGATGCTGGTCCAGGCGGGATGAACGAGCGCGCACGACAAAGGGTGTTTTGTCGTCGCCGAGTTGAGCAATGATAAGGTCGAGTAGCTCTTGCGGTACAAGGCAAAAGGACCTGTGCTCGCCGAGGAGCGACGAGAGTGGCCAAATTTGGTGATGATGTTGCGAAAATGCTAAAAGCCATGATGATAGTGATAAACAAGGAATATCTAGTGAAAATCTTCGTTTATGAACAAAACTGCGTATAGGGGTTTGCGCACTGCCTGATTCAAGAAGCCAACGTGAGACTCGAAAAGTCTCACCATCCTGGTTGGTCGGCAGACTCATACTCGGAGTTCTATATCCCCGAGACGGCACCTAAAAGAGAAGACATTCAAACAATATAGCTGGAGAAAAGACCTCATATCATGGTGAACTTTCATCTGTATTCCTCTGTCATGGTCTGGCAATGAAGAGGCTTTGAGTCCGGGTGTGTGCTATTCGTAGCTCCTCGTCACAGCCTCCATAAGATCGAACGTTGAGACTGGACGGGATCTCAGAACATCGTACGTCTAGATCCATGTTCCGGGGCGTCTCACTATTACACCGAACAGAAGCGTTCAGTCACGAACGAAAAAAAACCTTCATACCAAAGTAACAGCAGAAGTACGATACCCTGCACGTCCAGCAACATCCGTAGCCAGTCCTCGGCACCTATCGCGAGGATGATTGGTGCCAGTGGGAAATTTGTCGCCTGTCATGCGGTACGGGCCCCGAGCGACGTAATCAGTGTCTCGATATCGAGGGAGACTAAAGGTGGCGGCCGACCAGATGTGGAATATGGGATGCAGTGGACAATCCGCGCTCAGCGTAAATGAATGTGCGCCGTCCATTAGGGCAGAGCCTGAATGCGAAATCCATCGGTCTGTGGGACATGGCGCCAACAAGTTGCAAGGACATGTAACTCTTGAAGCGACGCGTCCTTCGTCGTAGCATCAATGTAACTAGGTACACTGCAGCCAGTCTTCGCATGGTATGCGTACGGCACTCCTCTATCTTTGAACGCCGCACGTTGATATCCTGTAACAGCATATGAGTGCCGGAGAATCATGCGCCACTAATGGGTCGGCCAGCTGAGGAGCAGCTGAGCGAATAGGCAAGCAGGGATAGCGCAACGGAAAAGCCTGCCCAACGCCAAGTTGACTGGCAAGAGTCGATAGTAGACAGGCCTAAACGTCCATCATGGTGAGTTGTTGGTGGTGTAGTAAGAGAAAGCAAGGCGCGCTTTTCACCCGACCACCCGACTTATTCCAAAACATCGTGAAGCTAGTGCAGATTGAGGACACGGAGCTTGTTCAGTGACTTCATTCATTTGAGTTGATATAATAGATGCGTCGACTTCGCAAGGGTACACACAGTTCCGAATGTGCACAATTTAGCAATGAAAGGAAAGACAAGCGGAGTTTCAAAGACGCGACGCTCGAGTCACATGGTCTGCCGCTTCTGCCCCACCACACTGCAACCTCCATCCCGAGCGGATATTGTGTACTGTATTTGAAGCCCTCGCCCTGCTGTCCGACTCCCATCCTCATCACGTGCATTTGTCCGACTTCCATCGCACGGAATCTCGGAAAAGTCGTCCAAAACGAGTATCTTACTTCGCCACTGCTTTTTCATCCACGGAAACGCTGTGTCTACGCAGACTATATAAGCCGCGATGAACAGTCTCAATCTTTATCTGTATCCTTCGCGATAAAATGCCTGTCCCAATGGAATATGGTACACTACTTAATACCTCCAGTGTCCATTCTTACCAAACCTATTCTAGTTCGAATTGGATCCTGATTGCATGTCGTATGGCAATCCAGAGTGGTATTCGTGGGTTCTCTCAGAGCAAGAGGGCATAGCCCACATCAAGGCGGCGTAAGCACGCGAATGCCTTTTGGATCTGATGACCTTCTTTAGCTACGACGCTGGAATCAATACGTTTGACACAGCTAACGTACGTACTCATTTGTCCTTCGTGCGTAGCGGGACCAGAATATGGTTGTCCAGGCCTACTCTCACGGCGAATCGGAGATCATCCTCGGAAAGGCCATCAAGCAACACAATTTCGTGCGAGAGAAAATCGTTGTAATGACCAAGGTATACTTCCTTCTGTTGGTGGCTGCCTCCAAATAACTAATTGAGCGGTGCTAGGTTTACTGCGCTGTCTCTCCGGATACTGCCAACGCGCAGATATCTCACCTTTCTGGGGATGCGTTGGATAAGCTTGGGTACGTGAACCAGCATGGGCTGAGCCGCAAGGTAAGCACGTACCGATGAATGTTTGTGCTCGTCGGACTTCTGATTAAATTCAGCATATCTTCGACGCGGTAAGGCCAGTTCCAGAGGCTTCAACTGGATTATAACGATGTTCTTCAATGTAAGCAACCTATCTAATGAAACAGTTTCGCTCTGACCGTCGTCTAGGCCATCGCTTCGATTACGCCACGCCTGTCGGAGAAACGGTATGATCTATACAGTAGACCTTGCCCTACGCCTTTCAACATTTTGGAAGTAGATGCGCGCCCTACACGACGTTGTACAAGCCGGATTGGTTCGTTATATCGGCATGTCGTCTGTCATGCGTATCAGTGTGAGTCGAAGGGTCATTTTCATTTCCAAAGTGTTCTCAAGTTCATCATCGCAGTTCATATCATGCAGAGTAGGGCCTGATATCTGTCCACCCATGTTCTCATACCAAGTCGTAGACTACGCCAAAACAAACCTCACGCCCTTCATCTCCATGCAGGACCATTATAGCTTGCTCTATCGGGAAGAGGAACGCGAAATGTTCCCGACTCTCAAGGTAATGCCAATCCAATCCCGCCTTCCTGGTGTGCTTGCTCAACTTATTCAAAAGCACTTTGGCGTCACTTCGATCCATGGTCTCCTTTGGCACGCGGAAAGCTCGCGCGCCCGCTCGTAGAGCAGAAATCGACGAAAAGAGCTGGCGCTGATCGGTAGGTCTGCCAATCTGTTTGGACGTCATATACTAACAAAAGTATCTTAAGGATGATCAGCGGCTACGGCAGCCAAGACGAGATCATCTGACTTTACTATGCGCTCATTGACCATCTGCATTCTGATATACGCAGGGTCGAAGAACTTGCGACTAAGAAGGACTGAAGATGGCTCAGGTTGCACTTGCTTGGATCTTGAGCAAAGAGGGCGTTTCTGCGCCGATTGTTGGGACGACGTCCTAGAGAACATGATGGAGGCTATAGGTCAGCGGTCTAGCGTGGCGACAGTGGACGACTAATATTGATCATTTCACAGATGCGATTCAGGTTAGATTGTCGGAGGAGGAGCTCAAGTATCTGGAAGAGCAATACACACCTCAGCCTGTGTACGGCCATTCATAAGCCGAAAATGAACTACCCGCAATCCATTGTACCGCAGTTGTCGAATGTGGTCCTGTAATGTTGCGGATGATTGATGACTGTCAAGAAGGGGACTTCGACCGTGCTGGGTAATATTCCCTGGTCATTCCCCCGACTTCCCTTCATCTCGTGACTCTTCAGCCATCTATCGTCGACCGTAGATGGGCAATTTACGCCGAAAACTCGTGTAACGACTGAGTTACAACAGTGTTTCAATGTCGCGCCTGGTCCAGACATACACGTCGGAAATGATGGCGAGAATCCAAGGAGAATATAGAAGAAGCGACTTGACGTGTCAATGAATCCAACCTCATACTAGACACCGTGAAGCTCGCCTTTTTCAGGTGATTTCTTAACCCATCATTGTTGCCCGGCCTCTTACCGTCACCACCACGCTCCTCATCCCGTCCGCCGTCCTCAAAACTAGCAGCAATTTCCCAGCCGGCAGTAAACTCAAAGGCTGAGGGTGGTCTGTTCCTGAGGAGTTGATGTGTGGTTTTCTACGCACGTATAGAAAGATAAACCACTGATTCCAGCTATCATGTGGTGTTATAGTTGGAAAACATTCAATCAAAAAATAATGACACTGCACGTTGGAAATGAACAAACACTGCAGTGCCTCTAACGCGCCGGAGGCATGACAGATGTTGCACCTATACAGAATGTATCGAAATCTCAGCAAGCAAGCAGACGGCATGGCTTCAGCCTTCGACTCGGGAACGAAAGTCAAAGAAGCTCACACTCCCACTGCCGTGCTATCGAAGTTTTGTAGCTGACGCCACAGGAAAAAGTCTTTCGAAGGCTGAGGATCAAAGATCATTGTGATTGAAAGCACACTAGTAACGAGTACCACTGAAATTCCAAAGACTTTCATTCATGATCACTCCTTTCTGCAGCATCACTTCTTCAAGGCTCATCTCTCCTTCGGCTTCAACATCCGCCGCACAACCACACTCCTCAAGGTGCTGCGCACTCCGTAGACGTATCCTCTTCAACGACCTGGGCAGCTCCCCTCTTCCACTCGAACACTTTTTGCCAATCACAGTTGTAACCTCTAAATATTCCAAACACAATAGAGCCGATAAATCGTACTCCACTCCATGCACAAAGAATAAGTAAACCGATGTGAAAAGGGAAAGAGGCACCAACCGCCGCGCATGGTGAAGAACAGCTTGACATCCTTCAATGTTTTCCCATTCCCCTTTAGCATGGTTTGTGCTTCCCGGAAGCGACACAGCCTGTAGCTCCGCAACTCTAAACGCTCCAGCGTTCCCACAACTTATCTCCCAACCAGTGCACCAACTCGTTATTCCAGCCAATCAAGCAAAGCGTTCGTAGACAAGGCATCGCCAGTTTCAGATTGTGAAACCCAGCTAGCGGTGCGTCAGAGTAATTCAATGCATCCCCACTAAGCTCTACCGTGAGATTTGCGAGCCTGGGAACGCGCCGACAAGCGGACGAATGAATTTCACGATGTCCTGGAATGATGCGCAAGTAACCTTCAGATCGAAAGATGTGGAAATCTTGCGCCAGGAGCTCAACGAGATAGGGATCATTCGCTACAGCGCCCGAGCGGAGCATGATTTCCTTCTCCTTGAGAAGTGCAACAATGCGATGTAGTAGGATTGCGCGCGGGAAGTCGTAGCGATGCCATCAGATGGTGCCTCGCCAATGAGGTTAATGCCGGTGACGGACGAGGAAATAGTTTCGCGAGAAGAACCTAAGAGTTTCTTAAGTTTCCTGGCGTGAGAAGGGGTCGAGACGAAGAGCGTCAGATGTGAGAGATGGCGGCGACTGGCGCTGGTCCATGTAGCGTGTACGAGCACGCAGCAAAGGAGGCTAGCTTTATCATTGTCAATGTAGGAAATAAGAGGTCCAAAAGCTCCTGCGGTAACAGCCGGAATGGACCAGTGATAGCAGAGCGGCGACGACTCCGGGAATGCCTTGATAGACATGACGAGTCGAGATTCGTGTGCAAAGTGATATCAAGGCGAGGTTCGTCTGCAATTTGACCAGACCGGTTCCTGCAAATGACTGTGAGGACAGAACGTGCATATTTCAAGCCCGATCGGTGAAGACAATCTGAATCTACGAAAAACAAAGCCAAACATGGCAGTCACTGTTGAACCATGAGACTCGTCTACGGCTCGCTTACCACATTACAAAAGCGAGTTTCCGTGTTTTTTCTTTGTCTTCTTCTATACTGACCCAGCCGTATACTTTACCAGTGAACCAAATTGACACCCACTCACCTTCATTTGACGCAGAGTGCGTTGCCAGTGGCAAGCGTCGTCCTCAATTCTATAGGAGCGATTCAGACTACTCCAATCGCAGCAGTGTTAGAGAGGATGACTCCTCTTCCTCCTCCAATCCCTACGATGTCTCCAAGCTCGAGGCTTACTTTTACTATTTCGGTATCCGGGGTTATAGACACAGAGGTCCTAAGTTAATCTTTCGGACATCCAAGGACGTCTTCACAGCGCCATTGTGCGACCACGATGATTTTCGTCTTATGCAGCTTCAACCAGTCTATGACACGAGAAACTTGGGAGCGGCGATTTGTGGGATACCGTGCGTTCTGAGGTTTGTGTCTTCTTAATCGGAGCAACTCCAGACTGACGCTTTCAAGGTCGTCAAACTCCTCGATCAGCGAGACATACGGCATTCATCCGTCGACCTTGTGCGTTTCAGCTGGGTCGAGGAGAATGACGCCGAAGACGAAGAGGACAATGAGAGAATGACAACAACGACTACGACAAGGATGAAGAGGAAAATGACAACAACTACGACACGGATTTCGACCGCAACATCACCCCGCACGGGACAGTCATCGTCACTCCCGTGACAATCTGGGTGGGTGTTTGCCCGATACTCTCACCAGCGAAGTCGCATTCCAATCTTCCAATGACATCCTCGATCTCCTCAAGAAGCACGGAATTTTCGACGTCGATGTTGCGTATCGCGAATCGGTGGTCAGAGACTATAGTGGTCCCGAATTGTTTGCACCCGTGCGGGATTGTGATCCCCTCAAGGCTGTCATCGACCCTGTGACTACTTCAATCAGCTTGCCTATAGCTGGTTCGAAGACGCTCAATAGGCAGGGAACGATGGGCTTCTACTTCCGAGTAGGCCAAGATCTTTACGCCGTCACAGCGCGCCACGTCCTGTTCCCCGAAGACGAAGGCAATACATCATACTCCTATGTCGGTATGTTTTTTCCTCACACAGTTCAGCGTAATTCTGACCACTACACCTACACAGCCGGGCGTAAGAAAGAGGTCGTGCTCATGGGCACCAAGGCTTTCGCCAACTTTCTTGTATCAATCAAAGGTCACATCGGCACTATGATCAGCACGGTCGGGATCCTGGAGAGGCAGGTAAAGACCTCAACAGCGGATAGCTTCTCTGAGCGGGCGCAACGCGAGCTGGAGCAGACTGAACGCCAGCTGAGCAGGACGCGAACGGCAATTGAGGAGCTCAAGAAGTTTTACGTGAAGATTAAAATAGAGTGGACGAGGCCGAAGGACCGAGTGATTGGACACGTCGTCTGGGCACCTCCGGTCAGTTTCTCGACCGCTCCTTACGGCTATTCGCAGGACGTCTGTGTTATCAAGCTCGACAAGGAAAAGTTCTCGAAGAACTTCAAGGGAAATGTGCTCAACTTGGGTGCGTGCTGATCCGTCTATTTGAATGTGCCTAGTTTAACTGTTGATTTCTCCAGGCCCCGAGATCGACGCCCGCAAGTTCCGCTGCTTGATGCGTTCTCAAACCGATGCGCGGTTCGACTTGGATTATCTAGTCAAACGTCTCTACAAGATCCGTGGCATTCTCAACACCAAAGAACTACGCACACCCACCACCAAAGGCGAGCCTATCCAATACGTTATCAAGTGCGGTCTCAACACGCGCACTACGATCGGTTGTTTGAATGGATTTGAGTCTCATGTTCGCCGTTACTTCCTTCAAGGCAGTCGCGATTCCGTGGAGCAGCAGTGTATCCTACAATACGTACAATAGCGAGCCTGTTCCGTTCGCCAGGCGCGGGGACTCTGGGTCCATCATTGTCGACACCCTCGGCAGGTTTGTTGCGCTCCTCGGCGCTGGCACGGATTATTCCGATGTCACATATGCGTCGCCAATGTTCTGGCTCTGGGAGACTATCAAAGTCGAGTTCCCGGGTGCCGACCTCTGCTTCGAAGACGGCGAGAGCTAGGTTCGTTCTTCCTTTTGGTTCATCCTCTTGTTTGTAGTTGATGGTGATACCTCGTTGTGTGGAAGGTACTATAACTAACGACTTTGCCATCTAGGCCCTGCAGTTGCGGAGTCCTGTCATTCAGGTATGTCTTGTTCTCCGTTCCCTCGGTACAGTCAATAACTTTAATAGACGGTTTAGGCCTTGGAGTTGTGAATCCATCATGTTAATCACTACTCGACGTCGAGCTATGTGTACTCTCTATTCGCTTTTCGAATTGTATGAGTTTCCTCCCCTACCCCACTTGCCTCTTCCCTTCTATAAACCGTCATTCAGTCAATACTTTCTATGCCAAATAGTTGTTATGGTTGTTTTCAATTTTTTATAAGAAGTCAGTCACAGACTAAGTATACGAACGCTCGGTACTAAGAACGGCAAGTCGAATGTCCGGGACCTCTCGTATAAATCCCGTCGGCATTGGACGCTCTTCGGGGGTTGGCCGGAGGCAAGACCTTGAGAGCTCTGTGTATAATACATCCACGGAACCAGCCAAGGCTTCGTGCTTTGACTCTTTACGCTGTGGGGGCTGTGACGGGGAGCTACGAATACAACGCACCCGAATTTTCCACTATGATTGGAGTCAAAGCCACTTCAGCGCAATAGCGTGAAGGAGAAATATAAATGAAAGCCGCGCCATGGATCGTTGATGGTACGAGGTCTTTTCTCCAGCTACATTGTTTCTGAATGTCTTCTTTTTCAGGTGCCGTCTCGGGGGTTTAGAATGCCGACGATCCAGGATGGTTGAGACTTTTTGAGCTCCTTCGATCTCAGTTCGAAGGCAGTGGGCAAGCCCCTATACGCAGTTTTGTTTATAAACCAAAATTTCGACTGCACAGTTCTTCTTTACCACTATCATCATGGCTTTCAGCATCATTCGCAACATCATCAACAAATTTGCCCACTCTCGTCGCTCCTCTGCGAGCACAGGTCCTTTTGGGATTGTACCGCAAGAGCTACTCGACCTCATCATTGCTTACCTCGGCGATGATAAAGTCACCCTATTATCCTGCGCACTTGTTCATCCCGCCTGGACCAGTGTCAGTCGCTATCATCTGCCGCCAGGGACGCTCGTCGTGTCATCTCCTGCTCGTTCCAAAGAGCTGGTCAAACTACTGCGCTCATCTCGGGAGACACTATCCTCGTCGATTACCGGCATCGCGCTTGTTGGAGACGTACCCTTCGATGATATTGCCATGAACGACAAATCTCCCCGTGCGCAGGCCTATCGCAAGTTGCTGCAGGTCCTCAGAGCTAAACATGTCGCGCTACGCTCGGGCGTTGTGGAGAACGATCCATCAATTGTCGGAATCTTCGCCCATTATTTCCCCGCTCTTAGCGAGTTCGAAGTGACGTGTGCTTCGTACCAGGATATCACCAGCTTCATGAGCTCGCTTTCCGGCTCTTTCCCGCACCTCACTGGTCTCGGCATTGAGCTTGGATCTGGTCGACTGGATATACCGGACGCATCGCTGTCTGGGTTGCGCGATCTTTCACTGGGCATGCCGCGCCTACGCAGCCTGCGCAGCCTGCGCGTGGTCGGGTGGAACAATGACCTTGTACGCTGGTTGGGGGATAACATCGTGGGGACGTTGGAGCGACTGGAGCTGGAGAGTACCAGCGTGTGGTCGGCATGTCGCGTCGAGGAGGCTGTCTTGCCTCTCGAAAAAAACAAGCAAACGTTAAAGGACTTGAAGCTGAGTTTTGTGAAACGCAATGGTGCGTCTTTTTCCCTTCTTCGTCAAGGAGAGATGCTTATCTGTTTGTAGTGGCCCTTGATCTATCGGGCCTGACGCGACTGGAACATTTGGAGGTTGCGAGTGGCATGAGTGAAGCGCTGCTTTTGCCGCGGTCATTGGAGAAGTTATCTATACGCGCCACGGCTTGCGCGCTGGCTTCCTCTGGTATAGGATCGAATCTGTATACGTCTTGAAGGACAAGCTTTGCAGAGATTATTGAGGATGTAACTAGACTCTTTCTTATTACTGGATACAATAGCATCGTTTTCTCGTACTTGATTGTGATCGATTTGTTCGTCCTCTCGCCATCCAGAAGTATTCATCGAATGGTTGCCGCTCAGACTGGATATAGGGCGACTCCAAGGACAATCTACGCTCCCATTTCGGAACGCGCTTGCCTGCCTCCATTATTTCCTGGGACATAGCCTATCGGACTCAGCTATTTTATATAGCCTCATTGATTCGTAACAACGCTCTGGTAGAGATGGTCCTGGACTCTGCGCGGCACGCAATAGGAATCTGCTGCTCCACTCCATTCCTGGTCATCATTGACTATGCAATGCCCCAAGACCGTCGCCCCACAACGAGATCGAACATTGAGACTAGACAGAATCTCAGAACATCGGCGTTCTCTATCCCCGAGACGGAATTTAGACGGAAGCACTCAATCACACCTAAATTCGTCTGTGCGAGAAGACCTCATACCACCAATAAGTCCAGGCGCGGCTCCCATTTTTATTTTGCCACGATGCCCGTCGAGCCTATCAGGAGATGAATGGGACGCGTTTTACAGCGGTCTCTAACTTTGCTCTACAACGAGATTCAAGCAGAACCACTAGTCAAGTCTAAGTCTCATTCAGCAATCGAGACTGATTCAACAATGGAGGCGTTCAGAAACATTACGCGACGAGGAGCGCCTACTCCGAGACAGAACAATGCTTTACTCCCGCGTCATGACGTCCTTCGTAAGTCCAATATCCTTCGCCCAGCCCATACCGGGCACGAGGGGAGCAGACTCGCAGCGTCACGGCTTTGGTGTAGGCAAGCTCCTCCTGCCTTCGAATCAGAGTAAATGCATCTGCTCAAGATCCGACACAAGTGGCCCGCAGGATCTGTAAAGTCAACCACGTCGGTTGGCGAGGCCATGAGCAGCATTGAGTCCAGAGCGACGGCCAAGGATAACTGAAGAAACATCAGATGGTAGTCCAGGGGAATGACCATTGACGTACCAAGTCTAATCATTTGTGAATTCCGAAGTCTAATTGACGCGTCTTGATACCAGCTGCATCCCGTCTTCCAAAAGTCAGGGAACATTCATACATCTATGATTTCCACACACGGCTTCAATAATGCGCGAACCACCTTCTTTTCCAGTCGCAGTCACGTCTGAACCGTTATCTTTGAAAAGTGCACGTCTACGCTTGGAGTGGGCTGGTCGAGTATCGGCCTCAAGTCGTCCTTGCAAGCAGCGGTTCTGGGCGGAGGAGAATCGTGTCATGGGTGTGTTCAATTCGGCACGTCTGGGTGGCGGAGATAAAGGGAGTCTATGACGTGGCGGCAGAAAAGGCAAAGGAGGAAGAAAATAGCGTTAATGAGGAGAAGACGTGCAGCTGTTAGAGCTTTCTGGACGAGTATCAGCCAAGGTTACGGTAAGGGAGTAGCTGGAGCAATTTGCACTGACATCGTTCCCGCAGCGTAGGATCCGTACGCATACGCTTGCCGACTGTGGCGCGCAAAGTGACACGTGTATAGCAGGAGAGTGGTGGTAAGAAAGAGGTTGCATCGATGACCGGTTCCTCCGTCCAGGCTGGGTATGACAAGAGTCGTACGCCAACTATGGACGTCTCGCAGCGGCATTACCGAGTCGACCGTGGCGTTGACTTTCGATGACGTTGTAGAAAGAGTAATGTCTGGGTCCGCTGTCGTATTCATCGAGCTTGCCAAGTTATACCAACGACCCGCAATGTGTTCTCTGGGATTATGCTAAGATACACCAGTATGCTCCTACGTGTTCTTGATGAGGTGGTCGCCGCGTCGAGAAGAAGTGGGTCTACAAGCCGCTAGTGGCGGTTAAAAGGATCGTCATGGTGTAAAAGGTGAGCGGGGGTCGCTATATTAGGCTTCCCAGTCCCTCTGCCTAACCGGCACAGTCACATGATGGCTAGCATACTTGACCTCAATCCATCACAAGTATTTCTCTCCCCCGAAAAAATCCTGACAGACACTGGCGAAAATCCCATGGACTCATTGTACTGGCAGCCTTGATTTCTCTTGGTTCATGCTCCCTAGTATGCCAGACTTGATACGGACGCGAACCATTCTTACATTCGTAAGGTGGTGTATGTTTCTGCCTCGAGCGAAACTTTTTGTTTAAACTGGCTTCTCGTGCTGCGAACTCTTCCACTTACAGTTTCAGTAACCACTGCGAGTCCAGGACCGTCTGGTACTATATCCCTCAGCTATTCAATTAGCGTACTATATGGGATCGAACAGTGCACTCCTGTGCTATGACTCTGTGCCCATCTTCATCTATCTTGAAGCGTACATTCACACTTGCAGCATTGTTGAAAAGTTGACGTCGATTACAGGGAGGACCGGCGCGAAATGAGCTCCTTCTATCGCCGGCCTACAGTGCCGTAATTCGAGGGAATGCAACGTGTCCAGCAGACGACCTCACCCACGTACCTTCGCCTTCGACTATCACATCTAAATAGTCGTCCGACAGGTGCACGTTGTATATGAGTGAATACTGTTCTTACTGACCCCAGTATCTATCAGGATGGATCCTCTCAATCAATGGAAATGCCCCATCTGCAACGTCGTCGTACAGGCCAGCAGCAAAAGTGGGCATATCTACGGTAAACGCCATCGCGCTCAGAAAAATATTGGCTTGGCTCCCTGGACTTGCGACGTCTGCGCATTGACGACAATCCTAAACAATAAAGACAGCCATCTCGCTGGCGCCAGACATCGAGACGCCGTCCGAGCCGCATCAGAGCGGAGCTTGTGGACGTGCAGTGTCTGCGGCTTAGCGATTACTGGCGCAGACAAAGAGAATCACGTCGCCGCGCACGCACGCGCCGCTGCTGAAGCCACGACCCCCGATGATTGGCAGAATTCAGAGATAGATGTCGAGCGCGGTGTTAGTGGTTGGGACGATGACCCACCTATTGGAAGTACGGTTGATTGGTCCAGCGAGGAAGGCGCCGAGTATGCGTCGGCCGTCGACGAGAGTCAAGTCGCGGAGCAAAGGCTGCGTGATCTCAGAATGCGGCTCGATGCCGCCTTACGCGATCGTGATATCAAGAAGAAGGAATTGGCGTCAGTGAGAAAGGCGTGGGATGAAAAGGAGCACACCTTGTTGATGAAGATGGATCAGCTGCGGGCAAAGATCGTCACTCTGGATGCACACCTCGACGCTACAAAGGCCGAATGCACAATTGAGCGGAATCTTCGCATGTCAGCGGAGCAGGAAAAGACAAGCCGGACGCGTGAAGCGGAGGTAGTGGAGGGGCTCAACGCCAAGCTCAAAGAAGCGCTGGCCGACAAAGAGAGATTGACAGAAGCTGTGAATCGGAAAGCTGAGTCCATCCGAACTGGGCAGTCCGTACTATCGCTCTCACGGAGAAAGTTGTCCGAAGTCACGTCGGTGCGGGACGCCCTGCACGCGCTGGTTGCCAATCTCGCCGCTACTATCGATACCTTGAGGAAGGAGACTGCAACCCAGGCATCTCAGATCCAGACGCTTCAGCAGGAACTCGACCTGGCGAACCAGCGCTGGTCGAGTCACGGCCAGGAAATCACCGATGAACAGTTAATCTGGAAGGATGACGAGGAAGTCGAGGGTGAAAAGAGACAGCAGAAGGAAAGTATTCGTCAGGCGCGGGAGAGGTTGGAGAAGATGCGCAGGGACGAGTTGGAGCAGAAAGCTGAGGCGGAGGCGAAAGAAAGGAAATTCGCAGAGGAGCAGCGCGCTCGGGAAGCTGAGGAAGAGAAGAAACGACGAGATGAGGAAGAAAGGAGACAAAGGGAAACGGAAAAGCAGGAACAGGAAAAGAGGCAGGCATACGAACGTTGGAGGAATGCCTCCGCGTTGGAAATCCTTCGTCATCAATCACTATCCCGAACCCGATTTCAGGCTCATAATGGGCTGTGGACAACCTCCAGAGCTCTGGAACGGTTCCTCAAACTGCTTGGAGAGTTTCACGGCGTGACGTTTTCGGTGCAGCGACCGTTGACGTTTTGGAGCGTGCCGTGGCCTATCCTTGCGAATCCTTTGCAGTTGGATCCTGGCAAGATTGACTGGGCGGCTACCGAGACGTTCTTCATCGACGTGAAAGACGTTCTTACTGCGGAGGAATACAAGGAGATGGTATTGAGAGCGCAAAGGACATTCCATCCCGATCGATGGGTAGGAAAGCTTGGGCTCATTTTGGATAACGAGGCACGGGAATCGCTGAAGAAGGTTATCAACACGGTAGCGCAAGTTGTGAATAGTTTGGTTACGCGTTGACTAGCTTCCAGTATTTAGAGACTTGGCATACATGCTGTATTTTGACGACCGCAAAAGTGTATGCCTCGCATCGCCCTAGTACGAATACGCCGCAGGGAGTGACAGTCCACACGGCATGAGGGAGCCTTTCGCAGTCACGTTCCACTGTCCACACTGCGATTTTGAAGTCGGCCTACGCCGGGACCAAAGCATCAGCCAGCTTACCAGGATGGATATGCGCCGACCAGCATTCGTAGTGCTATGTAACGCGAGATTCGGAGAAGCTAGTACCCAGCCGCGATGTGGCTCGGGACTCTGAGCACGATATACGTGAGGTTGCGCTTCAATAATGTGACCGACACCCATTCTCCGTGCGGAACACATTCTGCTGGATCTACACAACGGCCTGTGAGTTGATGATGAACGTCGGCGCGGAAAAGAGAACGAACCGTGGATGTAGGAAGGCCCATATAGATCTTACCGTTCAACAGTCTCTGGTAGAGCATTTCGGCGGGATCGCAGTGCCGGACACGCCAGGTGTTCCATACCATAGTCAGTGTTTGACTACCGGCAACGTTGAGACTCGGACCCTTTGTTGAGGTCAGGGAGTCTCAAGACGAACGTACCTAGTAGGGAGTACGGTCGTAAGTACAGAACTACCGATAGAACACGCTATTTCGGGCGACTTGACATCTGAAATGAAGCCAGAGTCCTGTGCGTCTTATTAAGGATCAAAGAACATCCAAAATAGTGAGATATCAGCTTCGTTCCACGAACGAACGCGATGAGGCTATCGCGACAAATGAGTAACGCACTATTTACATTCCAAGAACGACATTACATGTGGCGTCGTGTAGCGATATTTGGTGAAGTCCCATCCAGGGATGTAGTCGTTCCAGATGTTGATCTGAGAGACATACACATGGACCGCGACACCTGTAATCGCCAACAAGAGTTCACCGACTTCAAGCGAGAGCACCGGTGGTCGACATCTCCGTATACAACGACTAGCTATGACTGGGTTTTCGTTGCAGCGGACATATGGTCCTGCCGTTGGTCCTTAAAATGAGAACTAAAATGTTTCGCAAGTAAAAAGTACGCGAGAATAACATGAGCACGAGCAACGGTGGTTGACGTCTCCGTGACCAACCAATTCTTTACTTCTTCCTATGTGAGAAGGGGGTGGAGTGGCGAGGCATAGCCATAATGAAAAGAAGTTTTCTGAAGGACCCTTCTGTAGGAGTAAACGCACCGATGGTCGCCTTCCCCGTAAACAATGACCGTTTCTTGTTTTCGAAAGGAAAAAGTACCCAGCAATAGAACAGGTGGTCGACAGAACTGCAATGAGCATCTTCCTTGTCCTGTCGCTGGTTCAATGAGAAGAACTTCTTTAGGAACGAAAAATGTTTCGCAAGCAATTATAGTTAAACTTCCCGAGAAGGACATGAGAACGAGCGACGGCGGTTCAGGTCTTCGTGGGCAACTACTATTTTTACTTCAGTTTCAATGTCGTTGGGCTTTAGAACCTCACAGTCCAATGTGATCGCCTAGGCATTTCGTGAAAACTTTGTGAGAAACGGCGGAGTAGCGAGACCTAAGATGCGATCGGCATGCGCGGAGATCAGCTACTTTGAGATTCCGACGTGAGCGCGCGGTGGCCATTGGCTGCCAAAGACAGACCTGGACTCAACTTCCGCCGCGTGCGTGTAATGTCAAGGAGAGTGTTTCATCACTTGCGCTCATGTTCTGTCATCGATTTGTCCACATAGGTCGGCCTTGCTCCCGTTCAAGAAACAGCGCGTTCACGCAGTCAACGGCCGGCTCATCGAAGTCAAGTTTACTGCCGCGATGAGCTCACTTTCTTCAATTTGCATATCAGACTTGTTCGCAACGTCGTTTGATCTATTGAAACAACCAGAGAATGAGGACCGCCGGTCGATACCTCCGTGAAAACCGGCTGCCACCCTCCAGTCAACTTTCAATACTTATTCATGAATTAGGTTCTGCAGCGAGTGTCTTTGGTGGTATAATTATGATGAGAAGTTCTTCTGAGAGACATGTTTCGCAGGAGTGAAAGATCCCCGACGACAACACGAGAACGGTGAGCACCGGTGGTCGACATCTCCGTAAACAACGACCGTCTTTTGTTTGTTTTTCATTGTAGTCTTGATCTCTAGTAGAACGCTGTAGTCGAGATTGGTCTCTTACGATGATCGAGTACGTATCTGCTTCCTTTGACACGCTCAATCTTTCACCGTCAAGGCGCCAATTGGTTAACGATCTATGAAGAAAGTCCCCCGCCTCGAGGCTTGCGAAAACGGAGATTCACACCTCCGGTGGCAGCATCTCGCGCTCGAACTCAGTGTAATCCTCATCGACACCCTCTGGCCCTGGGATGGTTGAACTCTTATAAAAGGGCTAGCTACACTCCATTAGCCCCCAACATTCGAAACATCATGTCCAACTACAACTACAAACAAGCTTTCTGGCACATCGACGCTGGTGCTGGCGACATCGGGGCGCAGACACGCGCCCAGATTGCCAAGGCCGTACTCACTCTCAACGACCACCAGGATGTCGTTCTTGCTCTCTCTTCCGGTGGTTACACAACGGACGAGCGCCCTCAAATCGCGCTTCTCGTTGCCATCGACTACGACGTGGCGACCTTGTTGCCTGCCGTCGAGAGCGCTCTTGCCGCCGAAGGCCTTGCCGTCAAGGCCACCCTGCAGAGCAATCTTCAGCACTACGAGTTCGGCTCTGCTGAGCTCAGCAACATTGCGGAGGCGACGAAGGTTGTGGATCTCGGCGCCGCTCGCCAGGCGATCGACAAGCTTTACACACTTCCCCTCGAGCCCATCTCCGCAGAGCATGCCGACGTCACTGCGGGGGACCCTAGCCCTACGCAGATCGGTTCCTTTGCCGTCCAAGATTCGCGAATGAGGCGTTTGCGCGACGCCAGAAACCAGGCGGTCGAGGACGAGATCCAGGCTCTGAAGACGGCATTTGTGTCGATCAAGAAGGCGATACCGTTTATCATACTCGTTAGCACGCAGATGCTGTCCGGCGGCATTCTCAGCATTGGACCCGACATGTTCAAGGCGTACAAAGAGATCGCCCCCAAGATGCCTGCCAATAACGGCCTTGCCTCCGTTCTCAGTTACATCCTTGGGCTTCAGGATATGCTTTCTAAGCTGAAAGCCAGCATTGACCTTATCTTATCCGTTTTCGAGCCTATCTTGAAAGACAAGTCAGTATACTTCTTTCAAGATGCACCTCAGTTGCTTATATTTCGTACAGGGGAGTGAATATTCTGTTGCTTGTCAATGGTCATGAATCCGTTATCAAGCGCGTCCACGACCACTGCCCTCAAGAAGAACAATGTGCGGGTCTCGTTCTTGATGTAGAGTCCGCCTTTGCTAGCGTCCGGATGCCAGGAGAGCGCAACGCGTTCTCTTGTGGTTTCTACTTCTACCGCCGGGTCTGCTCAATTTCTAATCCATGTTGTTTTGTGATTATTGACTTGTCGTTTCGTCCCATAGACGCAAGGACCTGACGCTTGCTGCATGGGTGTCGAGTTCAACATCATCCCCAGCGGAACGAGGTTCTCCGTTGGAATGATTTGTCGTAACAATAATTCGGAGAGGCTGTCGAATTCGATCCGTGTCACGTCTGACATCGCTCCCATTGCGGCAGAGCTAGCTCGTAAATCGGAAATGACCGAGGACACTATTTCTGTTGGCTTGGGAGGGTGCACGGTCAGTCGCGCGAATCCGCGTGGTCCGATCAACTTCGGAATCTGTTATCTGGAATAAGTGCTGGGTTGTTACATACGGAAGTGCACATATGCCTATGCTTTTTTTGCTTTCCTTGCTCGTCGATACGTTGTGTAAAGTGTTCCTCGTCGCTCTTTTGTCTTTTGTCTTCAGTATGAAATTGTCATTGTTTGCCTTGTGTTTCTTGTTGCATGATTAGGGATCTGCTCGCCCGATTGTGTGAATGGATTAGCAAGAAAAGTCTCAAGAACGACTTGCCTTTTTATCTTTTTTCGTGTAACTCAAAGTTGTACGTCCCCTCAACTATGTGGTAGGATTCCTTCAGTGATATCTGCTCGTCAATTGGACGTATGTGGTGCGTAATTTTTATCTAGTCAAACACACAAAAAACTGCGTCCCGTTAAGATATCTTCTTTGACGACGTCGGCCCGACAGCCGATAAGATGACAAGCCTCACTGGCAGGCGAAAGATAATGACCACTGCTGCTGGTCCAGACGAGTGGACACGACGAAGGGTGGCCGGTGGGAAAATCGGTCGTGCAGCGATTACCTTTACACACCGCATTTTCTTATTCAGCCGCGCGCTCAGAATGCCAGCAAATCCGTGTGTGGTCGGCACATCGCTAGGGATCCGCACCGTAACCGTCCCGTAAGACTCCTTGTGGTGTACCCGTACAGTACGGGTACGGTACGGCACCCCACTAACTTGATGAGGAGTGAGACTGGGTCGTGGCGGTGTCCCTCAGAAGTGGTGGAGGTGCTGTATGTATCAAGTGCGACACTTACCCAGGACATCTCCTTCTATGGTCTCTTGTCCTCACCGTTTGTATACGGGTTGTACGGTACCGTCACGTTAACCCGTAACCGTACCGTACACCACGAAAATAGGTGCCGTATGGCACCGTAATTCTTACGGCCGTAACCGTATACGGTTACGGTGCGGATCCCTACACATTGCTGGACAGACATATCATGGCACAGAAGCAATAGAACGGCAAAAATTGTACCATCAAGTTTAGGGACTACGCACTTGCCTGGATAGAATCATGAATGGCGGCTGATAATCGATAATCACTGGACACTGTCTACAGTGTTGACGGTGGTGGAGTACATTGACTGCGCGCCATGGCCAATGTCATCAGCAACATTGACATCTCACTTTTAGAACTCGAAAAGAAAGGTACACAACAACAACTACTGAGAAAGGCGGGGGGGGATGAATCCGGGCCCGTATCGAAACAGTTTCAGAACCAGAGCTTCTCGTGGGTCAGCAGTGACAATACTTTTGCTATTAGGGTGGTGAAATAAACCCTAGGTTTTGATACACCTTGGGTTTACTGTGGTAAGTAACGGTATTGAAACCATCAAGGGTCAGCGGGTAGGTTTTGATACCGGCGCGTGACTATTGCACGTGCCGGTGCACTGGCGCTCAGAGAACCTGGGGGCGGCGGGACTAAGGCGGGGCGAGGGCGGCATGGCGTTGCACCACATCACGTGCCTGAATCAAATCCGTTACTAACGGTTTGAAAACTTGAGTCTGGGGTGAGAGCTCGGTATCGATACCGTTAGTAACACCCCCGGGAAGTGTACTGCGCCACCCTATTTGCTATCAGGCTTACTGCGCCACTCCATGATAAAGTGATATACCCCGTCACTGTTAGATATGTAGCCCACCCCGAGGGTCGAACTCGCAGCCTTCAGATTGTCCACCTAGGGCATAAGAGTCTGACGCTCTATCCGATTTGTCCGGCTCCCTAGAGCGCCTGGTCTTATTCTCTTTCTGTCTTATACGCATTAATGGGCAGCAAATACTTGACATTATAAAACGGCTTCCAAATCCATGTTTGACGCGCAGTCGCGGGAAAATTCAAAATAAGTAATCCCAATATTTATAGCAGCACGAAGACGCGCACGATATAACTCCCACCACTCGATACGAGGTGGGCCAAATGTGAGTACCCAATGGTGAAGAACGCCATGGCAGGCGAACAGCTCTCGTCAACCGCATACGCAATGGAATCCTGAACCTACTACTGTACTGGCTGAAAGGCTGAACAAAATGTGCTAAGAAAATGAACGTACATAGAACTTGGCTTGAAGCAAAACGTACCACGACATTCGCCACGAACCTAGAATCGGCTGTGGATTGCACCAGAGATTGATAGCGTGGATTGTGCAGAGACGCCAGGACAATAAGAGATTGCTGACAGTGACAGTGGACACGTAGGAAGGGGTTTAAACGGGCAGGGCGAGAGAATGCTGTGTAACGTAAGTACCAGTAGAGCGCACTGGCCGATACCCACCGGTGCCAGCTAGTCGCGGGATCGGCCGTAGAAGTCGACGCAGTGGATCGACGTACAGCGTTGAGAGACACACACATTGCAAGCCGGGAATCGTTGCTTGTCAAAACCAGCGGTTTTCTGCGCCTGTAAAGCAATGACGGTATAGCGATTCGGAGATGATGTGAAAAGCGTACCGTAAACCTCAGCGCGCACTTGCATAGAATATTCTACGAGAAGACGCTTGGCTATGAGTCACCCGACGACGGCAGCCACGAGGAATGACCGCAGTGGTCGGGGATGTCCAACTCTGTTAAGAGCAAGACGATGGGGGCTGTAGATAAGGTCCTGCATCCCATTTAGGCAATCATCTTCAACGCTTGACATAGTTCGCGCGGAGGTCTCCTTATCAGAAAGGCGAAGGCGTCCGTGAGCGAGGAACAGAGGCAGAATGGATTCCTTCGTGAATAGGACTTTCGACTGTGATTACGGTGGGTATTTGCCGCCACCATCTTGACATCAGGATTGACACCATACTAGCTTGAGCTGGCACTGACTAGTGCCTATCAGCTGGTGATTGGAGCAGACGCGACCACGTTACTCTCTGCGTTGCATATCTGTCAATCGAGTCACAAGTCTGCCGCGCGTCGGTTCATTGGATTATCATCAAAGAAACATATGCCGACGTGATTGATTTGGATACTTGTTACAGCGAACAAGAGATTTCAAAGACATTCTGGTAACGAATAACTGACACTCCGAATACAAATACAGTGGGTTGTTTCTGACGCGAAGCGATCAGAGCAAGAACTGCGAGATGACAAGGAAAAGTCGTACCTCGTCCTTTAAACCTATTTCCTCCCATTGCTATCCTTTCCTGTAGGACCTGCATCCTTCTCTCCCTCGTTCGACTTCAAATCATCGACAGCGCCATATCTCTCCTTGGGTCCGGGGGCCTTGTACGGCTGCTTCTTATCCATCGTCGCATATCCTGTCTCCATCGCGCTCTTCGCGCCAACCTCGCTGAACTCTCCCGCGGGCTGCTCATACGGCTTTTGCGACGTGCTCGCCTCCGGATCCACCCTATGGATTTTGGAATCTGGCGGCGGAGTAGAATCCACTTCTTTGGAATAGGAATCGCTGGAGTGGGCGTTGCGCGCCGATGCTAGGACGCGGCGGGGTTGGAGGGCTGTGAGTCTGCGGAAGGGCAACATGCTGGCAGTGGTGGTGGGAGAGCGGTGGTAAAAGTGTGGGAGATTAACCCCGCATACGTCATGGGTCGACGTCACACTCTTGATCATGGCCTCGATCCCGTTCTTCCCATACCAGCTTTTCTTCATCTACATTGAGCCCATATCGGCTCTGGCAGGTGCATACTATGCGGCTGTGCAGCCGTCAGATTATCTGCGCGACCTGAGCCTGGCGAACGCGTTCAAACCCATCGTTGTCAACACGACCCAGACGAACATGGCGCTTATGCAGCTTGCGAATCTATACGTCTTATTCGCGTTGAACGAGCATCTCGTGCTTTCATCGACGTCGTCTTTGACGACGTGGAAGCGTCTGCTTTTCGTCCTCTTGGTAGCCGACTTTGGTCACCTCGCGACCATGGCGCCATTGGGGTCAGATGTGTTCTGGAAATTTTGGGAATGGAACGCGATGTGTTGGGGGAGCATTGGCTTCGTTTACGTTGGTGCTAGTATGAGGTTATCGTTCCTCTTTGGACTGGGCCTCAACTCAAAAAACAAGTCTTCTTGGTGATTCAACATTTTACTTGTTGGAATATGTGTCTGACGTTTCCTCTTAATCTAGACAATCGTTGCTTCTAGCCATGGTTTGAATGTTTTCCTTTCTCCGCTGTACGCTAGTACATACCCTTCTGTGATATGAGGTAGCCAGTATGTGTCGACCGAGCGAATACCAATTGTACACAAGTGGAATCGTCTTCGGAATAAGCTCTTTGGGAACTCCAGTACAAGTAGCTACGCTGGCCCTTGGGGTTCTGAACGAAATCAAGCGAGTTGGAAGTTGATTGCCTGAATCGGATCCAGCCAATCGGGAGGGCGGCATGCTTCTTTCTTTACTACCACCACTATCGCGACACCGCTCGCCTGACACGACGTTCTCTTTCACCATGGACAGTGTCAAGCGGTAAAAAGCCATTCCCTATTATCAACATGTCATGCGGTACACTTTCCGTCGTGCTGCTGCTACGCCGTTCAGCTGCGCGCTACCAAGATGCTCCGACTGTACTACTCGCCAAGGATTAGGACAGGATGGTCATAGGGATCGCCCAATGTCGTACGACTGTTTTCGCGCGTCTTCGGATAGCAAAAATACGTTGTGCACGCTCCACTCGTTTGTGCAGCATTACTTGCGATTATCGGTTCCATACCTCGTACATGGACTAGATAGTGCATCGAGGCCTCTACATGTTCCAATCCATGCCCCATCCCCAGGAAGATTCCGCCCAACGAATCAGTTTCTTACTGCCGCCCATATCGTGCGACCGTTCCATCTCCGGTCTGCCTTAACTTCCTTCACGGCCTCGAGATTAGCATGCAGCGCGTTCGCGCGACGACACTCGCCAGTGCCTTGGTCGATGGTCAAGGAGGCCGGTGTTACGGTTTGAAAGGATGAAGGGCGATGTTCGCGTTGTAGTCTATGATAACGTGCTCTTGCCACAGGGCGTTGTCGTGGCTGGTATGCCTACTTTTCCATCTGCCATGTATTATTCTGACTGCATCTTAGTTTCAAAGCCGTGCGTATCCGATAGATCGCTACAGACTTATCAATAAGGCATGCGAGGGCAAGATGGCGTCGGCGAAAGACGTGAGGTACATCCATTTCGCCCTGTCTACAATACCTCGATGAACCCAGTTTAAAGGCAATGATACGGTGATACTGCACACTCGCAGTTCAAGAGGCAGTCGACGGTTCATTTCTCGCATCAGTCCTTTGTGGATTGCAGAGTTTTTCCATTACTTCAGAAAATCCACCACACAGTCGTCGCGCCGAGTGCCAGTTCCGTCGATATCCAGACATACGCCATCGTGCCCACTGTCACCAACCGTGTCAGTCACTCTGGACAAACGACTCCATCACCGTATATGATCGCGTCGTGAGGCGGACTCGCTCGTCTCAAAGACAGTGATTATGGTCCTCTATAAAAAATGCTTCGGTTCGAAGGTTCTTGGGCGTGCTATCGTGACGGAGACACGGAATAGGGAGCTTTCAAGTGCACATGGCTGCGATCGTTGGTGCGTTAATGGTATGAGCTCTTGCCTGTGTGATAGTATAATGTTTCTGAACAGCTTCTTCGGTGCAGGTGCCGGATGCCTCGGGGATATGAACCACCGACGAACGAGGACGGTTAAGACTTTCAAGTCTCTCCGGCGATCTCTTTCTGAAGGCTGTGTGCAGGCCCCTATCCCCAGTTTCCTTTATAAACCAGAATCTCAGCCTAACATTCCTTCCTTCATAACCATTACCATGGCTTTCAGTATCATTCGCAACATCATCGACAAGATCGCTCATACTCGTCGTTCCTCTGCTATCACAGGGCCTTTTGGGCTTTTACCTCAAGAGCTTCTTGACCTCATCATTGCTCACCTCGGCGACGACAAGGTCACCCTTTTATCGTGTGCACTCGTCCATTCTACTTGGACCATTATCAGCCGTTATCATCTTCCTTCAGTGATGCTCGTCGTGTCATCCCCTTCTCGTTCCAAAGAGCTCGTCAAACTATTACGTTCATCGCGGGAGACGCTGTCCTCGTCTATTACCGGCATAACCCTTGTTGGCGACATACCATTCGATGATATCGACATGGACGGCAAATCTCCCCGTGCGCAGTCCTATCGCAAGTTATTCCAGGTCTTGAAGGCTAAGCATGTCGCGCTTCGCTCGGGGATGGCCGAGAATGATCCATCTCTCGTATGGCTATTCGCCCAGCATTTCCCGGATCTTAGCGAGCTCCAAGTGACTTGCGCATCATATCAGGACATCAGGAGCTCATGCGAGCGCTTGCTGGCTCTTTCCTGCGGCTTTCGGAGCTCAGTATAGAGCTTGGTTCCAGTGAAATGGATTTACCGGATGCTTCATTATCTGGGTTGCGCAAGCTCGAGCTGGCCATGCCATGCTTACGCAGTCTGCGTCTGGTCGGATGGAACAACGAGCTTGTGCGATGGTTGGGCGATAATGTCGCCGGGACGCTGGAGCGGTTGGAGATGAAGAACGCTAGCGTGTGGTCGACGTGCCATGTCGAGGAGGCGTTTCCGCTGATCCAAGGGAACAAGGAGACGTTGAAGGATTTGAGGCTAAGCTTTATGAGACGAAATGGTTAGTGTTTTTTCTTCTTTTTTTAACATTTCGACGTGCTTATCTATTTCCAGTGGTGTTTGATTTATCGGGCTTGACACATTTGAAGTATTTGGAGGTTGGGAACGGGATGGGTGACGCGCTACATGGGTGGTTGCTCCCGCTGTCATTGAAGACGATAGAGTTAAAGGATGTGGTTAGTGTGTTACATGGATATGGTATGGGTGCTGGCGAGGGGGACGACTTCAACAGAGCCCTTGGGATGTATTGAGCTTTTGATGTCATGTCGCTGTTTGATATTCTTCCAATCCAATGAACTTCCTTTGCTATATATTTTCGCCAGAAGATATTGATCATCAGCACCGGCTGGAGATGTCGTGCGTTACAGGCTGTCTCTTTCGGGTCCTCACCATCACCGACCTCCACCATCGCTCGTATGTGTGATAACTGGATATACACGTTATGCCCTTCCGTTATAGTACAAGGTACAATCAACCCCTTCATGTATCTGATGGGGTCGGTCGAGTGTTGGATTCAATCACGCAGTACGCGTCCTCTTCTTCGATTCAGATATCGTCCTTTGAAAATCAAATTCGCGTCAAATGGAGTGAATGTTCTTTCAACATCTCAATGTGAACGGACATTTCCTATACAATCAAAGTCGTCTAGGGAAGGGGGAATAACGCCACATATAGCCTGCCTAGCTCAATCGGATAGAGCGTCAGACTCTTATACCAGGTTGCAATGTGCCTTAGGCGATCTGAAGGCTGCGAGTTCGACCCTCGCGGTGGGCTATTTGTGGGGTAAATGGACTTTTTTTTCTGGCAATCGATTCATTCAGTCGGTAGGTTTCCTTCTAGGGTGGCGCAGTAAACCTCCCGGGGTTGTTAGTAACTGTGTACCGGCAGCTGATGTAGCGCCGCCCCGCCATTTTGACATGGCCGCCTGGCGAAATGGCATCGCGTCTGACTACGAAGATGTGATCAGGAGATTGCAGGTTCGACCCCTGCGGTGGTCAAGCATTGATTTTGGTTGCATTTGTTTTGTTAGGGACCCCGGACTAGAAAGAGCTTGGTGGGGGTAGTAACAGCTTTCACATAATTGTGGCCACTGGTATGGTTGTTTTTACAAGTACAGAAGCACAGCCACAGCACTCCTGCTTCCCGCCACTTTGACAATGATATGACTGAGGTAACCATTGTCTCTCTTCATCCTGCTCTTTAATTATGTTTACTCCAGGTGTCCTTACATTCCGTCCAAGGACTTAACTAGTGAGAGTTGACTACAGTATTATAGGTCTAGATCTGGAAAGACTGTAAACGACATCGATGTCCGTGTCACCGCTACTACCACAGGAATCACTTGAGGCCTGTATTGATGCATTGGCCGCTGACCGTGGTCTCACCGATAGGACACTCATTGGCGTGTGCTGCTGCCTCTCGAAGACTCCGTTATTATGCACAGCACCACCTCTTCGCGACTGTCTGCATTTCGCAGTCACCCTCTCGTCATGACTGGCACCGCATGTCAGCGCGCTTACTGTGCCTACTCAAATCCAACCCACATCTTGTCATGCATATACGCACTGGCATCGTGGGCTCGCGACTGCAGTACTTGTACGGAAGCGAAGAGCTTTTTCTGGTGTTTGACACTCTCCTCGACGTTATCCCGTCAATGTCCTTTGTCGGGAACAAGTGGTTCCTCGCCGCGTTTCCCTCGGATGTGTTCGCGTGTCATCATATAATGCGCGTTGAGCTGAAAGAATGTGTTGTGCATTGTGATGAGGGCCAGTTGGAGCGGTTTTTGAACCGATTTCCAGGGTTGGGGGAGATGGAGGCGGTGAACTGTGTTTATCGCGGTTTGAGTGCGGGTAGATGGGGACGTGTTTGGGGGGAGCAGTGGATGGTGTGTTTGGAAAGAGGAGGCTGGCGATCGCGAGCATTGAGTGTGCGAGGGCTATGGGCTTTCCGTGTTGACCAGCAAAAGCTACGAGGCATGAACGATAATGTCACGCTTATTGGGATAGGTCGTTTCCGGCTTCATGTGCTTTCATGGAGTCGCTCAACCCCTTGTCTGGATTGTTGAACGTGAATCAATGTCGTGCATCCTGGCATTTGTCTGCGGCGAAAATATAAGGCGAATATAATCTCGGGACAAGCCTGTCGACGCGTCATTCGTCGCGATCATTGACACTCTTCGCCGACTGGAGAAACCTTGCCACCTAGATCCTTCGCCAGGTCAGTCCTTTTGTTGTTGATCAACTGCTTAATTCCTAAAACTTGATTCAGATCACTTCTGCTGAGAAACTCCAAGGTCTGCCAAAGACGAGCGGTACCGAAATCTTACTACGCATATATGCCTTCGCGCGAAGCTGTACACCCGATAATGTGCCAGAGCCAATTGAAACGGCTTCTCGTCGGTTCATCAGGTGCTCGCTCACGATCAGTAAACGTTGACGGGGAACAATCCAGTTCAGCTGTCATGTCTTCTCGTCTCTCAAGTGGGTAATGATTGGCTCACCACTGACAAACGGCTCATATTCGGTCTCAAGCTGGATTCGCGGAGCTCGGTGTCTTCAACACGATGACATCTGTCGAGTTGATACTGTCCTTCGCTAATCGAAAACGGCTACTAATCGGGTTCAAGCTTTCCACTTCAAAAGCAAGTTGGCAGCCTAGATCTCTGCATAGCACCATCATGTTGTTCACCCTTTTGTTGGCGATTACGGGTGTCGCCGCCCATGGATACGTTCCCCAGATCAAGATCGGGAACGAATACATTCCTGGGTGGGATATCACCAAAGATCCTTACACGAAGCCACAGGTAGAATCGTTCGCGGATATCTGGGCAGTGCGTTACTCATTCATTGACATAGCCTCTTCGCGTCGTCCGTGGGACGAAGCTGGTATGTGCTTGCAATGTGGATGTTCTTTCGTTCTCAATAAGACGTCCAGGACTCTGGCTTCATTTCAGACGTTACATCGCCCGACATAACGTGTTCTATCGGAAACTCTGCGTTGCCTCCTGTAAGCCCTCTCAGCGTTGGTCTTAACACTTTCCTGACCTCAAAAAAGGGCCCCATTTCGGCGACCGTTGCTGCTGGTCAAACGGTAACGATGTTATGGAACACCTGGCCTATCGGACACTTTGGTCCCGTCCTCAACTATATGGCGAAATGCCCCACCAGCGACTGCTCGACGTACAAGGGCGATACGGGCTCTCCTTGGTTCAAGGTCTGTTTCCATGTCCACGATTTCGGATATTCATTCGTCTGATAAGCCTGCGTAGATTCAGCAGAGCGTGTTCGAGAACGGAGAATGGGCGTCGGACACGTTGGCGAAGAGCAACTTCACGTATGTCGTGCGTATTCCGAACAACATCGCGCCTGGGAGCTATCTTCTCCGGCATGAGAATCTCGCGCTGCATGGGGCCACGAATGTTGGCGGGGCGCAGTTTTATCCTGGTAAGTAGTTATCTTCATTCGTATATGTGTAGGTAGGGCTGACGGTCAATGCGTGACAGTGTGCGTGCAGTTGGATGTGACTGGGGGAGGCTCACTCACGCCGTCTGGGTTGTCGTTCCCTGGGACGTACTCTGCGGAGGACCCGGGGATCCACTTCAATGTGTATCAAGGCGATGCGGCGAACGAGGCGTATATTCCGCCGGGTGGGGATGTTTACCCTGGATTGACGTGAAGTGCGCGTATTGATTATATGAGATGTTATGTGTGAAAGTTTGTTCAAAGGTCCATGATGCTTTTTAATGGAAGGAGCAGTGTTTTCATGATTGTTTGGAGCTGTACAGTCTCAGGAACCAAAAGTAAGATATGTATTAATGCGTTGAGCATGCTTGGACAGCCCGCCTAGCTCAATCGGATAGAGCGTCAGACTTTTATCTTCAAGGCGGGACAACGATCTGAAGGCTGCGAGTTCGACCCTCGCGGTGGGCTATGAATGCGATAAACTCTTTTGTTGGAATTGGTTACCTACCTACTGCCGTCTTTGGGTGATTCTCCGTGACCGAGCGGCGTGGCGCAGTAAATCGCCTCGGCGCTGTTACCAATGACCCGCCCGCGTTTTGAAACCGTTAGTAACGCGGCACGAGTATTAGGCACGTGATGTGGCGCCCGCGCGGCGCCTCTGATTCCTGCTATTACATTCTCAACATGTCGATTACGAAAGTCAATTTCCCTACCATGTAGATCGCGAATCTCAAAATCACAACCTAGAGTATCACTAAAGCAGGCGGCATCGCCTCTGATATTCGTCGTCGTACAATACGCATAACTCTGTCGCAGTTCTACATTATTTGGCAATCCAATGCAATAGTCAAGCCCATCCTCATCCGCAAATGGCGCGAGTCATTCCCCTCATGATCGATGGATGCCCATGAACAGGCAGACAAGCCCTCGGATTCTTGAGTACTTTCCACGTTGGTCGCCCTTCTGACGCACGGCGAGTGGCGAGTCCGCGCACTCTCAGTCGCTTACCAGAGAGTGCCACGGCCAGCAACAACTACGCCCCGCCGTGCACGGCTCCTTGCCGCATCGAGCAATCAGAGCCGGGAGTGTTTTCATCCGTTGGCTCTGCAATTCTGCAAGTAGCGGCACAGTCGGTGAGTGTGTCATTGCGCTTCCGGAACGATATTCGAGGCTGATGATTTAGGAACGGCGCATCGATGATCGCGCTGACGGTAAGCTCTAATTCACCTACGGTACCGCTATACGTATCATCACTTGTATCAGTTATGCATCTAGCTTCACATCTACGTGACCCACCTCTTCGCTCAGAAGTGTCCCGTAGTTCATGTGATCAGACAGGGTGTGGCGTAAATAGATCCACCATTCAGTCTCGGTAGATGTTTATCATGAGACGGTACAGGATCTGCGTTGATTGTGGCGGAGCGTGAGACGTTTGGGGAATGCGTCATGGAACACGTTCAAGACATGCATATCCCCTACCGATAAGCCATGAAACTAGAATCGCCTTCCTCGGTCTCTAATTGCGGAACATGTCTGGATCTAAGAGGATTCATTGACTCAACAAGTCTCTGGCTCAAATTTCAAATCATAAGCCGAGAGCCAGCGGACCGGACCTACGTCGGCGTTTGCCGAATCGACTATCGCCGGTCGGCAACTAATGCCATTAGTAGTAAGGCTTACTTTTTGACCACCACTACTGCCCGGTCACTGCGTTCTTCCCCTCCCTCCTCCTGGCTCTACTCTTCCACGAACAGTGGGATCTCCCACTATAATGCCGCCACATCCGATACACTGCCTGGCTTACACGCTTTTGATCGTGCCCCCACTCTTACTCACGATATATCTCCTGGCCGCGTTTCCCAGTCCCCCCGATTCCCTATATCTTCATCCATCCCTGGCCAGCCTCCCCAAGACCTGCAAGTCATGGGATATATACCCCGAAGACTATTACCCTGGCGGAGCATATGTTGACTTCCCTTACGGCCGGGTGGGTCCATTTTCCCTGTGGCGCTACGTGGCCCGATTTGGCGCGTAGATGCTCTGAGACGCGGCGCTGACTTGATGGATGTCTTCTCTAGGTTCGATACTGGCTTATGGGTCCCGAAACGGGAGCAAAAGTGCGTCGCGATCGTGTTCCTAAAGATGGCAGGCGATCGTCTGACCATTGACAGATTGTACTCATCCACGGCCTCTCTGTGCCCTCTCTAATATGGAAGGATATAGCGCCTGAGCTATCTGCGCGTGGTTATCGTGTATTGCTGTATGGTACGAGGCCAAAACTATTGGTGCCGTTGAAAAGGTACTGATGCTAGGTCCAGACCTGTACGGACGTGGGTACTCTGACGCTCCAGAAACACGCTATGACTCTCGACTGTATTCAACACAGCTAGCTCTGCTGATGCAGCACGTCGGCTGGGACCAGGCTGTCGTCGTCGGTGTCTCCATGGTACGGAACTTTCCCTGGCTGCTCGCTCTTTTGACTGAGACCTTTGACTATAGGGTGGTGCCGTTGCGAGCTCCTTCACCGCAACTTTCCCCCACCTCGTCAAGGACAAGGTTGTCCTCATCTCGTCGACGGGAATTATCGAGGTATCGTACGACATTCATCACACCATGCCATAATCATTGAACTATGCCCCAGACGAGCGATCTTCCACGTACTTTGAAGTTTATGTCTTCTCCGATCGTCCAGAGCGTTACTTCAAGCATGCCCGTGCGGGTGAGTGATTTCGTTTACTAAAACGCGATGATCGACTGATTGACACAGAAATTTGTGCAACGTCTAACGGATACCTCTTCGCCGTCTTCCGCGGATCCATTACAAGAGGTGCGCAAGCTCCTGTCTCCCTCATACCCGTACCTGACGAGTTTCAGATTGTGCGTATACAATCCGCCCATCTGCCGGGTTTCGATGCCGCCATCGGGTCTTCTCTTCGTGACGGGCCCATTCGAGGACTGCACTCCGCCTTCCAGTCACCTTCGTTCAACGGCCGAAAAGTGCTCATCATCCATGGCACTAAGGATACCGTCGTCTCTTTCAAATACGCATCCCAAATAGCCGCCCTCCTCCCTCCAGGCGCCCAACACGAGCTCGTCACCGTCCCGGATGGCGGCCATGACCTCACGATCAGTCACCCCGCGCTCGTTCTCGAGGCCCTGCAAAAGTTCTTATCCCAGTCATGATTGTTGTTCTCCTATCTCCCCTCCGGTTATTTATTGTTGTCCTATGCCCTCACATACATTGGCTGTACTCATTCGTTCTCGACACGCTACGCTACGCACCCGCTTTTTGCTACCACTATGCCTACAATATGTACAACACGTTCGCACAATTTTGCTTCCATCGAATAATATTTCTAGCAGTACATCATGGACGGCATTTTTCGACGATACGATATAGACTCATTAATCTTTTACCAACGCGGTTGCCCACTCGTTCAATACCACGTCGTCTTCTTTTCGCTCTTTGCTGAAAGAGGAGTTCTGCCATTGACGATGTCTTACGCTCTCGGATACACCATGAAGAAGAGCATAAAAGACATAAATCAGTACTCCTACTGGATCTAATGATCATCCACCGTACTGTAGACTCGATGCCAGTCGTTTCGTTGAGGTTGATGACAGTCGATCAACGCTCTGTCCGCCGAAGGGTTTCGATCGACTGTCATCAAACCTCTTGAGGCGGTTATCGACTGGCCTAGCGAGTCTAACCGTACTGAGAATAACACACACCCAAAAGACCAACTTTTCCCGATGCATCTATTAGCTAGCAAAACCCGAAGTGTAAAAAACGAATATCGGTGGTAGACAGAGGAGCATATTGTATAAGGTGCTGGAACCATTGAGCCCATGGGCGGAGCAGTGCAATACTGCAGGAGATGCGAAATCGCGGCATTAGCCAGCCAAGATCAAACTATAGAGGACAAAAAAAAACGCAGTAAAGATGGCGGGGAAGAGCGCCGTCACAGAACGTCAAGGTAAGTAGTCGTAGCCCTGGGGTGGTTATTGTCTTGCTATTCGAGTCACAGTGGTCATTGTCATTCTCGAATAGGAGTTTGAAGGCACGTCGTGAGCAAGAAGAATACTACGTCGCGGGCGAAAAGCAGCATTGCGGACACATACAATTGGAAATATGGATGTAGGAATCATGAGGCGGGGGGATGGAGGTGTAAACTCACTGCCCCGAATTTCGGGCGGAGGCAAGCAGATATGCCGTCAGTCAGGCATTATCCGGGGCGCGAGGGAGACAACATCGGTTGCTCAGAGCCTAGTGTTGCGCGGCGGGTAAACGCAGGCGTGGACAGCGAGGCGGGAGACGTAACGCACAAGTGAAAAGCAGTGCTAGAAGATAAACGGCGTCCGATGCGTGGAATGAGGTATACACGGGGATGGGGTAACGAATGGTCGACTGCTGAAGACGCACTGCTGGAGTGGTCGTGGGTTGGGCCCAGTGGTGATGGTTACAGTCGAAGAGTACATGTCACCGAAGTGTCACACATGTTGAGTTTTTGGGTCAAGTATAAACTAACGACGGAGGAAGGAAGGAAGGAAGGAAGTGTATTACTCAGCTGAGTACCATTAATACGGTAGATCCCTTGGGCGGTAGCCTAGCTCAAGAGCCCCCATTTCTACCCCTGATTTTCAAGCTGGCAGTTCTAGCGACCGGAACATCGGGGCCGAATCATACAAATCAAGGACGTCCGCAATCAACCGAGCCACTCGCTGTACGGACTTGCCGTGGAAAATGAGTATCTTCAGAATATGGACTGCATTCTCTGTGCGAATGGCCCGCTCCGGCTGGCGCAACCAGGTGAAGATGCTTACAAGATCCGAGAAATGCCTCATCTCTGATCTTGACCAGCTCATTAGATGCTGTACATAGCAATGCAGCATGTTCTGGAGACTCCACGTCGACATGACAGAACCGGCACAACCAACACTCTCAGGGAATTGCAGGCAGATACCGTTGGGCACGCCATAGCTATTCCAGGGCTAGGTTGTGATCGCTCAGAAGCAGCCGTGTCTTGCAAGGCTTTGCGATGCCTTGAGTTCGCAACTGAGAGATATTGTCGAAGTAGAGCACCTTATATTTTGGGGCTGCATCGGGCATTGGCTCCCGTCTGCCATGTAGTAGGTACAGTCTATCCGAGCTGTCAACACTCTTCTGCAAATCCAACTCGTAACACCTCTGAACGCGGAGATTAACTCAGAGACGGTATTTTGTGTGATTCTGCGTGGAGCATGTGAGAAACCGAGATCAAACAACACACAATGAATGGTGAGTTATGAAGTTGTTGGGACTATTGACGGGAAACCCGGCAAATTCGAAACTGGGTTGTACTGACTACTTACAGGGCTAGGGCTTAGTTTGTATAGGCATATTTGTAAACATGTTTATAAACAGGCGTTTATAAATAGTGTGAACACGGTAGGTTGTGAAGCTCCTGGTTTTTGATGTTTTATAAAGATGGCTGTGCATAGCCCTTAAATGAAGCTACACACAGTCAATCTTGGGCTTCCCAGCACCTGGGTCATGTCTGCCTACTAGCTCAAGTATCTCAATTGTCATCTTTCACACTTTTCTTTAGTTAGTGATATGTGCCAACAAGCTTTAAAGTCAATGGCAGCAAGTCCAGTGCACATGACCTCCTCGGCAATCTTGGCTGTGTTTCTAAACCAGTTTATAATATGGCTCTGGCATTTTTTTGAGTAACTGTTTATTATACCCCAAAATTAATATAAACTAAACCCTACTTGAGATTCCAACAGTGGGGTTGGCAAAGAACAAAGTATGTTCTGAATATTCCCAATCCACGTTGATGGTCCCTTGATGTGCAAGACACACAGAGCCTCAAAGGCCAGACAAATATATCAGTCACCTGATTGTAGGATAATGTACCGAAGAAACTTAAGAAGCAGAACCAAGCACCTATATCTCAAGGGAATAATAGCAAGCTCCGTAAACAGAGGTGCAAGCATGGAATGCTAGTTTAGCCCCAATAAATGATGTACAAACATCTTCTGTACACCTTTTAACTCTAGCAGCAACTTCTGCAACATGTCCGCAACAACATCCCAAGAACTGAAGAAGAAGAAGGATGACATCCTAGTGATTGCCACTTCAATCACCAAGTTCCGCACCATGTGTATGTCCAGTCACATGTTGCGGAGCACCACTGCCATTGATGGTTTAAGCGCCACTTGTGAATCTCGCGCCTTGGGACAGTGGTGGGTTTTAAACACTGGTCCTGTCATGAAAATCAGCATTCATCTATGGACAATCACTGTGACACACTTAAAAAAGTGCAACGGGAGGTACATAAGACCTCATGAATGCCATATAGCAAGATAAAAATGGTCTACAGAGTACCATAGAGAGTGACAGTACACAGGCTACTTAGACACCCATTACATAGTAGTACCTACACATCTATATTTATTTGCCTTGTGTGATGCCCACACAACAATCCAGAACCTATGGCACAACTCTGTCATTGCAGCACTCTCGCTGCACTCCAGGAGCGCATGAGTCTCTGTCGCAATGGCTGCACTTCAAAAACACCATTAGCACATAACTCAATTACAATTGAAATCTACCAATCACATACATACCCAACACTGTATAAGTACCCAGATGCCTCCCTATATCAGAAATAGAATGTGTGCAGAGGGGCAACCCCTCAGTCAGAGCATCAACGCCCAAACACCGCCCAAAATATCCCAAAACGATGTACCCACCCCCAATTCCAATTGTAGTCTACTGGAAAAGACGCCGCCAGCACAATCCACACCCATTGTGTGGCTATGCTCAGCCCTCACCCACACTCCTTGCTACAGAAGCTGTCTAACGTCCAAGAGCAGAAGACTCCCCGCTACACAAGCAGCTGAGGGAGATCCCAATACAGAATTGCCTCGCTACACAAGCAGCTGAGGTCCAGAAACAGATTGCCCAAGGTCCACAACCATTGCCCCCATCTCATATAAAGAACAGCGTCCATAACCATTGCCCCCGTCTCATATAGAGAACAAGGTTCAGAACCATTGCCCTAAGAGTGAGCTGTCTAAGCAAGCCGCGGAGAACAGAAAACAGATCTGATGATGGAACAGGTGTTATGAATTGCCATATTTTCACACTTTCACATCTTATCATATCTTATCGGGGGCCTTGTCTTATCAACCAACAGACTGTTTCATCATCTGTTTCGTCATCAATCATACTCCTGTTCATTACCGAAGCTGTACTCATGTTGGACACACGCCTAACATATGGATGACATCATACATGCCGATACCTCATGGACTCCCTATTGTATACACACCACCGACACTCGTAGCACACATGGTTGGTTCAGTATTATTACTTACATGCAGTTACCACTCGTATTTAATGGTTTCACGGACTAGTAGCATACAACACGGGGTCAAGGGCGTGGAGTTATCCCTAGCGGAAACACGTATGGACAAGGAGTCCCAAACACAGGCTTACTAGTATATAAGCAGTAGTGTAGTATCATTGTACTTTAGTTCAACAGAAGATTGGAACTTACTTTCTACCACCTACCACACATCCCTGATCGTCGATCAGCACTTCGCTGTTTGATCATCGCACATTTCCCCATCCCCTTTCCTGTTTACAGATCAACAGATTCCTAATTCCAGCGCACGTCCGCATACATGTGTATTGGTCCCAGTAGCGCCGGCTAACAGTTAGAGATAACTGCCTCGGGTGCTGGAAGTAGCCGCTCTCACGAGAATGAACTTTTGGCAGTTGCACTTCAGTGGGCGCTGTTTACGGGTCAACCCCCGTTCCCAGGAAAACTTTGGCTTACCTCACACCAGAGGGACGTCGGCTGGGCAATTGCGAACTTGTGATGAGCTCTTGGGCTCCGTAGATACGTAGTCAGTAGTCGGTAAAATAGCGTAGACAGTTACAATACCTACCTACTTTACTTATCTTACAATACACACCATCATTCCCCAACCTACCAAGTCCTGGATTCTATCTCAGATCTAGGCGACTCCTCCTTATTCATCCAAACCTCTATTCCCTCACCCGTTTCATCCAAATCCGCATCACCCATATCCCCACTTTTACCTTTTCACTCTCTGATCCTATCACCCCAATTCATCATGTCCAACGAAGCACCCGAAGCCGATTATCACACACCCGCTCATCACGCCGATGTCGAAATCAAAGGCAGATCCCTTGTCAACAAGCCGTATGACTATGACGGGGACAAGTCCAAGTACAAGAGCTGGTGGCGATCGATGTTCACATACATCCGTGACAAGAAGAACAACCTCACATCTGACTCCGAAAGGATCAATGTTGTTCTCTCCTACATCCGAGGAGATCACATTGATACATGGGTCCAGAACTACTCGGATCAGAACTTCGACGAGGAAGAAGAGGAATGGACAGTCTCTTGGACTGAGTTCAAGGAGAACTTGAAGGAGCAATTTGTGGATTCCAACCTCGCGCGAGACGCGCAAGATCAGATCAAGCGGTTGCGCCAGGGGCAAGACACTGCTCAAGATTTCTTCCAGAAGTTCTAGGTTCTGCTCACTCAGGCGGAATACTCAAAGGATGACACATATGTCATACGTCTTCTCGAGACCAATGTCAACGAGAAGATCATTGACCAGATCTATGGCAGCCGAGACGGGTTGCCGGTGAAGTACAAGGATTGGAAGGCACAGATCATCCAGATCGATCAGCTATGGAGAAGGCGAATGGCGAGCAAGAGGTCTGGCATGCAGTCCCGGCCCCAAGCTCCGCAGGCGGCTACATCGAGAGCCAATCCAACAAATCCACCCCCGACGCCGATCACACGACGAGATGCCACCGGTGTTACCTATGGAGGAGCCGGCAGGCCGATGGACATTGACAACGCACATTGAAGAGGACTCTGCTTCAGCTGTGGTGAACACGGCCATGTCAGCAGGTTCTGTCCCAAGAAGTGACCCCAGACGATTCGGGGTCTATGGACCGAAATGAATGACGAGGAGAAGAAGAAGCTGGCCGAAGAGTTGGGTTTTGTGAAGCTCCCGCAGTAGATGCAGTCCTGCCAGAGCAGTCATCAAGGGAAAAGTCGTCAGATGCAGAATCTATTTATAGTACTGGTACTGATACGCCTAAAATATCATCGACGACTTCACCAACAAAACCTGCGAAAGAAAGATTTGAGCCAAACACGCTCGAGTGGATTGCACAACGGCTAAGAGAGGATGAAGTGCTGAGAGCAGTGGGAGTTTTGAGAGCATGGATGCCGGAGCGGCAGTGTTGTCCTATAGGGCAAACCTATAATTTGTTATAGCCCTTTACATCCTATAGCACGAGGGCTATACATTCGGGTTCCATGGTTATAGCCCTATAGCAAGGCTATAAGCCGTCGCATAATATACTTGTGTCACCCGCATCTGCGCAATGAAAATTTCGATTACTCCCTCTTACCACTCGGTATCGTTCGCGTAGCAAGAGCCATGGGCAACAAAGGAGTTCTCTGGCAATACTTCCATCGTGGTGAGAAGCAAAATGCCAATCAGTATCGCGCCTACTGCCTCGCTTGCATCAAGCATAAACGTCCAGATAACGTACCTATCAACGTTGACGGGGATGTAGATCTTGCTCACGCAGAGGACTGGTTCGAAGAGGGTGTGTATTCGTTAATTCACTCCATCGTATGTGCTAACCACCGGGAAAAGCGGTCAAAGCCGCTGGCGAGAAGGGCAGTGTCCGTGGCAAGACTAGTGCCATGGCCCACCACCTCATCAATTGCCCGCGCGTCGCCAGCGATGTCAGAAAGGTTGCCGAACGAGAGAAAAGTAGGCTAGGGAATGCAAGGAAAGCACGAAAGGGCCTGTCCGTTGATAAAGATGATGCCGACGGTGGGGACGCTGACGACGAATCTGATCCCCAGCGCCCAGCCAAGCGAAAACGGCTTGAGGACACGAAAAGGCCATGAAACAGTCTCAGCTGAAGTTATTCAGCGGACTGAACATACCTTTCAAGCCCGAGCAGAAGACAATCGTGCAAGCCCAGTTTTTACGCGCCACCGTATCCGCAAATCTCCCATTCCGTTGGACGGACGACCCAGAGATTATCAAGCTCTTCCTGATGATGCGTGCAACAGCCGACAATGTGATCCCCAAGCGCCGCGTGTTGGCTGGCCGCCTCCTCGACGACGCAGCAAAGCATGTTGATGAGGACATCCGCGGCTCTATTAAGGGTAAATATGTATCAGCATCGTAAGTGCTAGCATTTGAGTCATTATTTGCACTTACCGCCTACTAGATCTGACGGATGGAAGGATAATTCACGCAACAGTGTCACCGGTGTCCATGTCGCACGTCGAGGAAAGGTATGCGCACACTCCAAGTCAGTAATAAGTACTTATAACAGCATCAGTCATACCTTGTCAAGCTCTTAAAGACGAACAAGCAGAACAAAGATGGCGAGTCCTATTGCGAGTTCTTCTTGGCCATGATCGATACCACGGAGGAGGAGACGGGCTGCATCATAGTGCTGTTCTGCTGCGACAACAATGGCGGCAGTCATAAAGGTGGAGATCTGATGCCGAGAAAACGTGCATGGCTTCTCGTAGCTCCGTGCTGTGCGCATCAGGTACGTGATCTTCTGAGAACGCGACTCTTCTTAACTCCATATACACGTTAGTTTCAATTGATACTTGGTGATTACTTTAAAGAGAACGAGGAAGCCTCGGAATACGCGGAGAAGGCAACGGGACTGATTGGATGGTTCCTTAATCATCAGAAAGTCCGCGCAATCATTGACGACGTCCAGCAGACGAAGAACAGCTGCATTCTTGCATTCATCGTTGCCAATCTTACTCGATGGACAACACATTTCCTTGCCTTTGACCGTCTTCTCACTCTCAAATCTTGTCTTCGCCACGCAGCTATCATCCATTGGGAGGAACTCATCAAAGCACAAGTTGGCGCGGCTAGTGCACGGAAGGAGCATCTCAAGCTCACGGCAGCAGCAGAGGAGCAAATCAACTTGATTGACGATGCGGACTTCTGGAAGGGATTGGAGGGTGTCGTTCAAGATATCAAGCCCATCTGTTACGGTACGAATATCAACCAAAGTGATCATACGCGACTCGACCAAGTTACACTCATGTTTGCTGGCATCTATCGATACTTCGACAAGCATAAGGTGCGGTCGGTTGCCGCCGGCATGAAGAAGCGGATAGAAAAACGCTGGAAGGCACTGGACCAATCCATCTTCGTCTTCGCACTCATCCTCAATCCGTATGAGGGTATGACTCGCTTTGGGAAGAATGCCGGCGCGAATCCTTTTGCATTGAATTCAGCCTTCATGGAGGTGTGTATCATTAATCTACTCCTGATTACCTGTTCTGAGCTCTGTATAGCTGTACAAGCGTGTCAAGTCTCGTCCCGACAAGAAGAGTTCCGAGGCTACTGACAAGACACCCGAGGAGCTTGCTGCTGTTGCCGAAAAGCTCAAGGCTGTCAAGGCTGCTAAGGAAGGTGCAGTTTCAACGGCTTTTATGGCGTACTTGGCTGGACGGGGATCGTTTCAACACTGGAAGGAGCATGAGGCAGCATTTACAGAGAGCAATGTGCGTCATCTACTGTTGCAGTCTGTCGCGCGCGACAAGGCTTGCACTCATCTATTCGACAGCCCGATAAGGATCCCATTATCGTCTGGGAGCAGTTCCTTGATGACGAGTCGACAAGTGAGCTTGCTGAGTTCGCTATTATGCTCTTGGACCTCGTCGTCAACCAAGCTGGTATGGAGCGCTCATTTTCTGATGCCAAAGTCAAGAAGACAGATCGAAGAAACCGGCTGGGACTGCCAAAACTGGAGAAACTCTCAAAGGTGCATCTCTTAGTATTGTTGCATTTCTATGCTAACTCAGCTTTAGATTGGTGCTGGCCTTCGCAACAAACACATTACAAGTGGGATTACGCAGAAGAGGGAGAAGCGCGAGAACCACGATACGACTCGCGTTCAATCTCTACTTAACGTCCCACGGTACGCCGACATCCTTGATGGATCAGACAGCTCGGATAGCCCTGACCGTGAGGAGCGTCCACATCGGCGTATTCTTGTCCGCTCGAAGAAGGACTGGCGGAGGGAGATGAAGAAATGGATACAGGAGGAGCGGAATGCAAGCGAGGATGATCTCTCGGATGACGGTACACCAGTTGCTGCACCTGCCGCGTCACGTTCAAAATTTCTTCCGGCATCACTCGCAACACTGTTTGGGGGTGATGGAGCAGCACGTCCGGTGGAAACGACTGGTATGTGCACGCGCCAGCGCCCGGTTCTTGATGAGGAAGCCCGGCTGATGGAGCTATTGGGTGCGGAGTACTCTGATGAGCCGCCAGATGATGGGGAACTGGAGGGATCAGGCGATGATTTTACGGCATAATTTCCTACTTATAGGGCTATAATGTCACTCGTATTATAGGTCTATAGCAGTTAAGGGCTATACAAAAATCTGGGGCTTAAATAAGGCCTATAGGACAACACTGCGGAGCGGAGAGAGAGAGAAGCAACGGAAGAGAAGGTGATGGCAATCAGAGCGTTGACAAAGGAAGCTGCGGTGGAAGTTGTGACGGAGTTAAAAAAGTTGAGGAAGTACATCCGGGGAACAAAGGGGCAAGACATGAAACTCCGAGTAACCATAGAGAGCGTGCACACAGGCTCTGAATGGGAAACAAGTGCCCTTCTTAACAGTGGAGCAATGGGTTCTTGCGTCAATAAAGAATTCATCGAGAAGAACGGACTTCTGATCAAGGAGTTACCGGTTAAGTGCGGATGGAACCCTAAACAAGGGAGGAGCAATTGAAGGTTTTGTGGAGGTCCGGATGAAGATCGGTGATCACGCCGAAAAGATTGAGTTGGCCGTCACCAATCTTGGCAAAACAAGTATCTTTTTGGGGCTAGATTGGTTACGATATCACAACCCCACGATCAACTGGACGGAATCCACATTGACTTTTGATCGATGCCCAGACCGTTGCGGTTATCTACCCAAGTATGACTTGCCAGAAGATGAAGGAGAAGATGTAGAAGAGAAGCTGGAGGAGGGAGAGTGTTTGTTCTGGATGGACTGGGACAACTATCGCAAAAGTGGTGAAAAGCTGAGATCACAACAGCCTTCGTCTGCTGCTGCACCTTACATCGAGGAATTTTCCAATGTATTTAGCAAGGCGGACTTTGACAAGTTACCGGAGTGAAGACCCTGGGATCACGCAATAGAACTTATGCCTGGTTCCAAACCGGTTGACTGCAAGGTCTATCCCCTTAGTCCATCCGAGCAGAAGGCATTAGACGAGTTCTTGGAGGAAAACATACACATGGGATGCATATGGCCATCAATCTCACCCATGGCGTCACCATTCTTCTTTGTCAAGAAGAAGGACGGAAGCCTTCGGCCAGTGCAGGATTATTGGAAATTGAATGACATGACGATGAAAACTGATACCCCTTACCATTGATCCAAGAACTTATCGACAAGCTGAAGGGAGCGAAGTGTTTCACAAAGATGGATGTCCGATGGGGTTACAATAACATCCGGATCAAAGACGGTGATGAGTGGAAAGCGGTGTTTAGAACAAACCGAGGGCTGTTTGAGCCATTAGTAATGTTTTTCGGACTCACAAACTCGCCGGCAACGTTCCAATCGTTCATGAATCACATTCTGAAGGAGTTGATTGATGAGGGACATGTTATAGTATACTTAGACGATATACTTATCTTTACAAACACTCTTGAGGAGCATAGACAGATTATACGCAGGGTATTAGAAATATTACGAGTAAATAAGTTGTATTTAAAACCCGAGAAATGTAGTTTCGAGGCACATACTGTAGATTACTTGGGAGTTATTGTTGGAGGAGGAGGAGTGAAGATGGATCCGGCAAAAGTGGCCGTAGTAAAGGAATGAACGGAGCCGACGAAGAAGAAGGAAGTACAGTCATTCCTGGGCTTCTGCAACTTCTACCGACGTTTCATCAGGGGATTTGCGGGAGTAGCGAAGCCATTGACATTGCTAACCGGGAAGGGCGAGTGGGTTTGGGGCTTGGAGCAGCACAAGGCGTTTGAGGAGCTGAAACGAAGGATGACGGAGGAACCCGTCCTGATTGTACCACGCGACAACGGCAAGTTTTGAGTTGAGGCAGACTCCTCGAACTATGCGAACGGGGCAGTTCTTTCCCAGTTGGTTGACGGAAAATGGAGACCAGTAGCCTTTCGGTCTCGCGCGCTGAACAAAGTAGAGCGCAATTATGAGATCTACGACAAAGAGATGATGGCTATTATGGACTCAATTGACAACTGGAGGCAATATCTCCTTGGAGCAAAGGAAACGGTGGAGGTGTTTACCGATCATCAAAACCTCCAGTACTTCCGAAAGCCACAGAAGCTGAATTGGAGGCAGGCAAGATGGGTTACGGAGTTGGCGGAGTATGACATACAGATGATTCACAAGCCGGGCAAGACAATGGGAAAAGCTGATGCCTTGTCAAGGATGACAGGCCTTGAGAAGGGGGAAAAAGATAACGAAAACATTGTTTTACTAAAACCGGAGTTTTTTATATCACAAATTCAATTTTCTTTACATACAGTAGCTACGCCGGAGGACGAATTACTTAACAAAATCAAACAAAGAAAAGGAAACAAGGACAGATACATACAAAAAGCATTAGAAAACAAAGAAAAAGGATGGGAAGAGAAGGAAAATGGACTTATTATATGGAAAGATTGTATTTACATACCGAAGGACAAGGAATTGCAGGGAAAAGTTATTGGAATGCATCATGATGCACAGCTTGCAGGGCATCCGGGACGGTACAAGACTCTCGAGTTGATCACATGCACCTATTGGTGGCCAGGAATCAGCCAAGACGTCCGCGAATACGTGGAAGGGTGTCAAAAATGCCAAGTTACAAAGTCACATCGCACAAAACCGGCTGCACCCCTACATCCTATAGACGTACCAAGCAAACCATGAGAGAAAGTTGGGACGGACATGATCGGCGAGTTGCCGGAGTTGGGAGGATACAATGCGATCAGCACGTTTGTGGACCATTTCACAAAGCGGTTACGCATTATACCAACACACATCACCCTGACGTCAGAAGGCATGGCTCGTATTTACCGTGATCAAATCTTCCCCATACATGGATTGCCGCGACAGATGATACACAATCGAGGTCCACAATACCACTCGCGTTTCATGAAGGAGTTGTACCGGCTGTTGGGCATCGAAGGAACCTTTACAACGGCGTATCATCCACAGGCAAACGGACAGACAGAACGGTTAAACCAAGAGATAGAACATTTCTTACGGTTATTTGTCAACTACCATCAGAACGACTGGCACGAATGGCTACCCTCTGCCGAATTTGTTTACAATGATCGGGTACACTGGCAACCAAAGTCACTGCATTCTTCGCAGACATGGGCAGACACCCCTACAAAGGCACCACTCCAAAAACGGCATCAAGAAATGAGACTGCACAGGAGTTTGCCGACGGCATGAGGAAAACATGGGATGAAGTGGGGTCAGCATTGAAGAAGGCAAAGGAGGACATGAAACGGTTTTATGACAGGAAGCGGACAGACGCAGTAGAGTACAAGGAGGGCGACAAAGTATGGCTGGAAGGGACAAATCTCAGCACAGACCAACCAATGAAGAAGCTTGATGACAAACGCTTGGGCCGTTCAAAGTGATAAGAAAGTTGGGACAAGTTCTTACAAGCTCCAGATCCCTCACACGTGGAAAGCATCCATCCGTGTTCAATAAGCCCTGCTGACGCCTTACACAGCCCCAATTTCCGACACAACCCCAAGACATGGTCCACCACCTGTGCTGGAAGGCGCCGACCGGAATGGGAGGTTGAGAAAGTGGTTAATTCCCGGAAGTACCGCGGGGGTTTCCAATACAAGGTTCACTGGAAGGGTTATGGCACACACAACAGACATGGGAACCGGCATGCAATCTCAAGAATGCCACGAAGCTATTCGTGATTTCCACCAGCAGTACCCAAACAAGCCGAAGCCACCTGCGCTTGCTCGCATTGAAGTTCCCATGTCGCAATTTCCATCACATCTATTCCGACCCATGCCACCGCCTGACATCAACCTCTTGATGTCACACTACCCTCTGCGGCCCTCATGGAGCGACTCTGGCACAGAATGGAACTTGTGCCTTAAGGAGGGGGTGATGTTATGAATTGCCATATTTTCACATTTTCATATCTCATCATATCTTATCGGGGGCCTTGTCTTATCAACCAACGGACTGTTTCATCATCTGTTTCGTCACCGATCATACTCCTGTTCATTACCGAAGCCGTACTCATGTTGGACACACGCCTAACACATGGATGACATCATACATGCCAACACCTCATGGATTCCCATTGTATACACACCACCGACACTCGTAGCACACATGGTCGTTTCAGTATTATTACTTACATGCAGTTACCACTCGTATTTAATGGTTTCACGGACTAGTAGCATACAACACTGGGTCAAGGGCGTGGAGTTATCCCTAGCGGAAACACGTATGGACAAGGAGTCCCAAACACAGGCTTACTAGTATATAAGTAGTAATGTAGTATCATTGTACTTTAGTTCCGATCTCGTTTATACACCTGGCCTAGCCTAGTCTTACGAACGCGAACGCTTTTTTCCTTAGTTCTTGCTGTGGTACCTGGTTGAGTCTCGTGGCTTAGTCAGTTGCTAACAACAGGTTGGTCCGTGTTAGGTATAGCAACCGTTCAATGGGCCCCTAACCCACCTTCTTCTTCTTCCCACCCCACTTGAGAAGATATATATTCACCGCTAACCGCCCCTAACCCCCCTAACCACAAATCCTAATCCTTTCCTAACCTGCAACACTTAGGCTTTGGGTATCCGAAGCCTACTAGAGATTACATCATGATGTAAAATGCACATTACAATCTAAAATCTGCTTAATTGACTGCTTAATATGTGATATTGTTGCCGGAGTTTGGCGGGACAGACTCAAGCATACCATCATCATCATCTTGAAAAAAAAAACCAAAGCAAGATTCACCACAATCAAAATGCAAATGTTACAGGTTAATGTAAATCATGATCTCTCTATCTCAGTGATGAAATGTTTTGACCCTCATATGTGCACTGCACACCAATAAGTTGATTCTGCAAAAGACCAAAGTACATATCTACTGTCTGGAGGTATATCAAGCGGATTTTACATTGTGATGTGCATTTTACACAGTGATGTAATCCCTAGTAAGTGTTGGGCGCACTAACACGTGCGGAGTCACCAACTCACCCTAACCTACCCTTTGAACCTTAACTGGTGCCACAGATCAATTACTAATTTTGGCATCTTCATTGCATGGCAGTGCGCCCGGGTGTGCATGTGCACCCCCCCCCCCCCAAGTGTGAGTGTGCACAGTCTGGCCCGGTGTGAATGTGGTGATAGTTGTAAACACTCCCTCTGTGGCCATGCAATCATAATGCACAAGTAATGCATCCGGAAAATATTGCGGTGAGTAGAGCCAAAGGTAACACCGACATATGTAAACGACTCAGTGTACTTCACAAGTGACCCCACGAGCGTTGTACGGGGTAGCTTTTTTGGCAGTTCACCAAACACCATAACCCATGACTTCAGATTGTTTATTATTTCGACCACAGAGGTCTAATCGTGATTATCAGGGACTGAGGTTGCGAGTGGAATATTCTATGATGCAGAAGATGACACTATACAAGGATCATGTACGATATACTGCTACTTCCGACAAAACGCGATTCATTAGATCGACTAATGTCGCTGGACTAACCATGAGACTTATGACCTGACACGCTCTCTCCAGGACAGTCATCAGGCAACCCTTTCTGCACTGAGACCTCCAGACAGCGGGATCCGGAAAGTGCGACTCGCACTCAGCATCATAAAGCGCGCGAAGTTCCGCAGCACATGGACCTGCGTAGAACAGGAATTCGGGAGTACTCGTCAGGTTCCACAATGGCGTGGTACTGGCGCACTCCCAATCCAGCAGTGTCAACTGAGACGGGTCGTCTGCGGAAATCATGATATTTCTGTTGTTGAGGTCGGGATGCGCCAGGGCGAAGGGCCCGAAAGAATGGGGAAAAGGCTCGTCGAGTCCAGGAAGGGCAGACACGACTTCTGCAAGCTTGTCGTAGATCGCAAGGTAACCTGTAAGAATGGAATCCCACCCAATGGTCGTAAGATCCTCTTCACGCCATTTCTCTTGTAGCTCGGTCTGGTGGGATAAAGTAGATGTACGCTCACGGGCAACGCAAGCTAACAGGTACTCGCGCTCGGAACGCCATGGACCTGAATCCAGAGACATATCTCCGGTAAAAAACCAAGGGGGGCAAGGTGGGAGCATTGGACCGATGTCTGGTCCTCCGGACTCACTATTGGTCGCAGGGTATAGGCTTCCAATTCTATCAAACTTCGTCTGGGCGAGCGAAGCGACGATTTTTGCGAGCTCTTTGATTGACACGCGTTGATCGTCAAGGGACATTGTCTGCCATCTTTTTTCGAGCGTCATATCGAGAACCTAGGACGAGGATCAGAAGAGTCGGGCTTGTAGCAGGAAAAAGAATGAGCAAACCTTTTCCATAATCATGAAGGGAGCACGAGCCTCGTTCTCATCCGTCGGGTCGTAGTATATAATGGTGGGCACTGAAATATCAGTGTTCTGTGCCAACCAAGAGATTGTGGCGACCTAAGGGACAAGTGAGTCTACAACAATAGTAACGAGGGAGCAGACAAATACCTCGGATTCCATTTTCTTCATGCCGCGGTACTTGACCATATCGAATGCTACGCGAGCCACAAGTTCGCGTCCTCCATCAAAATGCGCGAAAAAAACCTGAGATCAATTGGTTTATCATTCGTCGAGGATTCTACTTTGAACTGACACGATGAAATCCACCTATAAATGCGTGAGCAACGGAATGAGAAAGAATTGTTTATGGCACCTTCCGCCTTCAACGTCAGGCCAGAACAGCAAAAGCCTGTCGCACGAGAAACTGCTCTTTTCAGGCCCTCGACGTCGAGTCTAGCAGTCAGAGCCTTGCTACGTTCAAGGCGCGACGACATGGCGAGCATTTCGGTGCTAGTCTTGTACATGACTGGAGACGAGCGGGAATGGGAATGAAAATGAGGCTGTAGCGTGTAGCCAAGTAACCGAACGGTTCCTGGATGCTGAATTGTCCAAATGGAGATAATCGCCATGACTCATGACTCGGGGACCGCTTCGCGTCTGGGCAATTGATGTTACGCGCCTAAAGAACCATAGGCCGGAATGATGAACATTCATTCACGGTCGACTTCCGCATGGAACCCATGCGGGCATTGCCTTTACAGATCGCACAGTAAACGCCGGTGGAAACAGGATCCCACGATTTGATCAAAATCTACATGCATTGGTAGGACGGTACTTATTGGTTAGTGACGATGAATACGCGGAAAATTAGATTAGCTGTCAACTTGAATGATATTCTTTTGCTCAAAGCTCAGAGATCTACTGAGCGTCGGTAGGTTACTACGTTGTTGACACCGTCAATAGGATGATGATGCTGACCATGAGCGACGAATACTTTAGCCTCATATGAGGCATAAGCGCCGTGACGTCGTGTTCAACACTTGCAGGGGGATCAGAACTTCGAGAGAGGAGAGTTGAACCACTGGTACTCCGGTTGTCCCCGAAACCCATACCAATGCTACGGAATTGACCCGCTACTAATAACACAATAGCGGATAATGTGTTCAGATTGCCACAAGGTCATACTCTTGGGAAATGTGCGCTCATCACGGATCTTTGCCACGTAAGTGCGCGGCTCGCGATGAAATACTACAGGTGAGAGTTTAGTTCGCCAGTGGCGAGCACTGCACGTACATGGGGTGACAAGTCTGTTTAATGCTGAGCCAAGAGCTTCGACTTGAGTTGCAGTACAACTTCTCCCAAGAAGGTGAGCAAACCATAAGCGCCACATTCGATAGTGACTCATTGGCGTGGAAGCAGGTTCAGGCGGTGACTTCGCTATCATATATGGAGCCCCATTAGGCTAGGCGTAAGTGCCCTAGAACCATTTTCTGCGAAGGCAATAGCTGTTAATGACTCGGGAACTCTGCGCGGTAATACATTCCATTGTGCAAAGAATTTTTTCTCGACTTCAGGATCAGTCATCTGTCCAGACGATCACGCTGTCTTGCGTGCATTTCCTCGTCTACACTGCTAGATCCGAAGGTGTGCGGCCCGGCAGCCAGTCCTGAGCCACTACTTAAGCAGACTCGACGGGGCACCTCTTCTTCACCAAACAAATATCTCGTCCTGCAGAAGTTTGTCTCCACTCCCTTCCACTTTGCGGCGATGACTGACTACGACTTCACAGCAGCCCCAATTACAACAGCATCATGCATATCGAGCAAACGGTTCCCGTTGACCAGCGAGGTAGGCCTGGCAGTACCCCCCATCACCTCACAGTGCGCTGACGTCGTATCCTACAGTCTCCGACATTGACGCCGGCATACCCGTCAATCAAGCAGCGTGTCCAGCTTGCCAGTACAACAATATGTCCCACCTGCCGCAGTGCACCGGATGCGGACATGCTCTACCGTTGTCGGTGGCACCCCCTAAGACGGGCACAGGCGGTACTGGTGAGAGCTCGGGAACTTCTGGTACTACTGGTACTACTGGTACTTCTGGTACTTCTGGTACTTCTGGTACTACTGGTACTACTGGTACTACGACCAAGTAAATGTCTATGCCCTTCCGAAGTACGCTCTGCGCGTTGTATTACCTACTGTTGAATCGTTATTGTTACTATCATGCTGTGTGTCCGCTTTTGACGGAAGCTCTGAATGATGTACTGAAGCTGGATCCTACTGCGGAGCTACGGTATCCTCAGTAGTATTCTGTCTGCTCTTGTCGACCTCAAAACAAAGCGTCGAATTCCACCTCAGACGGGACGACGCAATCTGACTGGGTAATGCTTACCTGGATAGTGCCGTGGCCCTGTAGTGTTTGTCTTCTTTTCGCTCTTTGCTGTAATAACAGCAGTTCTGCCATCGACTATTACACTCTCGATCTTTATACAGAGATCGGGGATATCCACGATGCACATTATGAAGAAGCGCATGGAGGACAGGAATCGGAGTATTAGATAGCGCGCGCGCGCGCTGTATACTACCGAACGTAGTTCTACTGAATCTAATTATCTATAATACACTTCTGCTTCCGACAGAACGCGATTCAAGAACTTGACTATTGTCGCTGGACCAACCTTGAGACTTATGGCCTGACACGATCTCTCTACAACAATCATCAGGCGACCCTTTCTGCACTGAGACTTCCAAAAAGTGGGATCTGGAAAGTGCGACTCGCACTCAGCAGCAAAAAGCGCCTGAAGCTCCGCAGCACATGGGCCTGCTGAATCGTAGAATAAAAATTCGGGAATACTCGTCAGGTTCCACAACGGCGTGATACTGGTGAACTCCCAATCGAGCAGTGTCAATTTAGATGGGTCGTCTGCGGAAATCATGATATTTCTGTTGTTGAGGTCAGGATGCGCCAGGGCGAAGGGCCCGAAAGAAGGGGGGAAAGGCTCGTCGAGTCCAGGAAGGGCAGATACGACTTCTGCGAGCTTGTCGTAGGTCGAGAGGTAACCTGCAGGAATAGAATCCCAGCCTATGGTCGTAAGATCCTCTTCACGCCATTTCTCTTGTAGCTCGAATCGGTTGGATAAAGTAGCTGCACGCTCACGGGCAACGCAAGCTAACAGGTACTCGCGCTCGGAACGCCATGGACCTGAATCCAGAGACATATCTGGGGTGAAACCCCAAAAGACGCAAGGAGGGAGCATTGGACCGATGACTGGGCCTCCGGACTCACTATTGGTCGCGGGGTATAGGCTTCCAATTCTATCAAACTTCGTCTGGGCGAGCGAAGCGACGATTTTTGCGAGCGCTTTGATTGTAACGCGTTGATCGTCAAGGGACATTGTCTGCCATCTTTTTTCGAGCGTCATATCGAGAACCTAGGACGAGGATCAGACGAGTCGGGCTTGTAGCAGTAAGAAGAATGACCAAACCTTTTCCATATCATGAAGGGAGCATGGGCGTCGTTATTATCCGTCGGATCGTAGTATATAACGGTGGGCACTGGAACATCGGTGTTCTGTGCCAACCAAGCGATTGTGGCAACCTGAAGGACAAGTGAGTCTAACAACAATAGTAACGAGGGAGCAAACCAAGACCTCGGACTCCATTGTTCTCATGCCGCGGTACTCGACCATGTCGAATGCTACGCGAGCCACAAGATCGCGACCTCCATCAAAATGCGCGAAATAGACCTGTGACCGATTTTTTTTTCAGTTTGTCTTCCGTTGAGCCATCTACTTTGAACTGACACGATGAAATCCACCTATAAGTGCGTGAGTAACAGAATGAGAAAGTAGGTTGTTATGATACCTTCTGCCTTTAACGTCAGGCTAGAGCAGCGCAAGCCTGTCGCCTTAGATAGAGCCCTTTTCAGACCCTCTACGTCAAGTTTGGCATTCAGAGCCTTGCTTCGTTGAAGGCGCGACGACATGGCGAGCATTTCGGTGCTGGTCTTGTACATGACTGCAGACGAGTGGAAATGGGTGTGAAAGTAAGGCCGTTGCGTGTAGCCAAGTAACCGAGCGGTCCCTGTTTGTTGAATTGTCCGAATGGAGTTAATTACCATGACTGACCACTTCGCGTCTGGGGAATTGACGTTACGCGCCTAAAGAGTCATAGGCCGGAATGATGAACAGGTATTCATGAACGAATTCTGCTTGTAACCCATGCGGGCATTTCCTTTACACCTCGCACAGTAGACGCCGGTGGAAACAGGATCCCATGATTTGATCAAGATCTGGAGAACGGTATTTATCGGCTAGTGACGATGAATACGCGGATTATTAGCTGTTAAGTGGACCGAGTGAGTGACGGCAGGTTCCCTCCCGTTACAATGTTACAATTCTTGATTCCGCCTACGCTAAGTAAATAGCTAGGGTATGAATACCCCGACGGACCGTATAGTAAAATGAAAATATAAATGTCGACGCTCAGGAGGCATGATTCCGACAGACGCCCGAGTCGTACATCCATCGTTGCCAGATCAGGTGCGAGTTACAATTTGCTCTGAAGTTGTAGTGGATATAACGATCCATTGTCGCTTTGTAGTCTTCAATCAGTGATCGTGTTTTGCTTGTTTGACTGTGTGTGGCAAAACAAACCTCCTCTTTCCCCACGATGATGAGCGCCACGGCGTGTAATGCTCTCATCGCTAGCTCGCAAGGCGCAACGTTCAACATGCTCGCCCATACACAGCGCTCCTCGGCTAGTTCAGGCCCTTTCGAACTCGTACCGCAGGAGCTACTTGATCTTACTATTGCTAACCTTGCCAACGACAAAGCCGCCCTATTGTCATGCGCGGTCGTTCATCCCTCCTGGACCAGCATCAGCCGTTACTATCTTCCACCATGGACACTCATCCTGTCGTCTCCATTCCGCGCCCAGGAGCTCTTGACGATTTTACGCTCGTCGCATGAGACGCTGTCCTCTACTATAACCGGCGTGACGCTCGTCGGTGATATCCCTTTTATCAACATCCTAAGTGGCAAATCTCGGGCCCGTACGCGATCCTATCGCACATTGTTCCAGGTCCTTGAGGCCAAGCATGCCGCACTTCACTCGGGGGCGGTCGAATATGATTCATCACTCGTCGGCCTCTTCGTCGAGTATTTCCCAGCCCTCACTGAACTCAAAGTGACTTGCGCATCGTATCAGGACATCACTAGTTTCATGCGTGCGCTCGCCGGCTCTTTCCCGCGGCTTTTGGAGCTCAGCATCGAGCTTCGATCGGGGGAACCAGATTTACCAGACGCATCACTCTCAGCCTTGCGCAATCTGCTGCTGGGCGTGCCTTTCCTGCGCAGCCTACGTGTCGTCGGGTGGAACAATGATCTCATGCGTTGGTTGGGCGATAACGTCGCGGGGACGCTGGAGTATCTGGAGTTGGAGAGTGTCAGCATTTCCTCGACATGTCACCCCGGGGAAGCGGATCTACTTCTTCAAAGGAATCAGACAACATTGAAGGACATTAGGATGACCTTTTTGAAACGCGATGGTTAGTACTTTTCTTTCCTGCTCTGTTCGCGATGTGCTCATCGGTTTGCAGTGGTTTTCGATATATCTAGTCTAACGCATTTGGAGAATTTGGAGTTTTCGGGTGCGCTTGATACGAAGGTGGCGCTGTATGGGTGGAAGTTGCCCAGGTCTCTGAAAAGGGTTCTTATACGCCAAGTGGTCCGTGCGCGCATTGGGGAGATAATATAAACGAGAGATTTAAACTCGTCTTTCAACATTTTTGTAACATCGTTTTGTTCTGAATAGTACATACTTTCTCAGTTCCGCGCAATTTCGGCATTTTGAGAGACAAAAACGGTGAATCGCCACCTCCGGAGGTAATAATCTTACTACCTTTCGAATCAGTGCGGAGTGCTCCTCCTCAGATTCGGTATTCAGGCACCACCCTGCCCACTCAGAATTGAGCATAAATTGTTGATTGAATCTATCTTACTTACGGACACGTAGGAAACCCATTTCCCCGAGCGGTCATCGTATATCAATTCGCCGGGCGAAGCGACGACCTCAGATGGCGCCACACTCTCTTCCATGCCAGCTGTCAGCCGGGAGGGCTGTAGCTGAGGAAGGAGTACAAACATGCCGTAAAACGCTGTAATATGTCGAGAATAGAAATATGGTGTGTTCGTTCGACGACTAGTACAAGCACTTCCGTGGAATCTCCGGCCAAGACTGACACGACACGACATAACAGTCGTAATCAGTGTCGACCTAGAGAGAAATTGTATCTCGCCCGCTATAACATGTCCAAATGCAGCCGGTCCCAGAGGTATCTGACTACCGTTGTGAATGGATGGATCTAGTGAGGATCCCCACATCATGCAATTCTCTACTTCAAGCCCCGCCCAAGCCACTCGCCACCGGATAATGACCATGCCTTCTTTAGACATGCGGAGGTAGTTCTTATCGTCCAGCTGAGATAGCCCAAGTCATGAAGAGTATATGCAGGGTTGCGAGTCACAAAGTCCTCCTTCAACCGGGCATACCACTCCTTTCGGACACCCTTCTTTAACTCGTGGAGAAGCATCGCCTCGATGATGAGTAACTCCCAGACTCGATATTCTGGGAACACAGGTTCCGCGCCTGACGTGCTGTTGTCAGCGATGCTGTGATACACGAAGGAAGCCGCTTACGAGCCAATGCCTCAGCATAGGTGGAACACGTTGTGCGGTGATTCTGCCAGTCGATTCTCTGACATTCCCGCGAGCAAAATACAGTGCCTGGCGACAAGTTGTACAAGCTCGCCTGGCACTCCGATTCTTGTACTGTAGAAAATATCAACAAGGCGAAGAGATTCATGAGTGTTAGTCCATTTACCGTGGCCAGTAAGCAATCACGAAATACATCCTTGGAAAAGGCTGTCCATTTTCCACAGACAATCGATGATGCGCATCTTGACAGCAATCCATCGGCGGCCTTCAGTCGCGAGTACAGTACCGATATGAGCGATACACGTGCACAGAAGGTTTAGGGTGTTGTCCGCGACGACTATATTCTGGGCAGTTTGCAACGCGCACCGGCGAAGAAGGGTTTTGATGATACCCATCGTCCAGTACTACAAGGAGCGTCCAACCAGAAGATTGCGGCGAAATGCACGAGATAGGTTACTCGCGCAATCCAGGAAGCTAAATGTCACCGCCAATTTCTGGCTGTTGTGCAGTGGATCGTCTGCAAAGGAGATAATGAAAGACTTTACAGATGATTCCATGATGGGACGAGGGAGTGTATCAAAGAATCCTATCATCAAAGGGTGTCTTTCGGATTGGGGTAAAAGTCAACAATCGGATAGAGATAAAGGGAGACGCGAAAAGATCTGAAAAGCATCGTGATATCGGGGAACCGTCGTAGTATGCACCCAGACTCGGAGAATGAGTATCAAGAACGAAGGCGAGGTGATGCTGGCGCGAAAGTATCTACGCGAGTTGGGGAGCAGGGGCTTATCGAATGGGCCGGGGTCCGCCAGAACGAGCAAGAACTCTACAATATGTTGCAGTGCCCTCTCGTAATTCTGTGCACCATCGCTCATTGGCCTTTCAAGAGCGATCATCTTCTTGAAGGCCCGCATGATCCATTTAGAGACCACCGGCCATAACTCGTTTGTGGCCACGAATCGGTCGTTATCCAGGGCACGGACCTCGACGGTCGTTTGATCACCATCGCAAGCGCGTCGATACAAGTCGCCTGGATACTGGTATCCGACTCGGATATCTGCGCAAGCCAGAACTTGACGACATCAAATATGTGCGTATAAGTGTCGGAGGACGATAGAAATATTTCAGAAAGACTGTTAAGAGCTTTCATGTTGGTGCGCGGATCGGAAGAGGTGGCGAGGATCTGGAGAAAGTGTTACACGTGACACTGTCAAAGGAAGACGCGAACCTTTAGCGTGGATATGGAACCACGACTGCGCGCGCCAGACATCTTGATTCTAAGAGTTGATGGAGAGTAGGCGGGCAGATAAGGTTGCGACCGGGCGTACGAGCGCTACTGCTGCATGATGGCAAGAAGGAAAAGATACTGTAGCGTTTCGACCGCAAATTCACATAACGGGTCACGGGGGTCTTTGAAGTGAAGCTATATATACATCATAACGGGTCACGGACCACTTTGGTCAGGCACGAGCCTCCAAATAAGGAAATTTCAGGTCCCGCTATAAGCGGAACTGTCCAAAAAAGGCAATTTAAGGGTCTGTGAAGCTGTTCGCTGTAACTTCAGACCATAATGGGTCACAGGCTGTGAAGTTACGGTTGAAACGCTACAGTAATCACTTACGTCACCGCTCTTCGAACCGGACGAGTGCATAGATCAGCTTGGGCACGCAGAAGACGTATGTATCGCGTACAGTATCAGCTGGAGTCATGTCGACAATGTCATCTATCCTCAAGTCCTAATCTCAGGTAAAGATTGACCAGTCACCCGACGGGACGCGCTTATAGCCGGATGTTATAGTAGTAAGTATTCAAGTTATCGTTTCTCCATTAAGACAGTACCGTCACGGGACAACAGTTCGCGCATATCGTTTCTATTAGTATCTCCAATCGGCATGTTCAAGATTCAGGCACAACCAACTCTTCCTGCCTGCTATGTAGTGCACCCCGAGCGTTGAGTTACCCCAGCACGGGCTTGAAAATAAAGGCAGAAGGTAAGCCAACTGCTTTCATCCGATGTTCTCTTCCTCATTCGTACTCTCCCATAGGTGTATTCAATCCGGTGAGCCTGGCACTCTCGAATGAAACACTTGTTGATGGTTTGGTTCTCAGTAACGTTCTGATTATCGGCTCAGGTGCGCGACATGACTATGTACAAGCGATGCACACCCCTGGAAAGTATGTAGCCCGGTCATAATCATTGTTTCCCTTGCGTACACGTATACGACTGCCCTTGTAGACCGCCTTACTTTTTGAATTCTTTCCTCGTCGCCGACATAGTACTGCATCGAACGCTCACCCATCTTCCCTCTTTGGTATGGCCGTCAATGTCTTTCACTCGTGTGGTCATCATTTACAACGAACCTTGCTGCGGTAGGGAGCATCGCTGAATTGACAATCATCGTTGCCGTCGTCGTGTTCGTAAGTCTAATTCGCATCAGATACGGTGGCGTTGATGTCCCGCGGCGGCCTATGATGATGACCGTCTCGTGAACTTTGGGGGCGTATCAATCATCGAGTCCTTGGAGATTACACGCCCATATCCGCCTCCCAGCCTGTCGCTTTTCCTCGCTCAAGCTTTGGATCACCGATTGACTTTTCTCGCCTTACAGTGCAGGATATTGATGCTATTCCTTCACAGCTTCGTTAACTCTAGGTCATCAGGGATCAGATTCCAGGATATCCATCCGGAAGTCGTGTTCCCCTTCTCTAGTAAGGAGCTGGTTCCCTCTGCGGCACCCATTCTGTACCTAGTGGGCGCGCCGCCGTAAATTCGGGATATGTCATGGAAGCCTACTCCTATTGTTTGAATTGTCAAGAGTGACATCAGTCGCGCAGCGGCAATTGGTGTCTGTCGACAAGGAAGTAGCTGTTTACGGACTACATGTTTACCAGTTCTATTACAGCGTGCGGGTCTCCGTAGATCTATGTACCCCTAGAGGATTCGAAGAGGTATGACGCGAAAAGTCAGAAGAACAGACGACATCCAGACCCAATTCCTCTGTAATACTCATAGAATCTGCTTCGAGACTTTGACTCAGCGGATTCTTACGTCTGTCGATTTGTCGACATCTATCAGTCATGTCGCGGGGCGCGAGTGGGTACCAAATTGATCATATACCATATACTTAACAGGGCCATCATCACTCGATACAATTAGTTACAATACCGCTATCCACTAGACGGTGGCGCGGTTTGTGAGCAATATGCATCAGACAGTATGTGGCTGAATAACGACCCGCAAACAATCTTACTCTTTGCGTGATCGCGTTCAATCGCGGAATCAGATCAATAATTGAAACTGATTTCAAGTGTCGGTCGAACGCCACTGTATAGGATGGCGAAGTGGTTATCAACGAATGAAAGACGAATCGGTTGAACGGTTGCGGTAGGAACGTGCAGCTTGCAGAAGAGCTCGGGGGCCGCCCAACCCAGGGACATACGATCGTGGACATGGGTGGGAAAAACAGCCTCGATATGCAAGGACCCACAAGCATGTCATGTGAGCTGACTAGGCTCTGTCAGCGGATCGATCAGCGCACTCTTCCTTTTCCGGACACTTTCACCCACACTGTCCTTAGACCCGCCTTCCATCTTCGGGTGGAATCTTAATTTGGCAACAAATTCCTACTGGTCATGCGTATAAGAAGGGCGTCGCGAACAGGAGAGTCGATATCAGACCTTCCCTTCCTACCGTCATCTCCACCACCGCCCCTCCATATCTATCCGTCTCTCAATAATGGCACCTAAAATCGCGATTGTCATCTACTCGATGTACGGCCATATTGGCAAGCGTGCGTTATATTTCTCGTCGTCGTCGAGCGCGACGGACTGACCGATCTGTAGTGGCGGAATCCGTTCAGGCGGGCATTAAAGAGGCCGGCGGTAATGCCACCATCTACCAGTGAGTCGCGCCCTCCCGCCTCCCCAACCATCGCGTTAATCGCTGTATAGGATCCCCGAGACGCTCCCCGAGTCTGTTCTCAAGGCTATGCACGCTCCGGACAAGCCCAATTACCCCATCATGGACGCGGCAACCCTCGCCACTTTTGACGCCTTCATCATCGGTATCCCGACGCGTTACGGCAACTTCCCCGGCCAGTGGAAGGCGTTCTGGGATACTACCGGCAAGCTGTGGGCCTCTGGTGCGCTCGCCGGTAAATACGGTGGACTCTTTGTCTCTACCGCTGGCCTCGGGGGAGGACAGGAGTCGACTGCGCTTGCCTCCATGTCGACCTTTGCCCACCATGGCATTGTCTACGTCCCACTTGGATATTCGCAGACCTTTGGCCAGCTTACCAGCTTGACCGAAGCCCACGGTGGTACGTTGTTGTCTATATCATCTGCATAGATTGAGGCTCACAAACGCCGAAGGATCCCCATGGGGTGCTGGAACTCTTGCTGGCACCGATGGCTCTCGCCAGCCGTCTGCCCTTGAGCTCGAGATTGCGACCATCCAGGGCAAGCAGTTTTATGGCGTCGTTTCCAAGGCTTTTAAGTAGACCATTAGCTTGGACTTTCAAAGCTGTAATAAGATCGAAACACAATCAATGTATTCTAGATTATCCATGATCTGATTCTCTCCTGTGGGCAAGTTCGATGGATGTGAAACGACATTCCTTACGGGGCGCTTGGCTTTCACTCGGTGGAAGTTTGGTAACCAATAGTAAGCCGCCGACAGAGCAATTCCTTGTGTCCTCCAGAACCGTAGGCTTGTACCACAAATCACTGTACGCCAGGTGCGGATTCGAGGTGCGCGCAGTTACCTGCCGTACGTGCGTCTATATTTACTTCAGCTTCACAGCACCCTTTTCTCTATTGGTGTCTTCGGTTAATGAGAGATGGTCCGCGACTCGCCAATGCTAGAGTCGCTCTACCATCATCCTTACGGCCCGGACATTGTTTCTCTCACTGCGTCCAGAAATACAAGCGCTGGTGAGGATGCGTCCGTGTAGTCGTGGGGAGATTGAGCACCCTTCTCTCTGCATTAGGACCCAGACAGTCGGTGCATAGCAGTGGCTGAGGAACGAGGTGTCAGTCTCCGCAGCGCGACGTCGATTATACCTCACGCTATATCCACGCTACGTGCCTGGTTAATGTCCTCAGAGAGCACTTTAAGGTTTTCTTGACGTTGGTTGGTGAAGCTAGTGGCTCTTCCCATTTTAAATGGCTTACTAGATCTCTTCCGCCGTGTTCGACTGATATCCTTTTCTTGTTCAGCATTACTTTTGACCTTCTGAATATGTGGATCAGAGTAGGAGGTACAACTGCAAAGGACTACGTTCTCGAGGCTACTCTCTGATTTCGTTTTCTATGGCGCATGTACGTATGACCTCGTCATTGAAGCGATTTTCGCCAAAGTATGCCCAGTGCATGATGCCCAATCAGTTCCCCCTCATTGGGTTGGTACTCACGACGCGAAATAAATAATACTCACCAATTACTTAGTACTAGGCAATGAAAGACAATACAGCAAGAATGGTCACGGGGAGCTACGTACTATCTGTAGACTGCCAGTCGTTGATAGGTCGTCAGCTTTTAACGCCGCAATTAGGCCCCTCCTGTCCGTCTTGTGCCATACACAATATCTACAAGCGCGTATCAGTAGTATGAGAAGGCACTATGACTCTTTTGAAGTTTCATAGAAGGGACGGTGCGCACCTCGTAACGCCGAAGACACTCGTGGGGGCTTCGAAGGCTAAAGCGTTATCATGACCGGTCCATGCAGGGCGTCTACCAAGACGAAGGTGTTTCTATTTGCAACAATCGAGCGTACTCAAGCTGGGAGGTGAGTCTATTTATAGACTCGGCCCGCAGCTGATAGTCCATCAATGCTCCTGTGCCTTAATACCCAAGAACCATTTAATCCCGTTCCACGACAAGCACCGCCGCTATAAAGTATGGCCAGCTTTCCTGCAGAGACCAATTTTTCTATGGATACCCCAGCTGTGCCAGACACTTCACCGCCCCCGGTATACACTGCAACTAGTGGTTATGCGTCGAACACATCTCCCCCGCCATCTTACTACTCGAAAATTGGGAAGAGGACTATCGGAGAGCCGTTGGTCACTGTGCCAGAGTTGAAGGCGCATCTTCGTCTGCTGAAGGCGTTCTCAGATTTGAAACAGCGCGTAGAGAACGTTCCCGGGACGGAGCTAGGTTTGGCAGCGAGTGAAACAGATACAGCGCTAAATTGGCCACTATTCGTAGCATTGGCTGTAGAACGGTACGCTCGTTCTTAAATGATTGATTTTTGGACCAACGTTGACATTGCTTAGCTTCGAACGATTCTGTTTGACGTTGACGGATGGCGAGGCGCCTAGTCCTGATAACGCATCTCTGCCACCTCTTGACGTGTTTATGGTCCGTCGTTTCATCTAGTTTACTGCGTCGCGCTTATGCTGTTGTAGGTTTGGCATGCGTATCTATTGAACCCGCTGTGCGTTGAAGTAATTTGTCTCACTGCGCGCGCTCATCCGCTTAAGACGCTACGCGGAAGACTCGGATATGATTGGCAGTGTCGGTCGATTGAAGGAACTTGGTCAAAGCCTTAACCACCTGGTCAGTCAATGAATATTGTTCAACGACCTCTCCTTATTGTTCTTCTAGGAATCGGTTGTATCGACACTCACAAGGCCCTCTTCGGCGGTGCAAGACAAGTGGACAAAGAAGACAGGACTTGCTTTTGATCCCTTTGAATCGGCGAAGCGCCTTAAGCATCGTGTTATCAGTTGTCCTAAATGCGCGACACAAGCTTCTGTTGGTTTGTGTTCTGGTATTCATAACCGCAATCGATCGCTCACGATTTGCTCAATTTAGCACTCCTTGACAAGAATGGCAAGGGATACTTGCAGCATGATTTCATTTACACCTGCAGAAGCTGTGCTCTTCCCTTAACCAAGGACACGTTGGCCATGGAAAAGCTGGTGAAGGATCTCACGACAGATAACCGTGCGCTCCCGTACGCGTTCTTTCGGGGCTCCATACATTTGGTTGACATTATTCAGAGGTACATATTACACCCTGAACGCTCCGCCGGATTTCCTGAAGTCGATGGCGATCAAGAAGCGCATCCTTCTGACAAAGGTGCTGGCGCGACCAAAGGACAATACCGTGCAAGACTGGAGATGGAACATCAAGATGAAGCAGGACTTCTCTCTTGCGAAGGTACAGGCGGCCATGTCGGTATATATGAAAGGTCGAGGGGCTATGACGTGAGCGTTTTGCTTGCTGCATTGATATACGTACTGACGCGCACGAAAAGGATTCGAAGGATCATGAATGCCTATACGGATGATAGAATATTTTCGCTGGATCTTGTGGGCGCGGTGGGTTGCCCTGCTATGTCCACAGAACCATGACGTTCATAACCTTCTCAGGTTATCCGACAGGAATCCTTCGTGCACAAGATGAACGATCTGAGGTGGACGTCGACTGATTTCTTTGAAGATCCCGAAGACAGGATGCTTCTACATGCTATTGCGCGATATCACGCGTGAGTGTCACTGAGTCCACTTTAAAAATAGCTTAAACTTGGCGCCTGACAATCTCTCTCAATTGAAGCTTCCTTGACCTGATGTCCTCTTCACCCGCCTCATTCTTCGTTCCGACTTTGGACATCGATCTCGCTTGGCACACACATCAACTTCGATCGGTCAAGTATAACAGTGATTGTTTCGCATACGTTGAGCGCTACGTCGACCATAACGACCGCGTCGAGGAGGACAGACTGTCGAATGCATTTGATATTACCTGTCGTGCATGGGAGGTAAGACTTAACTTTCGCTCCCTAGAAGCTTCCTTACTTCTTTTCTCAGGATCGTTTCCACGTTCGATACACACACTGCGGCTGTCCCGCTCCTGGAGAAAAAGTCACACAGAGACTGAGCCGCTTCCTCAAGGGCGAACGCGACGCTCAAGCTCCATCCGAACTCATCCCGCCAGCCGACCGCAGCGATCTCCTCGGTGCCACGCACCCTTCAGATCACAACGCCGTATACGCGTTCAGCCACACTGGCGAAAGCGATGCGGCGCGCGCTCGCCGACGGGGGAAATACGAGAAGCGGCTGCAGCGGGAGAAGGAGAAGGGCGTGTTGGATGAGAAACGGAGAGATGGACACGATCCGGCGTTTTTGATGCCCATGCCGTTGTATTACGCCCCGATTGGGTGTGTGGCGGCGACTGGGTATGTAGTGGGCGCTGGTGAAGGGACGGCAGCTTGCGCTGCTGGGGTTGGTGGTTGTGGTGGTAAGTTGTCTCTTCAAGAATTTGATACTCGACTCTTACTATTTGTCTTAGGGGGCTGCGGTGGTGGAGGTGGTGTGGAGGTGGGTGCGGCGGTGGATGCGGAGTGGTGGATGTGGAGGGGTGGTAGTGCTGGATGCGGGGGGGGGTGGTGGATGTGGAGGGGGCGGTGGAGGTTGTGGCGGCGGAGGCGGCGGAGGAAGTTGATATGTCAATTCTGCACATTGTCTACGAAGCCTACGCTACATCATGAACAACAATGTACTTGTTACTATCTGTATCTACTGAGATAGTCCGCGCCAGGTCCGCGCTTTGATTAATGGAGCTTGTTTGGGCTGATGCTCACCTTGAGTGTGCTTCCGTTGATTTAATCTTCTTGTCCTGCGATTACATGAAGTATGACAGGTTTACTCTATCTGATATGTCTGCGGGTATGCCAGGTATGCTGGTATGACGAAAAATTGCCGCATACCATACATACGAGATGCATACACTGCATACACTGATATACCGTGTATACAAATGCGAGTTTGCTGATGTGTTTTATTTGGAGGGAGGGACATCCAGTGTACGTTGTTTATCCTTATCATCGTGTTCAATCTCGACATCGTGGAACCGAAAGCGCCGAAAGGAACAGCAAAGGCATAGCTGCAACGAGAAAAGGCATAGGCTCGGTGGGTAGCCTTAGGTAGGTAAGTAAGCAGGCAAGTAGATACTTAGGACAAGCTAGATAAAGTTTGCCCTCGTTGAATTGACGAAAGTGATTCAAATCGGGAACCATAGAATGCCAAAGTCGAAGGGATGTGATAGAAACTGGCTTTTGCCTGAAGGATATCGTATTCTAGGGCAAGGGGCCTGCACAGAACCTTGCTGGATGACTGGAGCCACCAAGACGGCAAGTGCGCTGTCATGTCTAGCCCTCAACCGAAGAGTTCGTTTCGTGGCGCATCCAACGAAGGGTCGGATAGGTTTCAACTATATTCCGAACCGAGCACCAACCAAGACAACCAAGGAAGAGAATGCTGGAGAAAGAAATATGGGGCAATCAAACGGCAATTGGATACCAGAACGGCAAAAGGTCAACAGGGGTGATATTCGAGCACTATATTGGGCAATAAGAGGGGGACTGAAATACGAAACAGCGATGATACGTCTTGCGACAATAGATGGGAGGCGTAATCGACTCCGGGGCGCTGTACACTACGGCGGGGTGAGAATTTAAAATAGACAGTAAAGGAAGTAAATACCTTATTCTCCAGATTTGGGTAATACACAAAACACCTGTGGCGGCGTGGTCGCTGCAGTGTCGGCTTAATGTACCACGCGTAGGGCGTACTGGCCGGCTCGGAAGCACAGCGACGATAGGCGAGACCTGTGCAGACTACGGTCTCGTAGGCTTTAATGTCGCTATGGCTGGTGCCGACGAGACAAGAATGGCAGGGGGAAAGTCTGCAAAGGGGATATGGCAGCGTGAGCCGCCAGAATTTCAAGCGTCCATTCGGTTGTGTCTTCGTGGTGCGCGGTAGCGAGCTGCGATAAGAGCATTACGCTCATCGGCGGTGGGAAGACGAGGTTAGTTCTGCAACACACGGTCAAACAACCAAGCCATCACGAGCTCTTGGCTGGTCCAGAATGTAAACCATTGTCCCTGATACAAAGAAGAAGAAGGTGGCCGGGAAATACTACGCACTCTCTAGTGCAACCGTGGGCCCTCATAATCGCTTGTATAAGTAGAGTGAGGTGAGGAAGCTGTAAGTTGTAACTCGCACCACTGTCGTCGACCTCCTACGAGCCGCAGTACAAGAGCCAAACCCTTGATGATGGTACGGTCTCTGGATGTTGAATGGCGTCAATGGAGATAAGGTGAGTACAGCACGCGGTAATAAGTACAACGCGTCCCATCGGTTGATTGATTTCAATATTAGGATTTGAGGAGCGAACAGTCATGGTAAAGGTGACCACTTGGATACTGTACGCGTAACATATGTCTTTTGCATGTCCAGATAATCTACGAACTCGTACCGAAGTCGCGAAGTCGGCCCGCCGTTCAAAGAGCGATGACGTCATTGACACTTTTTCCTTCTTGCCATCACGCAGCGGTAGCTCTAGTACACCTAGTCGCCACATTATCCGTCTTCCAATTCTCCATCAACTCTTATATATAAAATGTCCAGCGCGCGCAGTCAGGATCCCATATCCACGCTAAAGGTTGGCGTCTCGTCCTAAACACTGACAGTACTATATCACGCTCAACAATCGCCTGCAGAACCTTGCTGCCTCTTCCGATGCGCGTACCAGCATCAATGCTCTCAGATGTCTTTCTGAAATATTTGTGTCGTCCCCCAACACATATACGCACATATTTGATGCTATCAAGTTCTGCCTTACGAACATATCGCCGGACGCTTCCAGTGTCCAAGCGACTTGTATCGACGTGCTTGTCACGGTCATCAAACAGCCATCAAGGTCCGCTCCCTGGATAAACGAGCGGTTTCTGGCCACGAAGGAGCTATGGCCTGTCATCTCGAAATGGACTCAAGGTTTCTTCGAGAATATCAGTAACATCGAGGGACCGGCAACAGATGATACTGTACAGAATGTCGAACTGACGCTGCAGCGCGTTGTAGAGCTCTTGCTCGCTTTGACGGACCCCGTCGCATTTGATAATCCCGGCCTTCCCCACTTGCGTGGATACTTTCGCGAGTGTATCAGCTCGCCTGCCTTCTTCAAACGCACTCTGCGACTATGGGTGCATACTGCCGCGATACTCGAATATCGTGATGCATTTTCAATCTTTTCCCAACTTCCTTTATCTCTAAAAGATCATTTTCTTTCACCGCAATCTGAAGGTTACTGTATAATGGCAGAAGTTTTCAACACTGTGCCTCGTACCGTCATGGAATCTTGTCTCAAATCCACCGTCATCTCCTTTGCAGATGATCCCTTGCGCAGCACTAACAGATTAGTGCTGTCGTTTGTATTCCTGAATTTTGCCAGCGACCTATCTCCTGCCTTTCGTCGCACTCTTCTGGCAGGACGCTCCTTGTATTGGGCGATGAGCATCATGAAAACCGTTCTTCATCGTTATGCTTTGCAAATCGCCCAGAACAAAGGTGATGCGGCTCCAAGTCGCTCGAGATGGAAGGCCGCCGATGGGTGGGTGATGCGCTCAAGATGCGCATCATCGATTGTTTGTGGAAAATTGACACCCTTTTCCATACCGTGGATTGGTACGCACAACGTGCTTCTAGTATCGCGGACGTCCTCAAGTTGATATCCGTATACGCCGTGCACGCTACTATATTCTTTCGGGTCCAGGCCTCCATCACAAGGGTTCCTGACGGCTGGCAGTCATCTGTCCCCTGCGTTGTGGAGGGTTGGGACCTCCTTCAAAGCGAGATATTAAACATGAGCCCCTTCATGAACGCTATGGACAAGGATGACTTTCGAAATTGTTCACTGCTGACGGTAAGTACATTCTTGAAGACGGACATTTCGCCATCCTGATGTTTACAGTGCGATAAACCCGGTGCCAGGAGAGCTTGTACGAGCTGCCGGCACGCTTTGTACTGCTCACGGGTTTGTCAGAAAATTGACTGGCAGAACCACCGTACGACATGCTCCACCTACGCCGAGAAATTTGCTCGTAAGTCAACGCTTCTTTGTGTGGTACAGCATAGTAGCTGATATCAGTATACCAGGCGCGGAACCTTCCTTGGCAGTATCTCGCGGCTGGGAGTTATTTATCATTGAGGAGGTGCTTCTCTATGAGCTGAGGCAGAGCAGTCGAAGCGAGTGGTATGCCCAGTTGCAGCAGGACTTTGTGGATCGCCACCCAGAGTATACTCTTCGTGACCTGGGCTATCGCATTGACCTTGCACGTGTACCGAGGAAGGTCGACATTTTTAAGGTAGACACGTTGGAAGATGAGAAGTACTTACCTCCGCCTATCCAGGGAAGGCATGGTAATTATCCAATGGCGGGTTGCTTGTGTTGGGCTTGAGCTAAAAGACTGCCTTGTATGCGTATCCTCATTAGATCCATCCCGTTATATGCAGAAGAACTGTTAGCACTGAATATAATCGCGTATACCTCGTCGGCTGATGTTCATGAGCTGCATGATCTTCGAGAGGTACAGAGCGTAGTTCTGTGTGTGGCACAGAAATTCATCGAAGAGCTTGTACGCCCCGGTGTTTTCCGACATTTATCATGGAAACAAATGTGGCGCAATGATTCATTGCTGCACCCAGCCTCCATCCTTTCACGGCCTCTCCATATCACACAAGAGGGGAAGTATCAGCGCGATCTACCACTCAGGTCTACCGATTAAAGCGTCTGGGTAGTCGAATTGGCACCGTCGCTCATAGTAGTGGGAAAGAGGTTTATTTTGCGATATACAACCAAACAATCAGAACACGATCACCATTTTTACAAAACAGAAATACACATATCCACGAGTCAACATGTAAATACATCTAGCTCATCCAAGATAACAAATCCCATAATTAACCGAACCAAGCATCGCCGCGCGACTAACTGCGCACCTATAAGACCCAACGCGAATACTTTCCGTCGCGTAACCCGAATCATTAGCCAGCTTCGCCGCCTCTTTCGCAGTCTTAGGTGTGACGCGAATGCAATTCGTGCCGCCAAAAATAGTGTTGGGACAATCCATTCCAACGGAGAATCGCTGTCCAAAGGAGCTGAAGGTGACACCCATGCAGGAACCATAGAAGCCAATGGGGAAGTGTACGGTAGGCTCTTTGAGCTCATGGTGCTCGTCTAGATGCTTGCTCTCGACTCTCCACTGTGTGAATAAAGATTAGTCGAAATTCAAGAGTTCTGCATGAAACAGAACCAACCTTGTAATAGAAGTAGAAGCCACAAGGGAACGCTGCGGGTTTTCTAGGCGGGAGTCGGCACCCGGAATTGACTGGACGATAGCTTTGCGCTTGCCAGTCTTAATATAGTCCTCGGCAAAGTCAACAACAGACGCTTGACCGTTGACAAACAAGAGCACGTTGACGGCACTGCGTGGTGTATAAATGATACGGGATAGTCTCCAATCAACGAGCCACGTACTGTTTCAAAAGGATTCAGGCAAGGCCGAACAGGACTGCGATAGCGGTGATGATGGCGCCCACACCTGCGATCCCACCCACGGCAGCTAAGAGGGAAGACACCAGTGCCGTAACGCTCCCAGCATACTGCACGGCAGTGTACAGTTTTACATGGCGCCCCCAATGGTCACAAGCCCCGACGCGACCATTGTCGTGGTGGCAGCATTAGTATTATGTTCTTTCTGAAGCGAAGAAAAGGTGTTGGTCAAACCGGTGAGTTCCTCCTTGACCGCATCGCCCCTCGCTATCTTCAAACGATCGAATCGTGCCTTCGTAACGGAAAAGCCCTCGGAGATTTGGGAGGGGGGTACATCGGCAGCACTCTCCGCCGTCGCGCCAGTGATGGACCTTAGCACGCCGGCAATGTCGGGGCGCTCCGTCGAGATGGGCTGAAGGGGAAGCGCGGCAAGCTCGTCAAGCATATCGCGCGCGCCTTGAAGGTCCGCAACCTTCGTAGCCTCCGCAATATTGAGCAGCTCCGTTGAACCGAACTCGTAGTAGCGAACATCGCACTGCAAGTGAGCCTTGACCGACAGCCCTTCGGCGGCAAGAGCGCTCTCGATGGCAGGCAACAAAGTCGCCGCATCGCAGTCGATGGCGACAACAAGGGCGATTTCCGGACGTTCGTCCGAGGTGTAGCCGCCAGCAGAGGTCGCGAAGACGACATCCTGGTGGTCGCGCAGAGCTAGCGCAGCCTTGGCCACTTGGGCGCGGGTCTGCGCCCCGACGTCGCCAGTACCGGTGTCGATAGGCCAGAAAGATTGTTTGAAGTTGTAATTAGACATCGAGTTTGGATTTCTGGGGGTGGATGGAATGCGGGTCGTCCTTTTATCAAAAATTCAAGTTTTACGATTATAACGGTTGATGAAGCGACGGCGAGATTGACACGAAAGGGCACAAAGTCTCCGGTTTCCTTGTATTTGGGATCTGAACTATGTGTCATACTTTGTTAACCAATTGGCGCCTTGATGGTGATAGACTTAGCATGTAGCATGTAAAAGGAAGCAAGTTTACATACCCAACTGTCCGGGAGTAATCCCGTGTCAGTGGAATACACGATGCAGGGCTCTTCATTGGCCAGAGGCACCATAACGCTTGTCTTTGTTCTCCGGAGATTATAGTCCGCGGTTCACATCGAGGGGAATGCGTAGCGATGACTTGCACACCTTACCCTGAGCGTGAACTAGTACATCCATGGTTTGAATCGCGAAACCAGAAAGTGTTTGAAAGGTGTATTGTATTGGATGACACTGGCTGCAAACACGATGGCGCGCGTCGAGGTGACGAATGTGTAGCCCTCATCGCAACGTTCTTGACCAACAAGGAAGGAAGAAGACAGCCAAGCGAGCTCCCAGATGAATCTGGATCGCGCGCACGTTGAGCTGTGATGGTCTAGTCGTAGTCGCGCCGTAGATATAGAGCGAGGCGCGCGAGAAGATAACGTACCAGACACTAACATAGGTGGCAGTCCCCGTAGTCTATATGCATGCATCCCAATACCAGACGTAGTCCAAGAAGGCCATGTGAGTAATCTCATTCGGCCGAGGTGGCTTGGGGTTGCTGCTGCCATCACGTCTAAAACGATGAGTGAAAATGCTGCTCGTCGGGATGAGCTCAAGAGTTCGCTGTTACTGCTCGTTGCGGCCGTGGAGGACGAGGTAGTCACGCGCCGTCGCGCTCATCGTGGTTGAAAGGAAGGGGACAAGCCACACATAGTCAAACAACCCTAACTACGCATCACGTTTGTCTTGACCACGCTCATGGGCAGATTCCACGTCCTCCAGGTCTGATATTGTATGCCTTATGGACTGGTGAAGACCGCTCGCTGCAGGACCTGCTCTGTGCCTCAGCTCAGTCAGATACAGCTACAAAAAGAGGATCTATGTCACCATTGACTTTTTCATTAGCGCCCTTCAACCAAGCCAGAATCCCCACGACTGCATGATCTGATACGCGTCGCCAAGGACGGTAAGAGGATACCGAAAGATTTACGCATGGTACGTGGACATCTACATTGTTGTACTGGGTTGTGACCCCGTGGATTGCAGCGCACGCATCAAATCTTCAAGACGCGACCGGTACTTGCGCTGTACAGTCAATACGGAACGTACAACTCGCCCACTCCAAAAGTCCTTCTTTCACCGGACCAGCCCCGTTCCAAGCTTTACAAGTCTAAGGACTGCCTTCCGCTGATCCTTACGGCCAAATTGGGGCGCGGCGCGATAGGGCAAGCTCATGAGGCCAGGGAGACATGCCCATTGATGGAGAAGTAAAAATCTTCACCTGCATTGAGGATGAGAACCGTTACGCGTGCTAGTGGTTGAAAGAAAGGGGTCAAGGGCGGCGACTAATCACGGGACCACGTTTCCTCTATCAAATTTTCTTTTCTCTTCTCTTCTCTTCTCAACAACCAACCCAACCACGTGCATAAATCATGGGCAAACAGGATCAAAACAGGATGTATTCCAGTGTCAATCCCATACTCTTTCTATGGTCGGCCTGGCCACTCCGGGTTAGGTCTGCCCTCAATCTTGAAAATCGTGCGGAGACAGCTTTTGAAAAATACGTCTCCGGGTACAAGCAAAGTCGAAATCATCTGGTCCGCGCATTCCAGATTGGCTTGCTTAGCGATGGACCATCACCAAGGCTGATGACGGCCAACTCGGACCGAACGGTCTTATTGTAATTGTTGATGACCATCACCGCCGGCACCTATAGAACCCCTTGACTAACTCCCGCCACATTTAGAGGATGCCACCCAAAGAGCCCTACGCAAAACAATTCTTCGGCTTTGTTCTGCATCCATATACTCTCCGGGAGCCAGGATATCCTTCACCGGAATCTTTCTTACATTTTCCTGATACGCACCTGGACGAGAATTTAATCTTGAAGCGTATTTGTGTCCTGCCGTCGCTCCTCAAAGATATCCTCCATGCCGTCGATACCATGTTCCCCTTCCAAACTCAAATCGCTTTCAAGGATGCGACGTATAATTTCTCCCGCATGCCGTATCCAAAAAGGAACGACAACTACAGAGTAGATAATGTCCGAAAGCCCTACGCAACTGGGATTGCTTCGGCATCGCTGCAGCTTGTCTCTGGCATCCTTATACACCCAGATGACCCCTATAAAGCCCGGATCGTTGGTTGGCGGCCAAACCCATATCCGCACACTAACTACAACACGCCCTTTCACGACGAGGACTTCATTCTCAAAATGATGGATTTCGCCGAAAAGGACCTCGCAGAGTTTTCGACTTCTTCGCAGGAACGAGTTCAATCCCTCATGGATTAGTTTCCGGCATTCACATTGGGAATACTTCTCTGCCCAAATGGCGAATGGTGTCTGGAGCAAATGGATGAGCTTTCGACTTCCCTTGGGTCGTCAATTCGTACCCTGCGGGACACCCACCGATACCCAGCGCTATACGTCCCCCGGATGCTAAAAATTGGTTGTGGCACTTACCCGACATCGCTCCCCCAACGACATCCGCACTCCGTACGTCAACGAAACCACACACTGGGGTTACTGACACATCGAAATCTTTCAAATACTCGGCGTCAAAGCACTTCAAGCCGAAAGATTTTCGACCAGCACCGCCTCGAGATTCCCCAGGCGCTAGAGAGCTCCTTCAAAGGGTGAGCTCCATGAACCGTTGTAGAATTCCGTATCACAATCTTGTCAGGCGTGGTACAAAGCCGTCCGACTTGATGTTTCTGTCATCCTCTTTGACTGTGGAAATTTGCTCCGAATTGGCATTCGCCACAGGCAGACCCAAACGCTTTACTTGACGCCTATTGTTGAGTCTGCTAGTCATCTCCACGCACGACATCCTGAATCATCGAACTTCAGCGCACACATCAGTATTTCAAAACCCATCCTGTACTCGCCATCTATCTTTATTTCGGAGACTACAACTCTCCGACCCCAGAAGTCCTCCTCTCACCCGACCAACCGCGGTCCGACATTTACAAAGCCAAGACCTGTCTTCCGTTACTCCTCACGGCGAAACTTGGCCAAGGCGCCACGGGCAGAGCATATACAGCGATTTTGGAGCGGGCTACGATAATCGACCATGCAGCCGATTGGTGGTTAAAGTGGCGACCACTGAAAATAGCCTTGTGTCCTTGCGCCACGAATACGATATGTACCGTCACCTCCAAGACCCTGGCGTTCGTGGGATCCCATACATCTTTGGCTACTCAGACCAGGACGATGTTCGTGGGATCGGGGCGCTTGTTATGAACGACGTTGGAAAACCTCTAGGTCGACGAATGGACAGTGACAAGAAGATCAAGTTCTCTGGTGCAGAGAAGTACGTCGTTCTCTAGATTAAATCCAGTCGCTGAAGAGCTTGTTAGGTCGTCTCTGGAGAAGATTCTCAAGGATATTCATTCAGCGGGTGTCCTTCATCGTGATCTTCGCTCTTGGAATGTACGATGAACGCGGCAAAGTCTTCATCATAGATTTCGATCGTGCCAGCCTCAAGGTTTCGGAGCAGGACTTCAAGGAAGAATCCAAACGATTGACGCGCTTCCTAGAGGGCGAGTTTATTGATAGAATGTCGATCATAGGCCCGGGGAGTTCTGATGATACAGTAGAGTGTTTACAACTATCACCACATTCACACCGGGTCAGACCGTGCACACTCACACTCGGGGGGTGCACACGCACACCCGGGCGCAGTGCCGTGCGATGATGATGCCGAAATTGGTAATTGATCTGTGGCGCCGGTTAGGGTGTGTGAGTTGGTGACTCCGCCCGCGCTAGCGCGCCCAACACTTAGGCTTCGGGATCCGAAGCCTAAGTGTTGCAGGTTATGAAAGGGTTCGGGTTCGTGGTTAGGGGGGTTAGCGGCGGTTAGCGGTGAATGTATATCTTCTCAAGTGGGGCGGGATGAGGAGCGCGTGGTGGAATATCAGCATGGTGTACAAATATGGTAATATTGTCATGTGTTCACATGGACCACTATGGGTGTGCACCCCCCAGTGTGAGTGTGCGCGCTGTGAGCCGGTATGAATATGGTGATAGTTGTATGTACTCTTCGCGCCGTCATGGCAAGGTTGATTTCCCAATCGCGCGCCATATTCAATGGGATACCGTCAAGCATTGATCATCGCTTTTCTGCTGCCACTTTATCCGGATTTCTTCCTAGGACACTGCGACAGGAAGGATCGAATGGGATACGCCCTATTAACAAGGAAATCATTCTTCAGATCTACCTTCGGTCGCTAACTCGTTGCCATCACTGCCAATAATGTGACCAAGTCGCTCTATTTTACTGCAGTAATAAACTGGACTAAGACTAGATTCATCCAAGGCTTGCTTATAATGGCGTCAACTTTAGGTCAAGCTCCTGCTGCGATGATTCACTGGCACGAGGTATGAGCGTGTAATTTACAGAGGTATTGATGTTGAAGTTGCAGCAGATACTGTCTGACTTTGGGAATCGGTATGCCCACAGACAGCTTGGTCAATATCATTTGTTCAGCATGTCCGTCATTGGATAATCGTTCTGATTGACACTGGTACGAATACATGGGCAGCTTAACGCACATAGTAACCTGCTAGACAAGTACCGGGCCGTATCTGTTTTCGTATGGAGCGAGCGCCGCGGATATGGCAATGAACAAGCCACTTCGAAAGTGAAGGATAGTGGCGATGTAGGCCTGGATGTTCTTCTCGGTAGGACGCTGTGCAGGGCTTGTCTTCACTTGTCGCGTTGCATGTGTTCGTTCATCGATAAATGTGTTTCTTCTTCAATGATTATATTCTTTTGACGTCTTCAACATCACGATGGGCTGAAATCGGGGCTTGGTGTTCCTCGACCTTTATGAGATCGCACTTGAGTTGCACTGTGAGCTTATGTCTATAGCCCACTTGCCAGGTCACAGCTGGGCTAGGAGTACTAATAATTGTCAAAATCTGGCGGGACAATACCGATCTCCATCACACCTTTTCGAGATGACCCCTCATATACGCTCCTGCAGCTCCCTGAATGAGAGAGAATGAACCATTGTTTGTGACTGACCAAAGTATGAACATAGTATTCTGAGAGGTGAGCGGGTCTCCGCTATCTGTTCGCTGCAAATCTAGTATCTGCTCTAATAACAGACCGGCCTGGACCCACCGAGTTCATACTCTCACACGACATCATTATCAACAGACCACTCATACTCCCACATGTCCCCAAACTACCCCACTACATTCTACACTTACTGCTACCACACTATTGTACGTCGCCACGTGGCTCCACGAAAGGCGCGATCCTATTTATTTTTAGATTACACCTCTTACCTCTTCCACTTCCCACCTACTTCCAGCGATTTCTCTATACAGCCTAGGCGATTCCTCCGTCATCCCGCTAAACCCATCAGAATGGTATGTCATCTTAAGTGTTCGTCATTTTACCGCCAGTGCTTATAGACCGCCACAGTCTACTATGATCACCTCGTCTGATTCATCCCTCATCATCCGTTTGGAACAAGCTGCCTTTTCTCTCGCCGAGGAATATGAAGCCAATGCCCTCCGCCGTCACGAACTACCAATTGGCGAAATGGGAGACCCTCTCAGTGTGGCAGCTATTGCGCAGATCCTCCTTGCCTTGCCTCGTGAGGTAGCTGTGCGAAGCCTCACATCATCTCTCGTGAAGCAGTACGGAAATATCTATGAGACGCTTGTAGGACAGTGGTGCATTCTTAGGCAACGACTAGAGGAAGGAGAAGACGAGAAGGAAAACGCACCGCCGTCGTTCAGTATGCCTACTCCTCTTCCTGAAGGCCGTTCAGCCAGCTCCGTATCACTCTCTCCTTGAGTACTTCCATCAATACCTTCAACGGAACACATTATTCCAACATCGCCGATTCTTGATCCTAGCGCTTGCCCTGGAACAAATAGTGTCAATCTTGCAATCCTATCTACCTCTGCAGCCGTCTTGTCGTTTCCGGAACCTGCGCCATCCGACCATCCAAATATCGTGACTATACTTCCTAGCACCTCTGAAGATATTCCCCTTGTCGAACGGCCTTCTGCCGCACTTGTTTTGGAAAAAGACGTGCAAGGTCTACCTACCTGCAACGCACACCTCCCAGGAAATACTGTAGCGTTTCAACCGTAACTTCACAGCCTGTGACCCATTATGGTCTGAAGTTACAGCGAACAGCTTCACAGACCCTTAAATTGCCTTTTTTGGACAGTTCCGCTTATAGCGGGACCTGAAATTTCCTTATTTGGAGGCTCGTGCCTGACCAAAGTGGTCCGTGACCCGTTATGATGTATATATAGCTTCACTTCAAAGACCCCCATGACCCGTTATGTGAATTTGCGGTCAAAACGCTACAGTATACCGACGCAAGGCGAGGATACCCAAAGCCCTCATACAGCACCCTTCCCCTCCCTTCTTTCTTGCTCTCCGCTATCCAGCCCGCAGCCTCGTGAAAACCCGTCGTGCTAGACGACGGTAAACACGAAGATGGGATCGAGGCAGAGAGATGGGGTAATCGCGTACGTAGTCGGGAGACAGAGATGAGAAGTCAAGGAGAAACACACACAATGATAAGAACACACTCCAATATGGCGGCGACGATAAGCGAGATACAAGATGGTGGTCAAAAGCCAAGAACTCGTCCCTTCTCGATTCTCCTGCCCCAAAACTCCGCCTACGACCAAACACTCCCCAGCCAAACAACACGTCACCCGAAACGGGATGTCTCTCGATCTGCCTTGTTACGAGTAAACCCTAGGTTTACACTCTCCCACGTCCTGAAAAATCGACTCCCTTCTATCCATTCGCCGTGCGTATGCGTCCACGATTAGCGGGGCGAAGTGCAGCATCCAAGCCATCAGAACCAAAGCCCTCTCCGACGCTCTGTCCGCTCTTGTGTTCTCGGGCACCGGCGTCTCATCCCATACATGTTGTACTGTTTGAGGGACTACCGCGCGCGCGTCTTGACACCCCTCATGTTCTTGATGTACGCCAGGAGACACAATCTCCAGTATCTCTGTATGGGTTACCTGTGATGGGTTGATTAGCGTTGTTGTGAAAGTGTTAATAGGAAATGGGAATGAGTTTGATGTCTTTACCCCCCTCCAATGTTTGACTCAACAACGAAGGCTGCGTTGTTCCTCTCGCCCTTCCTCCTTGTCGACTCTTTCTTTTTGGAACTCCGTGTCGTCATCCCTCCACGTGCGACGCGCTGGCTCTCTTCCCACACGTCTAATGCCTCACACTCGTTCAAGTCCTCTGCTTTCAGCCAAGTATTCTCTTCAGGACCGTACCCCCTCCACTGAACCAGGAACTGTTTTCGCGTGCCTTTCCCCTTCTCATCAACGATCTCTTGTACAAAGTGCTCTTCCAAACCATCGACACCAATCACCGGACCAGGTCTCTCCAACTCGCGAGATGGGAACAAGGTAGCGTCGTTCGGGACAAATGGCGCCAGTTCCGAAATATGGAAAGTGTTGAACTTATGCGACTGGGGAACGTCCAAAGTATATGAAGAACGTTCCGCGTTCGCGTGCGTCACCAACCACGGGCCATCCTTGACAGGAAAAAATTTTGCCGCTCTCTTCCCCTTCTCCTCAGACTTGTCTTTATAGTCACGCACACGATGGAACGTTCTCAGATATGCCTTATCACCAGCCTTGAGGACCCAGTCAGCCCGACGTTTCTGGTTGGCGGCATGAGCCTGTTTGATCTTCGCGGCGGTCAGGTTGTCTATAGCCTGCCAAGTATCCTCGCGCAACTGTTCGATTAATCGCACTGCTGTTTCTGCCGCAACGCGCTGGGGAGCGCGCGCATCTTGTGGCACCGCTACGAAAGGCGGGATCAATCTTGGTGAGCGCCCCAGTCTTAACTGGAATCCTGAGAAGCCCACCGACGCGTTCACGCTGTTCATAATGGCGAACCTGATGCGGGGCAGGCATTTCTTCCAACCATGTTGTCGCCTGTTGACGTGGTACCGTACTAGCTGAACCACAGTTTTGTTCGTCCGTTCTGACAAGCCGTCCGTCTCTGGGTGGTATGACGAGGACATCGCTAATTTCACTCCACACAGTCGCTGCAACTCCTTCCAAAAACGTGACATAAACAGTTTATCGCGGTCAGTGACAAATTCTTCCGGCATGCCGTTCTCACAATACCAATTGTCAAAGAAGATGTCCGCAAACTGTTCAGCTGTCATATCCGTCCTACAAGGCACAATACGCACATCCGAGCCGAGTCTGTCAGTCATCGTGACTACATAGTCGTAACCATCCTCTTCTGGGAGTGGGCCAATAAAATCCATTCCAACACTCTTTCCACGGTCGTCTGGTACAGCCAGCGGGTGTAGTGGTCCTTTATGTGGGTGCGTGTCAGACTTATTGCGCGCGCAATCTGTACAAGCCGGTATGTATGCCCGTTCCAAGTCGCGCCTCATGTTAGGCCAATAGTAGGAATCACGCAGTGTTGCATAGTTCTTATCAGCGCCGAAATGTCCCATCGAGTCATGTGCAAGCCTAAAGAGGTCCTCTCTTATCGTTCCGACTCGTGGCACCAGCAGCCTGTCCGCTATAAACCATAGCCCATCTTTCTCGGTCACAGCGGGCATAATTCTCTCCCCTGATACAAACTTTCTACAAAACGCATCCTCGCTGTAGCCTTTTCTTATCTGTGACAACAATTTCTTGTCCGCTGCAATCCTCAACGACGTGCACCTGTCGGAAGTGACTTCTTGTATCGCCGCGACAGTGGCATATCCAGTTGTTTTCAGCCACGCTTGCCACGAACTCAGGTCAGTCTCGTCAGGGTCCACATCCCCAATCACGTCGTCTTCTGGTGGTAATCGTGACAGGGCATCCGCTACTGTGTTATCCTCGCCCCGAATGTATCGGATGGTCATATCAAACTGTGATAACTCCTCAAGCCAGCGCGCCTGTCGCCGTGATAAGGCCTTCTGGGACAGAAAGTTCTCTAACGTCCTATGGTCCGTATACACGAAGAAATGTTCGCCCAAGAGGTCAGCGCGGAACTTCTTGATCCCTCGTATGATCGCTAATAATTCCTTCTCATGCACTGCATAGTTTCGTTGGGCCCCATTCAACTGCATTGAGTCATACGCTACTGGTCGTGCAGTTTCCCAGGTAGGACCCCATGACAAACAACAACCAGTCCTCCAATCACTCGCATCGCAAGTCAGGAATATCTTATTATCGCCGGGGTTCTCATGGTCGATGACGGTTAAGCATTCCGCAGACAGTACCAGGTTCTTGATGTTCTCAAACGCCTCCTGGTGTTTATCCAACCAATTTATGGGTGCGGCGTCTTTCATTGACGTGAATGGGGATAGTACGCGAGTGTACTCGGCAAGGTTCTTCAAGAAAGACGCGAGGTATCTCACTAACCCGAGGAAACCACGAACCTCGCCAGATGTTTTTGGCACTGGCCAGTCCTTTACTCGCGCAATCTTGCCATCGTCGGCCTCAATTCCTCGACGAGAAATCGTGTGGCCCAGGAAGCGTATCTCATATTTGAAGAACTCGCATTTCTTTGGGTTACAGAACAATTTGTTTACTCGCAGAGCTTCTAGGATGAGGCGCACATGTTCCGCATGTTCATCTTCTGACTCGGACCAGATAATGATGTCGTCTAGATAAACATGGCAGAATTTCCCAATATATTCACGCAAAGCATGATTCACTCGTCTTTGGTGTACAGATGGGGAGTTCTTCATGCCTTGTGGCATGACGACCCATTCATATAAACCGAAAGGTGTGGATACCGCCGTGTATGGTATACTGTCTTCGTCCATCTTCGAATGATAAAAACTGTCGGTAAGGTCACACTTGCCCCAAATCTTTCCTTTAGCAGCGTCGTTCAAGATGTCATCCACGCGCGGCAGTGGGTATCTGTCCGTTTTAATATTCGCATTCAATAATCTGTAGTCGTTTACCCAACGTGGCAGAGCCGTTGGATCCGCCTTGGGAACCAAAAAGGCAGGGGACGCGAACGACGATGAAGAAGGTCTGATGCGCCCAGCATCTAAGTGCGTGTTCAATAGTGTTCTCCATGCTTCTTTGTATTTTCGTGGGCACTGGTAACTTCTACAAGATATCTTCTTTGACGCGTCCAGTAGTTCAATCTTACAAGTGATGTCGCCGGGCATCTCGTCCACATGTGGTAAAGGTTTGAATACATCAGGGAATTCCGCCTTAATCGCGTCCGAACGATCGTTTAGCCGCGCAGTCCCCGCTAGTTCCTCCACTCGCTGTTTGACAGCTGCCACAGGGCAATACGGTCGTACCCTTTCGCAGCGGGCATCTACCTCACTTTTACGTGTCGCCACTTTCTCGCTCAACTCCTTCTTCAGCATGGTGAATCCTCGACGAGTCTCTTTAATCTGATCCGCAAGCCTGGTCTTATGAATCGATATAGGCGCGGCGGGTACTTTTGGGTGTAACAAATCGAAACCAGTCTGTTTATTGGTGGCGGAACGACATTCGGGGTCTAGTACAATTGAATTATGAGCGAGAAAAGGGAGTCCAAGTATCAACGAGTAACAAAGCCCAGGTGCGATCAGTGCGCGTACTGTGCGGGCGGTCCAAGTGCAGGAAGGATCAGAAAGCTGGATATCTACATATTCGGTTATTGTTGTACATGAGTCATCGTTTGGGGTTGCAGTGTCCATTATAACGGGTTCGGGTAGCTTGCGTCGTCTAAGTTTACAGGTGTCCACAACTTCAGGCCTAATCAAAACAAACGGTGAGCCGTCGTCGAGTAAGGCGTGAAACGAGCGTTGTGGTAGGAATGCGCGGGAATTATCCGCTATTGCGCACTTCCATACCAGATGGGGCAAGGAGATCGGGCAACCAAGATTCTCACTCACAGTGGCTACATTCTCGTTCGCGTTCTCGTCACCATCAGTCTCGACCTGTTTCTCTTCGATGTCTACGCCCTCAGACGCGACCGAGATCTCTTCCGTGACGATTGCAGCAACGAACTCTTCATCGACTTCATCGGCCTCCGACGACATAGACTTCGCGCACTCTTTGCCTTTCCGTAGTTTCTTCGGGAGTACGTACTCCTCATCAGAATCCTGGTCGTCGAAATCTCCTTCCTCGAACTCCTCCTCATCGTCCGTGACATCGAAAAGCTCGGGTAAGACTTCCCCTTCGTTCGTACGTGAAGTCTTCAGACTGTCCCTGACCCTCTGCGAAGGACGTCTATCTGCGGGAGACGGGGAGTGTGCGCGTGAAGCCAAGAAGTCTTTCATGTCCCTCTCGGTGAGTCCGGAACGCGACCAGCCCTCTTTCCGATCTCTGTTGGCGGGGAGCTTCCTCTCGGTGCGCTCGTACCTCGGGGAATCGGTGGCCTGGCGGGCACGCGTAACACGTTCCGAAGGGGACCTCTCCCTCGATCTCGAAGGAGCTGCACGCGAACGAGAGAAACTCCGAGTGCGCGAAGCGTATCGATGGGAATTCCCCGACATGTCCGCCGAAGAGTCGTAGTCGTTGTTAGGATATTCTCCAAGCACGGCGGCCGTGTTCAGGCCCGAGTGTGGCATCTGCCTTCCGCGCCCGACATTGACGCTCGCCACATTCGACCTGGAAGCCGTCTGCGGCTGCCAGGCGCTGTAACTCTGGCCGGGAATGTCGTAAGAGGAATGCTGAAAAAGGACACCGACATTGGTGGGAGCTGCGGGCATAGCGAAATTATTCTGAGTAGCACCTGTATGCGTGCCGAAGCTTCTAGATGGAGCGGGGACGGGGACGCTGTTCGAGCCGGTTCCAGGGGTGTATCCCGCATTGTTCTGGGGCGCACGAGGCGGGGGGATTACTCGACGTGAGCCTGGAGCATGAGCTTGTGGGGGGGGAACACCAACGAACAAGTCGGGACGGAACCTCCTGTAAAAATCTGGTATGAGATGCGTCTTGAGCCCACGCTCCGCCATATTATAAGCGATTGTGTTCCCAATGTCTTCGGCCGAGACGTTCGTAGGGCGACGTGGCTGGAAACCGGGAGCTAGAGTCGCGTTCTCGAAGCCGTTTGGGTTGGCGGACGCCCAATCCAAGCACCAACGCAGATTGCGCTCGGGGCAATTCGCTTCTGGGTCTCGACACTTGTTATCTGCACCGCGGTGGTTTTGCCATGGCATCAGGCACTTCAGGCAGCCGTTTACCATGTATCTCAACGTGAACCACTCTTCCAGCGACCGCACACCCGCATCGGCAGTGACAGCGGCGACCGCGGCGTATCCGGCACTTCCTGGTTGCGGCATGTTATACGAGGGGATAGACGCGCCGGGCCAAACGGGTGCGGGAATACCGGCGAAATTGTTAATCGCAGCAACGGAAGGTCGGTTTCGAGTATTTCCATCACCCGCTTCGTTCTCCTCCTGCGCGTTAATGAGTTCCTGGATCTCCTGCAATTTGTCCTGGTACTTCGTCCATTTCTCGGCGTCGACGCATGACCCGTCCGCAATACTGTCGCCGTATTCCTCGATGTCCTTCCTCTCCAAAATCTTGTTCTTCATACGCACAGATAGACCATCCCTGATAGTCGCGATCCTGTCTCGGTCTGTAAGCGCATACTTCTTGGAACCCGCGAGCTTGTCGGCAGTCACAATGACAAACTCGAACCAGTCGTTAACGTGGAGTGTGCCCTGCTTCGCCTTCTTCAAGTTCTCATAGATGTGCTTGAAATGCTCCGGCCCGTGCGAGCGCGCTCTCAAGGCGTCAACGAATTCCTCGACCGTCTTCACATCGAGCTGCGTGGAACGCGCGTCATAATAGTTCTCGAGCTGTTGGTGGACTAATCCAGGCGCTAGGAGCGGCACGACTTTCTTAGGGTCGGCCTTAGGGTGAACCGTAGCGAGCCAGGATACGCAGTGTTTTTGGTACGTTTTGAAGTGTTTGTCGGTAAGTTTCTCCGACGTTTGGTTGATGACGGGGGGATTCATACGCGTTCCGGGGGTGATGATAGCAGGCGGGTCATTGGAAGGCATAATGTCGAGATCAAAATCGTCAAGGGAATCGAGGGAGTTCGAGCGGGAGTGAGCTGCGAGAGAATTTGAAGGAGAATGATTTGCGGGATTATTTCGAGCCACTTCTGGATCGTCATTTAGTCCTTGTGAAATGCCTCGCGTTCGGCGTGCGGAACTTACTGGAATACGTGAAATTTGTCTGGGTACGGGGATTGCGGGAGTCGTGCGGTTACGGAGATGACGTGGGGAACTGAGGGTGGCCATATTAGTCACAGGAATGCGGGGAAAACGTGAGACGGGCAAAAAAAACGAGGGATATCACAATCGTGTATATCACAATCGTGTAGGCGGGGAATTCAAAAGCGGGAAAATCGGGGAATCGTACGTTACGAAGCGCGCCGAAGACAGAATGCGTGTAAGAGTCAATATACCACTCGTATCCGTCAATTCAGTAAAGGCGGGATACGTGAATGTGGAAAAAGAGGCAAAGGCGCCAGCGAGAAAGTAAAAAGCCCCGCGGAGGTAATATGGATAAAGGCGCTCGTGAAGGCGGGGTTCGTATGAAAGGCGAGAAAGTCTGGGAGTGTGTTACGTATCAAAAAAAAAGTGAAAACCCGTCGTGCTAGACGACGGTAAACACGAAGATGGGATCGAGGCAGAGAGATGGGGTAATCGCGTACGTAGTCGGGAGACAGAGATGAGAAGTCAAGGAGAAACACACACAATGATAAGAACACACTCCAATATGGCGGCGACGATAAGCGAGATACAAGATGGTGGTCAAAAGCCAAGAACTCGTCCCTTCTCGATTCTCCTGCCCCAAAACTCCGCCTACGACCAAACACTCCCCAGCCAAACAACACGTCACCCGAAACGGGATGTCTCTCGATCTGCCTTGTTACGAGTAAACCCTAGGTTTACACCTCGCTCCAGCTCTGTGCAACACCCACTCTTGCCTAAACCGCGTAGCAGGCTCGTCCGCTGTTCTAGATTTGACAGCTTTCCGAGCAAAGCTGACATCACACGACAATGCTGCCACTGCCGATGCGGATTTCTTTGACACACCGTCTGTCAAGGCCGGTGCGTTTACTACACTTCTGCTACCCACTCTGGCCGTAAACTTCGATTATGCCGACTTGGCGTCACCCAGTCGTGCAGCTGGGAGTGGTTTGAGAGGGTATTTGAGGCAACCTTCTGAGGTGGCGGAGCTACATCCTCGTAGTAGCACCGTTGGCCAGAGCGAAGGCGACTCCAAGCGCAAGCACGGCCGAGAGGAGGAAGAAGGATCCAGGGAAGATAGGTCTGGGCCTTTGATGTCGGCGGCAGGGTCTTCTGTGGTGGCGGGACCGCCCTTCGGTTTGGATGAAGGTGGCCGCGGACGCAAACGCGCCCGAGGGAAGGACGAACAAGATGCGGAAGACAGACCCCGCCGGCGGGGCCGTCGGCAGGACGGCTTTCTTGCCAATCTAATTCATTTGCGGTTCATGCCGCAGTATCTTCAGTACTACTTGTAGTAATTATGTATTGTATATCCTTCTTTCAACTAGCCACAATTGTATATGTACCTCTGTCTATAGAACTCTGTATGTTGGAAGCAAAACTTAGAGATCCAGGACAATTGTTGGACAATACACTCCGATCATCTGTTCACATTTATAAGAGCACATACACTTTGAGTCTCTATTTTATTCACCCGCTAAGATATGCGAGTAGACAATGGCGGTAGGGTGAACTTAGCCGACACGCGATCTCCATGATCACGCTTGCTTCTATCTGGATGACCCTTCATACACCCCTACAGCTCCTTCAAAGGAAAGAAATCATTCACTGTTCGTGGCAGGCTGGAATGTGCACATGGACTTATGAGAAGCGAGCGGGTCACACTTGCGCAGGAAACTGTTTCATAACGCAACACGTCTTGTGAACAAGGAATAGACATGTTAGGGATACAGTACGCTCCGATATCGAGGAACGTATCGTTGAATCGAATGTGAGCCCCGTAGATGGCGCCAACGGAACGATGTCTAACTGATACACAGATCCAGCTAAGAATTTGATCAAAGTTTATTTACTGTCTACGCCTTTTAGTACTTGTATAATGATATATCTATGAACAGTTACCAATGCAACAAACGAACACATACATTTAATCTCTAGTTTTTATAATGGTCATGCTCGTATCATAGCTTTGAACGCTCAAAACAAGCTCCGCCTGCGTCTTCTCATACTTCAACTCGAACCCGTAGAAACCATGGTTAACACCGAGCAAATCAATCTTATACGTCACCGCCAAGTTCCTCGGCAGACTCTGTCCATACCTCAGTGCTGCCATCTCAATATTGTTCACCCTCCTCGCGCACGTTCTCTGTAAATGAACGTCATCTGCGGGATGAACTAGCCTCCGTTGCTCAGCAGCCGACAGAGGCATATTGAGATACTCAAAGAGCTTCTTCAGGAGCTCCTGCACAGTGAGCACTGCGCCTCGCTCCCACTTGATCACAAGCGGGCTCACGTTCAGCAGACGCTGAACCGTAGCATCGTTCGATTTCAGTTTCAAAAGCTGAGTCGAAGGCTGAACAATGAAAGCGTCTGCATAGTAGTCGGGTCTGGAAAGCGTGAGGACAGGTGCTTGTCCGCGGTGGTAATGCAAGATAGAATATCGACATCGATCGCGACCAATGAGTGTGAGGGCGGGAACCGCATGTCCCATCGGAGGCAGGCGAAGCGGGTGGCGGCACTATCTGTGCTGTTGAAGCGGGCTTTGCGAAGGAGTTCGTGGTGGAGGCGGCGGATTCAGAGTATGATGGTTTCCTATGGAGTTTGAGGCAAAGGCATTATTGAGGAGTTGACATGGAGAGGTGCGTATGTGCTGGGGTTTCCTTGGACACGAGGAAGATTTATGGCTAGTACACCATGAAGAGAAGGGCGAGGCAGAAATGTGTCGACAAGGAATAATGAGTTGAGCAGATTGTATTGTGGATGGCTCTGACGCTGTAGACGAAGACGTCAGTCTGTGCGTCGAATATGTATGTGCGAGGTATAGTCAGTTGCGATAGGAGCTGGTCAAAGCCGTAAGTCGAGTGATCAGATGTGAAATGTAGAGTACGTCTCGAATGAATATGCTCTGCTCCTTCTTGCACTCCGTGCTCTGAGCGTCAAGCGAAATCAAGGCGTAAGAGAATGAGATTCTCACTGTGGTGGTAAGAAGGTAAGGTAAGTATGGGTCTAAGCCTACAGTAACTAGGCCCATGGTCTAGAGGGTGAAGAGTGGTGTGATCCTAGGAATTAAATAAGTGGTGTGATATAGGTCTGGACTAAGCCAGAGGAATGGAGACTGAGGTGGGCTGATCTGTGAGTAAAAGCAAGTAGGTAAGCATAAAGTAAAGGCAGAGAGTCAAATCCTAAGTCGAGGAACTGTCACCGGTGAATGAACCCAATCCGACTCTGCGACGAGCGCACTAAGGTGCACTACTACAGTGACGGAAACAAGATAGACGTCACCCCCGACGTCTCAATGTCCATCCTGGTCATCCTGCTCACCAGCATGGCCACAGTGGCGACAACGTGCGAAACGGCCATGGTGGTGGTTCATGACATCCATGAGCATCCTTTCCAACCTACGCTCCCCATCGATGAAGTACATGTTTGCATCTTCAGAGACAAGCTCAGCGAAGCCAGCTATGCCTCTCAAAACTGGGAGGTATTGGTCCCTATGTGCATCCATAAGCTTCACAGCAGCGGTCTCGAAGCCATTGGGGTCGCGGCAGATGAGACGCCCGGTCTGCTTGTGATAGAGAGGGAAGGAGGTGTAGTCCAAGGAATAGTGGTCGATGCCAGCAGGGAGCTGAACGTAGTTGTTGTCAAAGTTGACGACATCAACGATCTCCTGACGCACATCCTCAACATAGGAAGAGTTCCAAGGGTAATGGTTTGCGTCCTCCAACATGAAGCGCTCTGGACAATAATGGAGGAAGCGACCAATGGCCTGTAGCTCCAGCCAGGTGAGGTTATCATCTCGAACGTGCTTCACATCGTTGGCATCACGAATGTGCAGCTGCCGGGTGAACGTTCCGGGCTGCTCGCAGACATAACAATAGGTAGACACCAGCGCAGTTTGGAGAGGGTGGTCGTTGTGAGGATGCAAACGGGGAACATAGTAACTGGCTTTGAAACCAGCAGTGCACGCATCTGTAACCATTTGGAAGCCGTCCTCATCAAGCTTGTTGGAGTAGATGAACATGTATGTGTCGCGCTCCGGCTTGGTAACACAGGCAGTGGTCTCCTGGTAGTGGCCGAAGATGCGAGAGGAATGGAGATGCGAAGTGTAGACACGTCCTCCAACCTTGTAACCAGGTAGAGGAACACCGAAGTCGTTGGGGGTCAGAATGGGCATGGGAGGCAGGTAAGTGTGATGTCGGGGATTGTCGAATGGAATTGGGACTTCTATGGGGAAGTCAACGTTCATGGGTCCAAATGCAGTGGGGAAATGCTCCAATTCGGCCTTAGGAGGCGCCGGAACGGGTGGAATAATGAGTGGGTATGGGGAAAAGCGAATTCCGGGGTAGGGATCAGTCATAATTGTAAGTAGATGAAAGTAAAGGAAAGAGAGAGATTGGGGAAGGGAAACGAACACGAATGTGGCGTTCTGGACACAGAAATGGTGCGATAAAAAGTGGTGAGATGGTGCGGGCCCGAGACAAAGTGTAGAACCTTGTGGACTCGGGTCCAGAATGATCGGGGTGGCGGGAGGCTGGAACGGGATACCGGGACAGTTGTGGACCAATGTGGGCTGCAAAATATGCGTTCCAGACGTGTCATTAACGCCTGGAAAGCCGCGCTCGAAGTGCATAAACTTCCCAAAGTGTGGAAGCAGGATTGACGCAAGTTGGGTCCTCCACAGCGGGAATTTTGAGTCCTGTCTTCAGTGTCTGATGGTCCGGTCGGTAATAGAACAGTCTGAGTCGACGAATGTTGACATGTCCTTTGAGAATTGCGCCTAAAAGTTCCCGTAGCACAAAGCTATTGTGGTCGCGCTTCTGGTGGATGATGTACGGGCCGGCGTAAGTCCATTGTCCTTTGCCGCCCTTGATCTTGTCGAGTTTGGACTCTCTGAGCCAAACATACATTCCTTCTTCGTATCCTGAAAAGTCGAAATGGAAATGAGCGCGCTTTGCGAGGTCCTCGATAGCACGTTTGCGGGTACGACGAAGAGTCTCATTGGCTTCCTTCATCTTCTCGTCCCGTCTCGAGATCTGACGTGTGCAAATGGCAATGAGCTCCTCTTTGGTGCGAACAGTGTGCCAATCAAGTGTCTGCCAGGTAATCTCCGCATCGTCGAATGAGAAGACTGGGTGTTGGCCGTACAGGAGGTAATATGGCGAAAATCCTGTGGCTCTGGAAATTGTGACCCGAAGCGCGAATAGGACTGCACAAAGAAGCTTGGGCCAATTTCCTTTTGCGTCTCCCGTAAGCTTGAACAGTGGGCCAGTGATCATCTGGTGGTGGCGTTCGAGGGGTGCGTTTCCTTCTGGGTGGTACGGAGTCGAAAGGATCACCGTGCATCGGTACAACGTTGAGAGAAGGTGTCGCACCTCTCCCATGAATTCGGGTCCTCCGTCGATGGTAATGACGGGTACGCATGCATATCGGCACACAATATCCTCGTAAATGAATTTGGCAACGGTCTTCGTGTTTGCGGCCTTCATTGCACGCGCCTCGGGCCAGAGAATGGTTCGTTCAATCGCTTGGATAATGTACTCGAAGCCGCCTGCTCCAGTAGGTACGTGGATCGTATCGAGATCCCAGTGCCTAAGGAGAGGGGCCAGCCACGATTCGTTATACGGGTGAACGGGCTTACGTTGAATTGACTTCTGACATTCTATACAGGATCGAATGAAATACGACACGTCGTCGTACAGGTTGGGCCAGTAAAATTGATCCGCAAGTATTCGATATGTGGCGTCGCGTCCGCGATGTCCGGTCTGTAAATGTGCTTCCATCATCAGATCGCGACGTTTCGCGATGTCCTCAATAACGAGACGCGGCATCTTCTCGTCTGAACGCTTGGCCATCAGCCATAGACGATCCTCCGCAAGAATGTATCTCCTCGATCTCCTGAGGAAGGCGAGTTTCGTCTTGTCTGTCTTGCATTTCAATGGATATGTGCCAGCATGCAGGAAGAGCCTGAGCTCCTGCCAAAACAAGCCGTCGTCTTGGTCGCGTGTACCATGCTTATGGCCAGCAGAATTGGTGAGCTCGGATGGTTTCAACGGTCATAAGTCCGTTATCTCCTTGATCGCGTCGGTGAACAGTGCAGAAAACTCTTCTTCAGCTAAGGAGACAGTAGTAGAGAATTGTCTGGTGGATTTTCGATCAAAGAACTCTGGAAGGGGTCTGGAGGTGGAAACGTCTGTGTTGGCTAGAGCAGCACAATGGAACAGAGAGTACGCGTCGTCTTGCAGAAACGAGTCGGCGTGGTCGCCGTACCCGTCTCTCTCATTAATCAGGAGTCCAGAAGAGGTATGAAAAACCGGTATATTGTGTGCCATGGATGCACGAGTCAGAAAGGGATTAGACGCCCGGATTCGAAGCGCGCTAAGCGCGAACCGAACAACGTGCGTCAGCGTGATTTCGTATATTGATGCCGAGTTGTCTGATCCGTTTCCGTCTTCGTCTTCCGCGTTCTTGCCGCCATCGTCTGTCCTCGACGATGCACGTCCATCGCCGTCATCGGGACCCATCGGGATATCGTTCTGGCTGGTTTGTGGCTCTGGAGTGCGCGTACTGCACGGATCTTGGTTTGATGCCACCATCTCGGCATCTTTCTCCTCCTCTGGTTCTCTTCTTTTCTTCTGCTGCTCTCTCCTGCGGGAATCAGATACTTCTGGACGCTGGAAGATGATATCGGGATCATTCCTGAATGGTGAGTCGTGTTGTTCTTGCTGTAGGCCGATGTTGACGTCGTCTGCCATAGATCCTTGGCTTCTGCATATGTTTCCGTCTCTCGACTGCGTGCTCTCGCTGGATGGCTTCGTGTTGGACATACGTCGTTCCAGGATGATGTCGGGAATGCTTGAACGGCGTCGTAGGGTCTCTTTGTCCCTGCAGATGTCCAGCTTCGCATTACGATACTCGTCTCGGTCGACGCGCATACCATACGCCATGTTGTATGCATCAAGAAATGCTTCGGCGTCGTCTGCGGGATTACTGTGGCCCGTATCAATCTCTGGAGCTCTGGACAACACATCTTCCATCTTAAACGCGGTCGCAGGTACGTGTTTTGTTTCAAAGTCGAACAATTGAATCCAACATACCCATCGCAGCATTGGTGCATTGGGTACATCGTCGGGTCGTCGTAGCATTGCGGCTAACAATACAGCATCATGTTCTAGACGGAAATGTACGCCCCACACACGGTGACGAAGGGCTTTCAAGGCGATGAACACTCCGAATACCTCAGTCTTCGGCTGCCCATAGTTTTGCTGCGATTTAGCGAACGTGCAGGATCCGTACAGCGTAGGGTGTTTCTCTTTGTTTGTGATCTGGTAAAGGACCCATCCGGAGCCCATCCAACTGGAGTCGACGCCCAGCACAATGAGTCCGTCATCCGAAGTACGTGGCGGCCGATTTATCAACTTCGCGCGGTCGTAGTCCATTCGGGCTAACACAGGAGCCGTTGTAACTCGTTTCTTGAGTACTTCGACTGCGTCTTCGCCTGCGTCGGTCATCTGGAACTCTTCCTCTGACTTGATAAGCAATACGGTGAGTGGCTTCGTGATCATCGCGTAGTTCTTGATCCATCGACGAGCACCTCCTGCTAGACCAAGGAACATCCGTACTTTGCCCACAGATATGGGTATAGGCCATTTGAGGATTTTCTCGACGAGTTTGGGCCCTAGGATCCAGCCTTCGTAGGAGACAACGGATCCAACAATGGTGAGCTTGAATATAGCAAGTATGGTCTTGTACCCGGAGATGGTGATCCCGCTGCTTCAAGAGCAGAGAAGAATGCATCTAGGCGAGGTATGAACTCCCATATGAATCGTCTAAACTGCTCCTCTTTGTCAACAGTCTCGTTGTTGTAACGCGATAGTGGCCCACGGATGCCACAGTCATCCATGAAGTTGTCGCCCCATTGTTTGACTTTCACAGGTTTCAGAGCGTGGTCTGTACATCGACAGAACTCTTGTACAGAGTTTGTACACCCTTGAACGAGAGTGCACGATTGCACCGGATGATCCAATGCGTGGCATGTGGTAAGTGGTCGGGAGATTTTTGCAAGACGACAGGTGTCGTAGCCGGAAAACATGTCACCGATGCAGTAAACTGAATATCCCACATAGGATTCAGCAAACTCATTGATGTTCGGGGGAAGCGAGGCGTCTCAAACTGTGACTGCGTTCAGTTCTTCGACGTTGATAACCAAACGGACTGGTGGACTCGAGCCGGGTTTCTTCGCAACGGGGAATATTACAGATCGATAGCTGGCCACGGATGGCTCAAACTTGCCAGCCTGTTCGAGTCGCTGGATTTCGTCTCTAACGTGATCGCGGAGCGCAATAGGAATGAAGATTGGTGGTCTCTGCCACGGGGTGTGTTCGATAACGGGGATCTCGTAGTCGGGGTAGTATTCTGGGCTGAACTCGCCCTTCTCGGAATAATCGAATGCAAAGGCATTTGGGTGCAACATCACCACATAAGCCATTGCGCGCATCTCTTTCGGAGTGAGGGTATCTGGAGGAATCTTGGAAACCAACAAGTCCAGCCGCTCACGCGTGATGCGGCCAGAGAAATCAAGGGAATCAATAGGAGGTGGATCAAGTGGAATGGGATTTGGGGGACGTTTGGGTATGTCTTTGAAGACTTGTGCAGCTGGATCGGGCATATAGGATGGTACTGGTCTGTACTTCCGTGCAACGGGTTTGAAATGACGTCCTGTCTTCTTCGGTCGGGGTTGTGAGATCTGGTTTGCCGGGTTAGCGCCATACGTATGCAAGGCACGGTCCGTCCATCGGGTAGAGGGAATGTGATTCGGGTCTATGCCCGAGGAATGAATGTAATTGTGTATAAGGGAATCAAAATGTTTGGGTGGCTGTGTGTTCATTAAGAAATCGTGATCGGAATAGGCAGGATTGCCCATTAAACATTCGAAGGATCTTCCTAAGGTGGCTGGGTTGGAGCGGAAGACCTTCTCTTCGCACTCCTTCAATAAAAATCCTTGTTGTCCTCGTCCGGCACTTCCTCAATGCGAGACGTATGAGTGTGCTTCGTCTTGATCTCTGTCTGATTCCGTGGATCCTCTGGTGAAGCGATGATAACCGAAAGCGTGGGTGCATAAGACTGGTCTCCGTTCTTCCAAAGCAGTAGCTGAACCTCTCCGGTTCTCGAGTAGTTGATCCGAGCTGTATAGTAATGGAGGAATGGCTGTCCGAGGATCAGGTCATATGAAGTTCCGATGTTCTCCATCCTCGAAACGAACAGGTGATGTGTGAAGTCGTGTGAGCCAATAACGAGAGGCGCATCCAAGCAACATCCAAGCAATCTCTCTGCATCTCCATGAATCCCTTTGAGTGACCAATTCGCGCCAGCGAAATCCAAAGCAAGTCCACTCTTGTTCGCAATCCGTTGACCTGTGATGTTCAACTCTGATCCTGTATCAATCATAGCCCGATAGGAAACTCCGTTGATCTTGACGTTCACAATTCCGGTAACCATCGCAAAGAACGGTTTATCGATAACCGCAATAGCACTCGTGTGGTATCGGATGAATTCCTCCACCTCCTCGACATTGTCTGCACAGCACTCCAAGGTCATACCCTGGAATGGGTTATTCCCTTCTGCCTTTGTCGCATAGACAGTGTCGACTTGCTCCACAAAGTCGCTATACTCTGCTGCTCGGTTGGTGTACTCGCGTCGGGACTTGGTGGCATTGTTAACCAATTGACATAGTGCAGGACTCATTCCTACGAGATCCTTGACAGAGATGGTGATCTGGTTGTCCATAACTCTCTGATAAACCGATTTGACGTCGACGTTCTCTTGGATATCGGACGTGAAGCGCCAGGCGGGAGGCTTTGCAGCCTTCGAGTTCGTATCATCCTTCATTGCAACGTCAGGCTTGTCTCGTGATGGCTGAGAGGCTTTCCATCCTTCCTCTCTGTTGATAGGATTTGGCGGAGGCGTGATGTTCACCGGCTTCGGCGCAGGCGGTTTGACAACTCGTGCAGGAGGAATAACTGGAGTAGTACCCTCCCGATGCTTTCCTTTTCCATCAGATGCCTGGGTAGGATTGTAGCGATTGTCCTTCGTTTGAGATCGAGTAGCAGGGTCTGACATGTGCGGCGTCAATGTGGCAACTCCGAAGATTCCTCTACCCAACTGCAGAACCTGTCCACCATTGTCAAAATAGGCAACAAGGTTGCTGGTGGAGGCACTTGTAGAGGGCTGAGAAGGTGTTATCCTTGTCGTAGGCGGAGCAGCTGTCTGCTGGCGCAAGTATCCAGCCAAACCTCCAACTGTGTTTCTGGGCACCATTAGAAGATCAGCACCATTCGGGAGCGTGTATCGATTGCCGTTCATCTGCACAAGTCCTTCTTGAATCAAAGGAAGCATAGCTGGGCAACAATGTGGACTTGGAGGATGGGTATTCGTGTACTCTCCACAGATCCAGCACCGACGAGTGGCAGGAGTGAAGCGTGAGTTGCTCTGGTGTTCGTTCTTGAGCTCTGCCAGACTAAGCTGCATCTTGCGCATTGCTTCTGTCAAATCCTCGATCTGTGAAGACGTGGCCTGGGGTTTTGCTAATGGACCAGGAGTAGGAGGACGAGGAGCCGGAGTGATCTCCTCTGTAACGTGATTCCCATCATCGTCAAAGCGCAACTCCTTGTCTTTAGCAGGCTTGGACTTCCACTCTTCATACAGAATGCTGTCCGAATCAAAGCGTGCCTTCAACAGCTTCACAACCGCCATAACCTTGGGTGGAGAAGTCTTCTTTTGCTGAGCCTCTGGCAACAGGTTGTGCAGCCAGACTTTCAGGGAAGTGGGTACACCTTCGACGAAGAAATTGTCGTACTGTGCATCTGTGATCACCTTGTTCTTCTTCAACGGGGCAGTGTTCTTCACGAAGTCGCGATAATAGTCCGTGACTGCCTCTTCCGATGCGAAGGGAGCCTTAGCAGCGCACTGGTCAACGAAGATCTTGAACTCCTCGACAGTATACTTCTTCGGCTGATCTCGTCCTCCATAAAGCTCTTTGAGGACTTCGACGGCTTTGTCCCATGTGCGTCCTGCCTCATCCTTATCGAACTCGGGGAGGAAGCGAAGTTGCTCTTTTACTTCATCTGATGAATAGCGGAGGATGTAGTCAACAAGGGCATCCTTATTAGAGATGCCAGCATTGGATCCGTGACTGGATACGACGTCGAGGAAATCATCGGTGAAACGGCCATTGTAACGAGGTGCACCAACTGTCCCGGGAATGGGCATGGGCACGAGTAACGTTGAGAAGCTCATCTGGGGCTGTTGTTGGGTAGCTGTCTGTAACTGGGATTGTGTTTGGGATTGGGATTGGGGATTCGGTTGTACTGGGTTTGTCGAGGAACTAGCTGGCATGGACTGCCTGTGAATGGAAAATGGTAATAGGGACAACGATTATCGAATGGAATCACTGGACAAGGGGCTTCTGGTTCGACTATTCCCTCGCGGTGGGCTCCACTGTAGACGTAGACGTCAGTCTGTGCGTCGAATATGTATGTGCGAGGTATAGTCAGTTGCGATAGGAGCTGGTCAAAGCCGTAAGTCGAGTGATCAGATGTGAAATGTAGAGTACATCTCGAATGAATATGCTCTGCTCCTTCTTGCACTCCGTGCTCTGAGCGTCAAGCGAAATCAAGGCGTAAGAGAATGAGATTCTCACTGTGGTGGTAAGAAGGTAAGGTAAGTATGGGTCCAAGTGTTAGCGACTGACTAAGCCACGAGACTCAACCAGGTACCACAGCAAGAACTGAAAGAGAAAGTGTTCGCGTTCGTAAGACTAGGCTAGGCCAGGTGTATAAACGAGATCGGAACTAAAGTACAATGATACTACACTACTGCTTATATACTAGTAAGTCTGTGTTTGAGACTCCTTGTCCATACGTTTCCACTAGGGATGCTCCACGCCCTTGACCCAGTGTGTATGCTACTAGTCCGTGAAACCATTAAATACGAGTGGTGACTGCATGTAAGTAATAATACTGAAACGACCGTGTGTGCTACAAGTGTCGGCGGTGTGTATACAATAGGGAGTCCATGAGGTATCGGCATGTATGATGTCATCCATGTGTTGGCGTGTGTCCGACATGAGTACGGCTTCGGTAATGAAAAGGGTATGATCGGTGACGAAACAGATGATGAAACGGTCCGTTGGTTGATAAGACAAGGCCCCGATAAGATATGATAAGATGTGAAAATGTGAAAATATGGCGATTCATAACATCACCCCCTCCTTAGGCGCAAGTTCCATTCTGCGCCAGATTCGCTCCATAAGGGCTGCAGAGGGTAGTGTGACGTCAAGAGGGTTCAGTGGCATGGGTCGGAATAATGGATGAAATGCGACATGGGAACTTCAATGCAAGCAAGTGCAGGTGGCTTTCAGCTTGTTTGGATATTGTGGTGGAAATCCTGATAGCTTTGTCGACATTTTTGAGATTGCTTGCCGGTTCCCATGTCTGTTGTGTGTGCCATAACCCTTCCAGTAAACCTTGTACTGAAAACCCCCGCGGTATTCCGGGAATTAACCACTTTCTCACCTCCCATTCCGGTTCGGCTCCTTCCAGCACAGGTGGTGGACACATATCTCGGGGTTGCATTGGAATTGAGGCTCGTGTAGGGTTAGAGGGCCTCATTGAACACGGATGGATGCTCTTCTATGTGTGAGGGATCTGCAGCTTATAAGACTCGCCCCAACTTTCTTGATCACTTTGAACGGCCCGAAGCGTTTGTCATCGAGCTTCTTCATTGGTCGGTCCGTCTGAGATTCGTCCCTTCCAGCCATACTTTGTTGCCTTCCTTGTACTCACTGCTCTGTCCGTTCCTGTCATAAAACCGTTTCATGTCCTCTTTTGCCATCTTCAATGCCGACCCACTTCGTCCCATGTTTTCCTCATGCCGTCGGCAAACTCCTGCGCAGTCTCATTTCTCGATGCCGTTTTCGGAGCGGTGCCTTTGTAGGGTGTCTGCCCATGTCTGCGAAAAACGGAGTAACCTTGGTTGCTGAGTGTACCCGATCGTTGTAAACAAATTCGGCAGAGGGTAACCATTCATGCCAGTCGTTCTGATGGTAATTGACGAATAACCGTAAGAAATGTTCTATCTCTTGGTTCAACCGTTCCGTTTGCCCATTTGCCTGTGGATGGTACGCCGTTGTGAAGTTTCCTTGTATGCCCAACAACCGGTACAACTCCTTCATGAAACGCGAGTGGTATTGTGGACCGCGATCATGTATCATCTGTCGTGGCATCCCATGTATGGGGAAAATGCGATCACGGTAAATGCGGGCCATGCCTTCCGACGTCAGAGTGGTATGTGTCGGTATAATGCGTAATCGCTTGGTGAAGTGGTCCACAAACGTGCTGATTGCGTTGTATCCTCCTGATTCCGGCAGTTCTCCAATCATGTCCGTCCCTACTATCTCCCATGGCTCGCTTGGCACATCAATAGGATGAAGAGGTGCAGCCGGCTTGTGCGATGTGACTTTGTGACCTGGCATTTTTGACACCCTTCTACGTATTCACGGACGTCTCGGCTGATTCCTGGCCACCAATAGGTGCGTGTGATCAGCTCGAGGGTCTTGTATCGTCCTGGATGCCCTGCAAGCTGTGCATCATGATGCATTCCAATAACTTTTCCCCGCAATTCCTTGTCCTTCGGTATGTAAATACGATCTTTCTATATAATAAGTCCATTTTCCTTCTCTTCCCATCCTTTTTCTTTGTTTTCTAATGCTTTTTGTACGTATCTGTCTTTGTTTCCTTTTCTTTGTTTGATTTTGTTAAGTAATTCGTCCTCCGGTGTATCTACTGTATGTAAAGAGAATTGAATTTGTGAAATAAAAAACTCCGGCTTGAGCAAAACAATGTTTTCATTATCTTTTTCCCCCTTCTCAAGGCCTGTCATCCTTGACAAGGCATCAGCTTTCCCCATCGTCTTGCCCGGCTTGTGAATCATCTGTATGTCATACTCCGCCAACTCCGTAACCCATCTCGCCTGCCTCCGATTCAACTTCTGTGGCTTCCGGAAGTACTGGAGGTTTTGATGATCGGTAAACACCTCCACGTTTCCTTTGCTCCAAGGAGATATTGTCTCCAGTCGTCAATCGAGTCCATAATAGCCATCATCTCTTTGTCGTAGATCTCATAATTGCGCTCTACTTCGTTCAGCGCGCGAGACCGAAAGGCTACTGGTCTCCATTTTCCGTCAACCAACTGGGAAAGAACCGCCCCGTTCGCATAGTTCGAGGAGTCTGCCTCGACTCGAAACTTGCCGTCGTCGCGTGGTACGATCAGAACGGGTTCTTCCGTCATCCTCCGTTTCAACTCCTCAAACGCCTCATGCTGCTCCTCCCCAAACCCACTCGCCCTTCCCGGTTAGCGATGTCAATGGCTTCGCTACTCCCGCAAACCCCGGATGAAACGTCGGTAGAAGTTGCAGAAGCCCAGGAATGACTGTACTTCCTTCTTCTTCGTCGGCTCCTTCCATTCCTTCACTACGGCCACTTTTGCCGGATCCATCTTCACTTCTCCTCCTCCAACAATAACTCCTAAGTAGTCTACAGTATGTGCCTCAAAACTACATTTCTCGGGTTTTAAATACAACTTATTTACTCGTAATATTTCTAATACCCTTCGTACAATCTGTCTATGCTCCTCGAGAGTGTTCGTAAAGATAAGTATATCGTCCAGTAAACTATAACATGTCCGTCGTCAATCAACTCCTTCAGATGTGATTCATGAACGATTGGAACGTTGCCGGCGAGTTTGTAGTCCGAAGAACATTACTGATGGCTCGAACAGCCTCGGTTTGTTCTAAACGCCGCTTTCCACTCATCACCTTCTTTGATCCGGATGTTATTGTAACCCCATTGGACATCCATCTTTGTGAAAACCTTTGCTCCCTTCAACTTGTCGATAAGCTCCTGAATCAACGGCAAGGGGTATCGGTTCTTGATTGTCATGTCGTTCAACTTCCGATAATCCTGCACTGGCCGAAGGCTTCCGTCCTTCTTCTTGACAAAGAAGAATGGTGACGCCATGGGTGAGATTGATGGCCGTATGCGTCCCGTGCGTATGTTTTCCTCCAAGAACTCGTCTAATGCCTTCTGCTCGGATGGACTAAGGGGATAGACCTTGCAGTCAACCGGTTTGGAACCAGGCGTAGTTCTATCGCGTGATCCCAGGGTCTTCGCTCCGGTAACTTGTCAAAGTCCGCCTTGCTGAATACATCGGAGAATTCCTCAATGTAAGGTGCAGCAGCGGATGAAGGCTGTTGTGATCTCAGCTTTTCACCGCTTTTGCGATAGTTGTCCCAGTCCATCCAGAACAACGCTCTCCCTCTTCCAACTTCTCTTCTACATCTTCTCCTTCATCTTCCGGCGAGTTATACTCGGGTAGTAGCCGCAACGGTCTGGGCATCGATCAAAAGTCAATGTGGATTCCGTCCAGTTGATCGTGGGGTTGTGATATCGTAACCAATCTAGCCCCAAAAAGATGCTTGTTTTGCCAAGATTGGTGACGGCCAACTCGATCTTTTCTGCATGATCCCAATCTTCATCCGGACCTCCACAAAACCTTCGATTGCTCCTCCCTCGTTTAGGGTTCCATCCGCATTGTAGACAGGAAGCTTGACCGGTAACTCCTTGATCGGGAGTCCGTTCTTCTCGACGAATTCTTTATTGACCAAGAACCCGTTGCTCCGCTGTCAAGAAGGGCACTCGTTTCCCATTCAGAGCCTGTGTGTACGCTCTCTATGGTTACTCGGAGTTTCATGTCCTGCCCCTTTGTTCCCCGGATGTACTTCCTGACTTTTTCAACTCCGTCACAACTTCCACCGCAGCTTCCTTTGTCAACGCTCTGATCGCCATCACCTTCTCCTCCGTCGCTTCTCTCTCTCTCCGCTCCGGCATCCATGCTCTCAAAATTCCCACTGCTCTCGGCACGTCATCCTCTCTTAGCCGTTGTGCGATCCACTCGGGCGTATTTGGCTCAAATCTTTCTTTCGCAGGTTTTGGTGGTAAGTCGTCGATGATATTTTAGATGTTTCAGTACCCGTACTGTAAATAGAATCTGCATCTGACGACCCTTCCCTTGATGACTGCTCCGGCAGGACTGCGTCTACTGCGGGAGCTTCGCAAAACCCAACTCTTCGGCCAACTTCTTCTTCTCCTCGTCGTTCATTTCGGTCCATAGACCCCGAATCGTCTGGGGTCGACCCTTCTTAGGACAGAACCTGCTGACATGGCCGTGTTCGCCACAGCTGAAGCAAAGTCCTCTTCGACGTGCGTTGTCGATGTCCATCGGTCTGCCGGCTCCTCCATAGGTAACGCCGGTGGCATCTCGTCGTGTGATTGGCGTCGGGGGTGGATTCGTAGGGTTGACTCTCGATGTAGCCGCCTGCGGAGCTTGGGGCCGGACCTGCATGCCGGACCTCTTGCTCGCCGCCCGCCTTCTCCATAGCTGATCAATCTGAATGATCTGTGCCTTCCAATCCTTGTACTTCTTTGGCAACCCATC